>JAOXOE010000848.1:2040725-2064166 GCA_028565055.1 Phoeniculus purpureus | reverse complement strand
TATAACACCTACCCTCACAGCAAGGTGTGCTGTGCTGCTCCGAGCCTTAGACAGCTCTGCTTCCTCTCCTCTTCAAGTGCGTTCACAGGATCACAGAGTTACCGAGACTGGAAAAGTCGCCTGAGCTCATCCAGCCCAGCCCAGGACCTGACACCACCACAGAAGCCACACCAGGGCACTAAAGGCCACAGCCAGGCTGTCCTTAAACACTTCCAGGGATGGACACTCCACCACTGCCCTGGGCAGTCCGTTCCAGGCTCTGATCACCCTTTCCATGAGGAAGGGCTTCCTAACACCCAACCTAACCCTCCCCTTGCAGCTTCAGGCCCTGCCTGGTGCTAGTTGCCTGGCAGAAGAGCCCAACCTCCATCTGACTACAACCTCCCTTTAGGTAGTTGTAGAGAGGGAGGTCTCCCCTGAGCCTCCTCTTCTCCAGGCTAAACTCCTCCAGCTCCCAGTGCAATCACTCACTCTGCAGTTTTGAAAGCAAAGCAGCTTTACATATTGTCTGGTCTCTGTCTCAATGCCTGGAACAAACCACTGTCGCCTTTACAGCTCAGTCGAGTGTGACTGAAAGTGCGGTAGAGAGACAATGTGCTGTGCAAGCCAACAGGCTGCTGAGGGGTGAGGTATGGAGCAACGCAACTTCTCCCGTGGGAGCAGGGCAGAAAAAACAAACCAGCTGTCTGGATTTAAATCCTCAGCAATTACCAGCAGTTTCAATTACCTAGAACTTTACAAACATTTGCAAATCTGCACCCTACCTATTCTCACATTAAGAGTGGCAACCTGTGAGAGGGCTCTCTCTAGATCCAAGGGGCATCATCTGAGGGAATACTGAGGGTGAAGAGTTCAAGAGATGCTTCACAATTTTCTTCTTAATTAAAAGCAATGCAGTCTGCTCTGCTGTGTGCAGGCAGCACAAGAGCTCCAGATAAAATCAGAGAAGAAGATGGGAGGGAAACTGCCAAGGGGGCTTCTCCTCACAAGGAATGACACAGCAGAGATTCCAGCGGGAAGAGATCCCACCCCTGACTGCCTTCAGCGCCCAAGTGGAGACATCACAATCAGCAGATGGTAGTTATCATTGGAGAAAAAACAACCCATTCATCTAGACTTGTCCTGGGAGAAGAGGCTGCTTTGGAAACGTGTGCCCTTCCATCCAAGAATCACAGAGCATTAGGGATTGGAAGGGACCTCAAAAGATCATCCAGTCCAATCCCCCTGCCACAGCAGGATCCCCTAGATCTAGTGGCACAGGAACATGTCCAGGCAGGTTTTAAACCTCTCCAGAGAAGGGGACTCCACAACCCCCTCATTTGCTTTTGCATCAGACCCTCAGCACAGAAAGCACAGTAGTGTCACACTGATTTCTACCAGCTACTGCTTTGGTCAAGTGTGGGCAAAGGCCCTTCCTAAATGTCAGGTAACGTTGGTCCTTGTGTGCTTATCCCTGCAAATTCCCGGAGTCGATTGCCAAAGGAGTCAGGGTTTGGTCAGTGGGCTCCTTCTGAGTTCTTTGTTCTTTATACTTGGTGATAGTGAAAGGTGAAATATCCCTTCAGCACTGCTGAGGCCTTCCCTCAGCACTGGTGAGGCCTCCCCTCAGCACTGAGGCCTCCCCTCAAGTACTGCTGAGGCCTTCCCTCTAGTACTGGGGAGCAGCGCTGGGCCCCTCACTTCAAGAAAGAGATGGAGGGGCTGGAGCAGGTCCAGAGCAGCAACAAGGCTGGGGAAGAGACAGGAGGGAAAGGAGGATGGGGAGAGGTTTAGGGAGCTGGAGGTGTCTAGCCTGGAGAAGAGGAGACTTGAGGGGAATTTCTCCCTCTCTTCAACTCCCTGAAGGGAGGTTGTAGTCAGGTGGGGGTTGGAGCCTTCTCCCAGGCAACTGGTGATAGGAGGGCAGGGCCTGAAGCTGCCAGGGGAGGGTTAGGTTGGATGTTAGGAAACCCTTCCTCATGGAAAGGGTTATCAGGCACTGGACTGGCCTGCCCAGGGCAGTGGTGGAGTCCCCATCCCTGGAGGTGTTGAAGGGTAGCCTGGCTGTGCCTTTCCTGTTCTGATCTGGCCACTGTGGTGATGTCAGGCCCTGGTCTGGGCTGGATGAACTCAGAGGGCTTTTCCAGCCTTAATCATTCTGTGGCTGTCACATAAACATCTGGTTCTCACACAGTCTACTGTATTCACATTCTACACGATCTTTCCATAACATCCGAGTGACAGGCCACAGCTTCACCCAGCATCGCTGTCTGAAAAGGAGTCACAGAACCACAGAACATTTGGGATTGGAAGGGACCTCGAAAAATCACCCAGTCCAATCCCCCTGCCACAGCAGGATCACCTGCAGATCTTTGTTTATAAATCAGACTTGAATCATGAATTAAGGAGCTAATGGCTTTAGAGCTCTGTGTCTTGCAAATTGTTCCGTGAGCACAAACATTACAGGAGCCAAACACCCCTTCCAAAGGGACAGCCAAACCCAAAACTGAACACAGCACACATCCCCTTGAGCAGCAATTGCAAAACACAGCACGCATGGATTTCCACACCGAGTGACTTCAGTCACACGTGGAGATTTTACAGGTGGCATTACCTGCACTGTTGAAAAATTACAAATGGATTGGAGATGATTTACTGGGAAGAAAATGGAAGGAATTTAGCTGATCAGGAAAATAAATATTGCTCTGAAAAGCATTAAAAAAAGTATAAAAAGCCCCAAGTCCTCCAATCAGAGAGAAATTGAAAAGGAATTGAAGAACCTCTCCCAAAAAATAAAATTTTCAAGTTTTAGCTGGCCATTGAAATAGCTAATGTTCCTTCAGCTGATTCCTTTTCCATATGTTTCTTTAGCTTGGAAAAAAGGAGACTGAGAGGTGACCCCATTAACGTAGAGAAATATGTGAAGGGTGGGTGTCAGGAGGATGGAGCCAGGCTCTGCTCAGGGGCATCTAATGATAGGACAAGGCACAATGGGTATGAGCTGGAACAGAGGAGGTTCCACATCAATATGAGAAGGACCTTCTTCCCGGTGAGGGTGATGGAGCATTGGAAGGGGCTGCCCAGGGGGGTTGTGGAGTCTCCTTCTCTGGAGATGTTTCAAACCCGAATGTGTGAATTGATCTAGGTGATCCTGCTGTGTCAGGGGGATTGGACTGGATGTTCTTTTGGGGTCCCTTCCAATCCCTAATGTTCTGTGATTCTGTGATTCTCTGTCACCTAAAAATATCTGACTCTTTCTGAAAACCTGACAAAGAACTCAGCTCCTTTTTCTCCTCCTAACATGCCTCAGCTTGAATTCATCAGAGCTGTGATGCTCAGTTTCTCTTCTCAGCCAAGAGTGTGAACAGTGAGGATAGAATTTCTCTCACCTAGTTGTAACCACTGAAAAAGTGGGTGTCAAGGGCAAGTTACCTCTCCAGGTGCTGTTTATGACCAGTATATAGAGAAGAGCTCTTCAGCTGTTGACAAATAATATAGAGCAAACACCTATAAGCGGGTGAGATGAATCCCATCCACAGGGTTTTCTTCTTCCTCCAGGCCAATGAGATATAAACTCTGCTTCCCCGCGATCTAGTTTCAAGACTTTGAAATGAGGCCCTTTAGTCAAAAATGCAAATTCAGTGTAAAACTAGACCTTTTTGTGGGAAAGGGCTGGTTTCTGGTCCCTGTCTTAAAAAGATATTTAGAAGAAAACAAGAGGTGTGGTTTCTGTATTTTCAACGAGCAGATTTTTCCATTTGCCATGTGAAATTTGCATTTGAAATTCACATTCATGTATGACTGTCGTTTAAAAATAAAAGGTCAACACTGAAATAAAAAGAAATCACCCCACTGGCCCAGCTTTTCCATTCCTATTTAAATCACAGGTCCGTGAGGAAATTTTCAAGTTTTCCCTTTCATCCTGAAAGCAAAAAAAAAAAAAAAAAGGAAAAGAAAATCCAAACTTCAAACATCTGTTTGGGAAATGAAAACTATTTCCAATATGGCTTTAATGCCTCGTGTACAGCTGAATCACCCTGTCTTAAAAGGATTGAGCTGACATCACTTGAGCTGAAGGAAACCTGCTGCTACTGTTTTTCATCCCACTCGTGCAGTTTGGAGCCCCAGTCCAGCACCAGTCTCCAGCAGGGGATAGGGTGCTGCTGCGAAAGCAATGGCGAGAGGTGCTGGGTGCAAACTCAACTTCGTTTTGCTTGTGCTCTGGTTCTGTTTGGAGCCAAGTGAGCAGGTCAGCAAGGTGCAGAACCTCAGCTCAAACAACTACATCTCTGCTTAGACTTGGTATCTTGCAGCCTGCTCAGACCGACCCTCGGTGCTGAACTGAATAACCAATCACAGAACATCAGGGATTAGAAGGGACCTCAAGAGATCATCTAGTCTAATCCCCCTGTCACAGCAGGATCACCTAGATCAAGCTGCACAGGAACATGTCCAGATGAGTTTTAAATGTCTCCAGAGGAGACTTCAGAATTCCACTGGACAGTCCCTTCCAGTGCTCTGTCACTCTCACTGGGAATAAGTTCCTTTTCACATTTGTGTGGAACCTTCTCTGTTCCTCCACCTGTTGCCCCTTGTCCTAGCATTAGATGCTCCTGAGCAGAGCCTGGCTCCATCCTTCTGACACCCATCCTTCACATATTTATAAACATTAATGAGGTCACCCCTCAGTCTCCTTTTCACCAAGCTCAAGAGACCCGGTTCCCTCAGCCTTTCCTCATCAGGGAGATGTTCCACTCCCTTCACCATCTTCATGGCTCTGCATGGCTCTGCACTGAACTCTTTCCAGCAGTTCTGTGTCCTTCTTGACCCGAGAGACCCAGAGATAAACCCATTAATTATTGCACAAAGATTTGCTGTGACTTTTCCTGGGCTGTCCATAGGAGCTGGGCAAAGCAGCCTCTGGTTTCACCTGGCCAGAAACAGAGCTGTCCTGTTCCTTGCAGTCCCAGTTTGCACTCCACACAGTCCATAGTGTCCTTTGAGCTGTTGCCACCCTTTAACCCAGCCACATGAAACCCAGTATTGAAAAGCAGTTAATATCTCAGCATGAGGCTGAGCTGTACAGCAGATGCTTTTAGCATTAGAAAGAGGAAACAGTTCAAGGAAAAAGATGCAGACCTGGCAAGATTTTCTTTGTGGGGGATAAGGAAAAAAAAAAACCCTAGTAAGAAAAAATTGTGAAGTTATTTTTTGTCTTCAGATGGGGAGGGGACAGAGCAGCAGCAGCACTGGGCTGAGGGGGTGCAGGATGGTGCCTGGGAACTGTTGCTGCTGATACTGCAGGGTTTAATTTGCAGTGGTGACTGCCCCATTTCTGGCACTGGGTGCAGGCTTGCTGTCCCAGTGGCAGCCCTCTCCTATCACAGCCTCCTTGTCTGCTGGCTGCAAGGCTGTGAGATGGATTTTGCAGCTCTGTGCAGACCATTGTGGGGAACTTCCCTGGCTCCCTGTGATTCAGGAGCGATACTTGGGAGCAGAGAGAGCGGTGCTGACAGCAGCTGTGAGGAATTTTTAGATAGACCCCAGCCCTGCACCTACACAGAAATCTCAGCCTCTTATTTATTTCAGCTAGGAGAGTGTTTTGGCTACAGAGAGACACATCAAAATAGTCACTGTGTGGATTCCAGAAACAATAAGCAAATGAGTGAAACATCTATTCTTTCCTTACTTTACTGTTTTTCACCGCAGAAAAAAATTCCCCCTCTGTATTTTTTAAACAAGTCTCAATACCTTGTGATATTTGAAAGTCTGGGGCTGATAATCCTTTCACAGGGGTGAACTAGATGATCTTTCGAGGTCCCTTCCAATCTGTAATGATTCTATGAACTAAAAAGACACATAGCTCAGCCCTGGAGCACCAAACCTTGTTCTCATTTCTCCCGTGGGTCAGCTTGGGTGTGGGAGAAGCAGACCCACAGCAAATGAGGGCTCTGAGAGAGGAACTGGAGATTGAAAACAGCAGGCCACTGCTTAACTGTTTGGCCAGTATCTCTGAGACCAGCACTGTTTGCCCAACAAATCCACCCAAGCTGCCATCTTGGGTTTTCCCTTGGATTTTTAAGCGATGGCATTTGCTGGCCTCCTAATTAATGCCAGGGCAAACTCCCCTGTGAGAAGGCTGACTCACAGACAGGAGAACAGTGCAGCAAGAACCTGCCCCATCCAGGCAAAGCCCTTGGGTGCTGGAGCCCTTTTTCTTCTCAAGACAAACAGTTCACTCTGAACTATTATAATCTTCAGAGTTTGTGGGATGAGGATAAGGTCCTATGTCTTGTTGCCTCTAAGGGAGGAAAATAAATCATGCAGTGATCTGAGAGTTAAACACAGTGTCTGGTATGTCTTTAATAAGGACACAGCTCACAGTTCAGATCCACTTTCCCTCCAGACCTCTTTTCTTCTCTGCCTCCCGTGTGCAAACACACATGGGTGCGCACACACACGGACCACAGACATGTGGATGGATAACCCACTGGACTCAATCTGTTTGAAAGAGACTTTCAAAGAGAATGAGCCCAACCCCCTGCGTGGTTGAAGTCAGAAAGAAAACAGGAGTTTGAAATAACTATTGCTGATGCTCTGGCCAGGAATATTTGGAGCTCACTGAGATGCTGTTAGATTAATGTTCATCTCTGCAGCAGTGTCACTGAATCGGCTTCCAGGTGTTGGCATTCAGAGGAACCTCTATCTCTGTAAGTGCTTCTTTTATCTTCTTAGTCCTGAGGCCTTTTTCCTTCTTGTTTCCATCAATCGAGAAAACTTTATTTTCTGCTCCATGCAGTCCATGGCCAGAACATCCTTTCTCCATCTGTGGCATCACAGGCAGGGCACAAAGAGGACAGGCAAACCCCACCACATGTCAGCAGATCCTCACGGCTTCTGAGCCTGCTTTCACATATTTAAGGGCAATTTGCTGCAGTTCTTCATGTATTAAGGGAACTTTACTGCTCAGATGTGTAAACTACACATCCTCTCTGGAAGAACCAAGGGAAAGCAGGTGCTTCAGAGTTTTGAGAAATGGATTGGACTAGATGATCTTTTGAGGTCCTTTCCAATCCCTAATGATTCTATGATTCTATGATCTTTCGAGGTCCCTTCCAATGCCTAATGTTCTGTTATTCTGTGAAAAATATTAGGGATTCTGGTTAAGAACATTTGAACCAGCCTAGGCTGATAGTTCAACATGGCCGTGTGAAGTCAGAGCACAGCCCAGCTTTTGATTCCCAGGTCCTATGTGCAGGGGCTGCATAAGACAGGCTGCCCCTTTCTTTCTCTCTGCTCATGTTGATGGTGTGAGATGAACAATTTGCACGGGAGAGGGCAAGGTTGCCTTGAAGTTACATGAGACATTCTGAAGGGCACTGCCTTACCTTGCCTCTCTGGTCATCTCCTCTATTTCCTCTTCAAGGTGTCATGTGAAAGCAAACCACAACAGACTGTGCCATCGCTTGCTCAAGTCGCTTATTTTTATCCAGCAGTGAATATTCTCACTTCCTCCTTTTTGATAGATCAATGGTTCTCCCAAACCCTCTTCCTGCAGCCAAGCTCCCTGCAAATGTATCTGCGTCTGAGCTGGTGGCACCTTGGTGAGTCAAACAGCTGACTTGTTCAAAAAACGGTGTTTTGTAGATGTTGATGTTTTCATCATTGCAGAGAGATCATGGAAAAAGTTCAGTGGAAAAACATTATGTTCTTTCATCTCTTGGCATCACAACTGATCTTGTGCCCCAAAATTATCCCTTACCAAGCAAAAATCAGCCAGATTACACTCTGATCTGCACCATTTCTTTTCATAGAGATTAATTATTTAGAATTCTAGCTGTCAAGCCTGAATGAAAATTGATAAAGCCATCAGTAACTGACCTCTCTTGTTTTTAGAATTAAGCAGGTGCCCATGGTTTCTCCTCTCTCTTCATCTAATCAAAGAGCCAAACCTGTTGATAATAAGACCTGCTGTAAGAATGAAGACTCAGAGAGCTGGGTTTGGTCAGCCTTGAGAGGAAAAGGCTTAGGGAGAACCTTATTACAACGGTCCAGTACATAAAGAGTGGCTACAAAGTAGATGGAGTCTCCTGCTGGACCATCTCATTTAAACTGTATTTCTTTAGCTTAAAGATTTGGACTAGATGATCCTTGAATCACAGAACATTAGGGATTGGAAGGGATCTTGAAAGCTCATCCAGTCCAATCCCCCAGTAACTTGGGTTTCTGCCTGGTTCAGGTCCCTTCCAGCCTGGGGATATTGTAAAGGCATAAATCACTGTCAAGTCAAACTCCGACACAGAAAGAAGTGCCACTGAAAAATGCATGTTCTTCACCACCAGGTAATGCAGCCAGTTAGGGGCCAGGGAATAAAGTCCTTGAATAAGGACTTTACAGCCTTAACTGAGAAAGGAACTATCTCAGCCACAAAACAACAGAAACCCAAACACAAACGTACTGGAGAGAGGAAGTTTCTAGCCACGCAGAGCGGTGCTCTTGTCCCAGTAGGACAAGGAGGAGCAGAATATTTTTCAACCAGGTCTTGCTCCTCTTTTCAGCTCAGCTGTCAGCAACTGTTTGTCCTTGGCTTTTCCTCAGCCCTGCCTGTCTGTGCCCTGGGTACAGTCACCATAAAAAGGAAACGTAGATTTTTTGCAGTGTGCCTGTACTGCAGTGACTGGGGAATGAGGAGAGCCAGGAGTAGAGCCAGCACTTGGGTTTTACTATCAAGACTTGTAAATTCTCCTCCAGAAATGACACTGGGGCTCAGGAAGGAGATGAAGTTTTTAGAGACTGTTGACTCAAGTAGAAATCTGCAGTCCTGGAGCTCCCCAAATGTCTGTTCTTCCTCTCATGTAAGGCTGCGACACAGCACAAGTGACTGCTCAAGATTTCATGGCAGGCACCCTCCTTTAATATAACAGCACAGTCTTCTTCCTCTTTTATCTGCACCCAGAGCAGGTCCAAACTGGAACTTCAAACATACAACCAACAGATGTTGCGAACATCAAGGGCCCCAGAAGGCGACTCGAATCCCATGATCCCAAAAGAGGAACTTGCTTTGTGAAATGTTTGCTTGCATACAGCCATAGATACTAGAAGCCTCACGAGGACAACCAAGCTGATAACATTTCCACTGTGCAGAAGGGATCCTTTTCCAGTCAGAATAAATAATGACATTTTGGTAACTGCAGACATAAACCAGAGCCCTGCTTTGGCCGTGCTGCTGAAATGCTGCATCTCTGCACAACCACAAACCCCATCTGGAACCTGCCGACACCTTTCTCATTCACATCTAATTCTAGAAGCCATCAAATCGCTTCTCTGACCCAAATTGTGTCTCCCTGTACTGGTTAATTCCACTGTGCACACCCAATGTTCGACTCCTGGGAACATCTGCAAAACATCACTGGCTTTTTATTAAAGGTTTTATTAGTTAGAAGGGGCTATCTCCTGTAGAAAAGGAGAAGCTGGATGGATTTCTTTTGCCCCAGGCTGCCGAAACACACTGATGCTGTCACATTTGCTGAGGGTGTTTAAAACAGAGAAAAATGAAGGCAACAGGCTGGACAGCGATGGAGATCTACAGCTGAAGGGTGTAAAATTGGAATCCCCATCTACGGACATGCCACGGGGCTGCTCCTCTTGCACAACGTGCAAAGGAAGGAAGTTGAAAGGAAGCAATTTATGAGTGAGCTCTGAGTAATCCACTGATATGGTTGGCAATGCAGAGGTGGAAAAGTCTATATGACAGTGAATATAGGTGGAATCGTAAATCAGTACTGAGCAGGAAACTAGCAAGAGAAGGAGAAAAGCTGCCTAATTTTGTCATCCAGTAAGGTCTTTGGCAAAGGCAGAAGCACAGGCTAAAGGGAACAAGGGAAGAAGGGCTGCTTGCTGTATTTTACACCTAAGCCTCCAATGCAATATAAATGGACAAGCAGTGCTTGACCTTCCCTCACAATTTCCTCTGAATGAGTCAACTGCTATAGAGTCACAGAACATTAGGGATTGGAAGGGACCTCGAAAGATCATCCCAGCCCAATCCACCTGCCACAGCAGGATCCCCTAGATCGAGTCACACAGGAACATGTCCAGGGGGATTTTAAATGTCTCCAGAGAAGGAGATTCCACAACCCCCCTGGGCAGCCCCTTCCAGTGCTCTGTCACCCTCACCATGAAGTTGTTCCTTCTCATATCGATGTGGAACTTCCTCTGTTCCAGCTTATAGAACAAAGTGATTTTGTCCATCCTGAGAACGATGGGCTATATTGACATTAAATAGGCAGGGTTCTGATTCAGAGGTAATAGAAGGGGTTTTAGGAGGGTTTTTTTCCTGTAACTTTTCTTATCCCTCCCATTTCAGAGTTTTCAATGATCCACAACTTCAGATGAAACCACACACACTCAGAGTCGCTCAGATCTGAACACAACCACGCAGGAACTTTGTTTCCAGAGATCAAAAATGAGCAATTCCTTTTTTCCCCTAGTCATTTGGCAATTAACTCCTTGGATGTGTTGATGATCAAAGATGTCTTAAAGCAAAGGAGTAAAGGCTGCCTACTGTTGCAATATTTTTAACTGTATTTTTTTAAATAAATTGAAAAAAGGAAGCAAACCTCTGGTACACGCTTGAGTTTTGATTAATCCCTGAAGGTTCCGACAAGGGTTTGGGTATTTATTGAAACAGATACATAAACTTGAGGCTTTTAAGGTTCGGCAATCAATATCTAATTTATTCTTCTATAGGCAGCTCCAGCCTCTCAATGATTATCCACTTGTTTAAAAGAAGAGGTCTGATGGTAATACTTTCTCTCCGAAGATAAAGTCCAGCCTTTAGAAAGGTACAAGGAATGTAAATTGAACGGAGGGTTTGAAACCATCTGCTGAATTTTTATTTAATTAAGGCCTCATCTGCATTTGAAGCACAAATTAAGGTAAAGTGTGAATTTAAATGAAAAAGAGATTGATGAATAACTTCATGGGCATTTGAGTTCCAGAACAAGAGTGCATTGTCCCTATTTACCTTAACACACTTTGAAATTACACTATTCAAATTAGAAACACCGGATCCACTCCTCAAGAACAAGAGCATCGATACTCGGAGTTAATCAGAAACACTTACTCAAGAGCAATCTGTATGCGAGATAGTTTATAAGAAAAGTTAGCGGGGAATTGTGAAACGAGCTTTGTGCTCCCCATGTAACACGATTCATGGAATTAGAGTTTAGGGAAGTTTCAAGTGCACAGCTCACCCAAACCTCACACAGATTGTTCTGACTAATGTCTTTTCGGGTGTAATGAGCAGAAATAAGGGTGTGTTTTCTAAGGACTCAACCCTACTCTGCAAGTTCACCTGTAAACTAGATCCCCCTTGGGATCATCGAGTAAAACCAGCAACCACGCTCCACAAGTTCACCCCTGAACCAGATACCCCTTGTGATCATCGAGTCCAACCATCAACCCTAGTCTACAAGTTCACCCCTAAACCATATCCCTCTTGGGATCATCAAATCCAACCATAAGCCCCCTCCACATATTCACCCCTAAACCATATCCCCCTTGGGATCATTGAGTCCAACCAGTGACCCCACTCCACAAGCTCACCCCTAAACCATATCCCCCTTGGTATCATGGAGTCCAACCAGCAAGCCCACTCCACAAGTTCACCCCTAAACCAGATCCCCCAACACTAGATCTAAGTGTCTTTTAAACTCATGATTTCTGAGCAGAAATGAGAAACTCACCTCAAGATGCACAAAGACACTGCAGATTATCAGAGAATCAGAGAACATTAGGGATTGGAAGGGGCCTGGAAACTATGCAGAATCCTGCTCCCTCCATGCAAGTAAATAAAATTTAAAAAAAATCAAACAACAGTAATAATAAAATTTAAACCCAGTTCATTCTCATCTTTTGTTTGTTTCCATTGTAAAATTGCCACGGGACTAAGGAAATAGAGTAGCACTTAATGTTAATAGTTCCGTCGTTGTAGATTGGCTGGGTATTAATTGTGTTAATGGTGATCATACTGAATTCATTTGGTATTTATTGAGAGACCACCTGTGCACCCATATGGTTTCCATCATTATTTAGGAGTAGTTAATGGACCCATTAGGAGTTAGCAGAAAGATGTGGGCTGGCAGTACTTCCCGAGAGTGGTAGAAACATTCTGTTGATATCCATTGCATTTTTGAGCATTTTCCAAAGAGATATTTCTTTCCCACCAATTTTCTTTCTCTTTAAATTACACACAATCTCGTTTGTGCTTTCAAGAAGTCGTCTTTCCTTCACGATGACAATTCTAGGGGGACAACCTTTAGCTTTCTGGTTTTGCAGACTGTTTCTTAACGCATTTGCCGGAGGCTCTCTGGAGGCAGCAGGATGCAGGAAAGCTTCCAGCATCACAGCAGATCTTCTAGTGGGTGGGTGCACTCATGTGCTGGGGAGGGGGAGATGTTGAGAGAGAGGATGGGGAAAAGGGGAAATGTGCCTCCCCCCTTCGCAGCCTGTGGTGTGGCAAATTTGCCCATGCAATATGTAGTCTCCGTTGTGCAAGACCAGAAACCTGTGGTGGGGAGGGGATGGTGGGGGAGTCACATGCGGGGAGTCAGCCTTGAGTGTCAGCAGAGGAGAAGGAAGAATGCTTTGGCTGGGTGTGGCGGTAACCAAGGCTGCTCGCTGACCGCAGTGACCTCCAGCTTTGATCCACATATCTGAACGAGTGCTGCTAGCGCTCTGCTGTTGCACAGGGTGAGTAAACACACGAGAGGCTGCAGCAAAGAATTTCCAGTTTTGGTACCATGACAATGGGCAGATGGAGGAGCATCTGTGTAGCTTCAGTGCAAAAGGCCAGTTACTTTGTTCAAGCTGGAATCTCAAAGCAGTCTGTAATGAGTTAAGTGCTTATTTCCCCAGAACCAGGGGAACTAACTCCACACACACTGCAAAATGTTTGTTTATTTTCCACTTACACCCCTAACAGCATGAAGCTCGTGGAATCTTTGCTCTGTACCAGTAGTAGCCATCTACTCACCCTGTACTCAGCACTGGTGAGGCCGCACCTTAAGTACTGGGTCCAGTTTTTGGCACCTCAGTACCAGAGAGACATCAAGGCACTGGAGTGAGTGCAGAGGAGGACAACGAAGCTGGGGAAGGGTCTGGAGAATCAGTCTCATAAGAAGAGATGGAGAGAGTTGGGGCTGTTTAGTTTGAGGAAGAGGAGGCTGAGGGGAGACCTCGTGGCTCTCTACAACTATCTGAAAGGACACTGTAGAGATGCTGGTGCTGGTCTCTTCTCACAGGTCATTAGCGACAGAACCAGATGGAAGGGCTTCAAGCTCCAACAGGGGAGGTTTAGATTGGACATGAGAAAGAAATTCTTCCTGGAGAGAGTGGTCAGGAACTGGAATGGGCTGCCCAGGGTGGGGGTTCAGTTCCCATCCCTGGATGTGTTTAAAAGTCAGTTAGACACTTAGATGTGGTGTTGGGGGATCTGGTTGAGGGGTGACCTTGTGGAGTAGGGTTGATGGTTGGACTCGATGATCCCAGGGGTCTTTTCCAACATGAATGATTCTGTGTGATCTGCCAGCCATCTCTGATAACATCTGAACTTACTGCCCAATTGCAAACGAGTTTGATAGAACAGTAGAAGTCTCAAAGGATTTAGGATATTCAGACAGAGGAAGGGGAGAGATGGAGAGATGCTCTAGTGCCTATACAGAGTACAAGAGGCTCAATCTTGTCTCATTTGTAGACCCAGACAACACACTGAAGCTGCTCTCAAGCAGTCATGGAAGGTCCAGTGGTTCATCACATCTTCCCCACCTGTGTGTTTCAGTGGAAGATGCTTATATAGTTAGCACCTTCTGGGGTGCTTCTGAGGAGTAACCAACAGTAGTGAAACACAGGGTGCTGAAGGTGATTTCCCTATGTGAAGCAAGGCCTGCTCAAGTGAAAGAGAAGCCAAAAAGAGTGTTTTAAGGTTGTGCCTGTTCCAATGGAAGTTCAGCATGAAAGAAAAGCTCTTCACAGAATCACAGAACATTAGGGATTGGAAGAGACCTCCAAAGATCATCCAGTCCAATCCCCCTGCCACAGCAGGGTCCCCTAGATCCACTCACACAGGAACATGGCCAGGTGGGTTTTAAACTTCTCCAGAGAAGGAGACTCTTGCATACATGCTGTGTGCTGCATGAAGGCTGAGCTGTTTCTCAGTCCATGTGGCTTTTCCCAAACAGTAGCTCTGATCTTAGAAATCAGAGCTGCACCTGGTGAGCTCCTGGACAGGGATCTGGAAGAGAAGAAATAGGTTGCACCTGTACTTCTCCCATGGTTCATGCAGCACCATTAGTACTGGGTTGCCCTAAGACGGCAGAGGAAAGCAGGCACATGTGAGAGGTGGCCAGGATGCTCTGTTTCTGTGAGAGGAAGAAGCAGAAGAGGAACTGAACTGCTTGGGGTAGGTCTACACTGCCAGCTAACAACTGACTTTGTGTCCAGCTCTGCACATGTTCCACCCACACTACTCAGGCACATAATGTGGGAAATATTTCCCACAACTTTAGATACCTTCTGTGTCTAAATACATCTGAGTAACCTGTGAGATGCTCTCTGTAGGCATGACAGCCGAGTTAGCTGGCCAGCGTGGCTGTGTTTTTAGGAGCATTGCTAAGGCATTATTCTTCTGATCTCCTTTAGATCCTCCTAAGTCCTTCTCAGAATCAGATAGCTGGTAACTCTAGAAATGCTTGTCTCTCTGCCTTGATTGCACACAGAGCCAGGGAAACGGGCTTGGCAGCAGGTATCTGAAGTTTTGTGGGGTGAGTTCCACCCCAGCTATGCTTCGGAGGAAGCTCAGACCCAGAAACATACTGCACATGGTCAGGGTATAAAGCCTTCCAATGAAAGGTCACTGGACCTTTGGAGACACCCACTGGGTGCAAGCAGCGCACACAGTTCACTCCGGCTCTGTGTGAGGGATCGAGCTGACACCAGCATGTTCTATGACTGGACGGGCCACTGATGGTGGTGTTGGGCTAAGAGCTCTTCTCTCTGTGGTCTGTGCATTCACAGGTGAAGGATGGAAGGATCTAATCCTGGGATTGAGTGTGAACATCCTCTTAGCTGACAGCACAGACCTATTCTCACCTGGACATGTTCCTGTGCCACTCGATCTAGGTGATCCTGCTGTGGCAGGGGGATTGGACTGGATGACCTTTTGAGGTCCCTTCCAATCCCTAATGTTCTGTGATGCTGTGGTTCCTGAGCCACACGGACCTGGTGACACACAGCTTCACACAGAGGTTCATTTTAGCACTGAAACGGAGGGTGATGTCTGTCACAGTGTCTAATGTTGGGGGAACAGCAGGTAAGACGCATGGAACCGGGAAAGTAATTGCAATCACCCTTTAATTCTTAACCTGTGTGTTCAGGCTCCACAGGAACTTGTCCCAAACCTGAATCTCTCATTATTTATATTTATGATTATGGTTTTTAATGGACTTCTACTCTTCCTTCCCCTGGGTGTTATCTGTGTGACCAAAACTAATGTGAGATCTGCCCTTACCACCATGTTTTGACTCCCAGGGAACTGAAGAACCGTGAGAAGGTCTGATCTGATGTTATTTCAGCCCCACAAATAGCTCCCTGAGTGATTCAAAGTGCTTGGGCAAAAAAAAATAGCAAAAGTAAATACAAATACCTGGAATTAAAATAGACCTCCCCAGAGCCTCACACACCACAGTCTGTCAGAGTGGTAAGGACTGACCCCTCTTAGAGGCATCTAAGGTCTCTAAAAGAGTGTTAAATGTCCACATTTAACACTGCTCTCAAGGGGAAGCTGAACAAGTAGCTTTGTTCCTTGCAACCAGTTGTACTGTGCTGTGTATTGCTCCTCTTCTTCCCCGAGACCTTAACAGAGACTGAAGCAGACTTCAGACATGTGAATTAGTGAAGTGTTAGGATTTCCAGCACGGAGCTGGACACCTCATTTTCCCTCTCAGTCCTCTGCTCCCCCAGGCTTGCTTGATGGATGGCATGAATTTCACTTGGATCTCGTGAGCTGCCGTGAGTGCAGGGTGCCTTCCTCTCTAAACTCTGGGCTCATCCCTATCATCAGCTAAACTTAACGCAATCCATTTGCTCCCAAATGCAAATGCCTGCCACTGACCTTCCCTTCCCTCTCCAGGGAATGCCCATTCTGTCACTCTTAGGTACATGACCACCCAGAAAAGGGTATTTCACACAAAACTCATGTCCCCATCTCAGAGAAGACTTGGTGTCTGTGCTGAAGGAAGCCTGTCCATAGAGACTGTGGGAACCCATCTGAAGCTGCTGATGGTGTAGACCAACAAGTCTCTTGTTAGTTCATGTGGGAGGCAGCAGCTATTATTGGTTGGGGTTGTGCTAACCACTATACATTAACTATAAACTCTTAGTCATCAGTAAGGGATGCTATGTGCCCTTCCTTCACTACCTCATGGTAGGTTTTGTTCTCTTAAATCAATGAATCTCTGTTTATTTTTCTTTCCAACACAAACATGTGAATTACACGGGCAGCGAGGACTCGAGAGCCCATCGGCACAAGAGCTCCTAGTTTTATAGCAAAGAGTACCCATACATTACAGAACAGAGAGCCTGCACTCTGTGGCACAGCAGAGTCCAGCCAGTAAGCGCTGAAAAGCCTGACCTCAGCTTTACCCACACAGTGGCACGAACCAAGAGTCATTGGCAGTGGTGCCCTGGGAGAGATGGGGATGATCTGCAGGGACTTTCTGGCTGCCAGTGATGTAAAACGAGTAGGAAAGAGCACGCCTGGACCACTAGGCTGTAGGTCACAATACCCCAGATAACACTGGGTGTTTTTTAACGTGTCCACTTCCCCTTGACGTAGGACAAACACTTTAACCTCCTTGTGTTGCCATCCAGCCTTTGGCTATCGGTGTGGGCAGAGCTTTGCTCTTACAAGCACCTGGTGACGTTATCATCCCTATTGACCCGTGTGATCTTGAAAATGAAAAAGCTGATCAGACACAGAAAAGGATCTGGAGGATGGCCTTTCCATTAGGGTAGAAAAAGGCTCTTTGGAGATGGGTTGCAAAACTGCATCTCAAATTCTCCAAGTTTCCAACTACTTCAGGCCCAGGTTTTGAGCTGAAGCACATCTGGAACAAATAGTGCTCCAGACATGTGGCACATGGACCTTTTAAAAGAAAATAATAATAAATAAAACCACAAAACAGAATCAACTCCATGGCTTTTCCATGGAAGGAAGGCAGGGCTGCCACCAAACTCGGTGCCAACAACTTTGGAAGCCTGAAACGAAGTTATGTAATAGTGACAAATAGAAAACAAAGTGAGGAAAATGGGGGTAGAGGGGAAATGCCGCTCTCCCTCTTCCCACCTTGTCCCCTCCTCCTCTTCTCCTGGCCCCTCCATGAGTAATTGACTGCGCTAAACCATGAAAAGAGTAGCTTGGCAGCAGCTGGCACCTTGGACCTCTGCAGATGCCTGCTGCAGGGCTCTCACTGGTTTTTAAAGTTGTATTTTTAAATAGACATAGAATATCTGTGTGTGCCGATGTGAATGGTGAAGTGAGGCACTGAAACCAAGGCAAGCACAGGAAGCAACTGGCAAGCAAACCCACCTGGACACGTTCCTGTGCGACTTGGTCTAGGTGATGCTGCTCTGCCAGGGGGATTGGACTAGATGATCTTTTGAGGTCCCTTCCAATCCTTAATGTTCTGTGTAATTCTGTGTGTGGTGTTCTCCGGATCTTACATCCAGTTGCTATGTCCTCCCCTAATGAGATTCTTGGGCAACTTTAATGTAGGTTTTTACTTTACAGATTTACTTTATTAGAGGGAGCCTGGATGCTTCTTTTAGTCAGTAGGGAGCTTTCAGCTGATGATGAAGAGCAGAATTTTGTCATAAATTCATCAGGCACAGAAACCTACAGCAGCCAAAACATTTGCTGCCATTTCCTTATCTGTACCTACTACTAATAATAGGTAATTAATAATTATTATTAATAGTAGGACAGTTCCACTCCATAGAACTGACCAGCGTGATCCTCATTGTTAACTTTCCAAAGCAGCAGTATGATCCGCAAAGAAAGGGGTCTCAAAGGGCAATGGGTGTGAGCTGGAACAGAAGAGGTTCCACATCACTATGAGAAGGAACTTCTTCCCAGTGAGGGTGACAGAGCACTGGAAGGGGCTGCCCAGGGGCATTGTGGAGTCTCCTTCTTTGGAGATGTTTAAAACCTGCCTGAATGTGTTCCTCTGCGACTAGATCTAGGTGATCCTGCTGGGGCAGGGGGATTGGACTAGATGATCTTTTGAGGTCCCTTCCAATCCCTAATGTTCTGTGATTTAGGATTAAAGCCAGTTTCTGGACAGCACTAGAATTGAAGCCATTATGGATTCAGGTCACTTGGCTGCCACTAACAAGGGAAAAGGTCTCCGGAGCAGAGCCCTGTGTCAGCTACTACAGTGACCGGCACCTCATGCTTTCCATCAGGCAGTGCACCAGCCTGACTGAAGTTAACAACAGCAAGAAATGCCATTTGACCTCTCCTAGTACTCTGGCTCCTTCTGCCGGGTACAGCTGTACCAGACCACGCTCTGGCTAGACTCACAGATGTCATAAATAGCTTGGGCAAAACCCCTTCAGCTCCAAACCATTCTTTGAGCATCATTAAATCATTCCCTCCTCCTTCCCTTTCAGTTCATAAACCTGTCCCCAGAAATTCTTGAGATGAAATCCCAAGGCTCTGGGGGGACCTTACAGCAACCTCCCAGTATGTGAAGGAGGCTAGAGGAGAGCTGGAGAAGGAATTTTTATGAGGTACTCCAGTGACAGGACAAGGGGGAATGGTTTCAAACAAAAAGAGGGGATACGTAGATTAGATCTTAAGAAGAAACTCCTCACTGTGAGGGTGCTGAGGTGCTGGAACAGGTTTCCTAGGGTGGTTGTGGGTGTTCCATCCCTGGAAGTGTTCAAGGCCAGGTTGAATGGGGCTCTGGGCAACTGGCTGTAGTAAGAGGTGTCCCTGCCCACGGCAGGGGCATTGGAACGATATCTCTGAGGTCCCTTTCAGACTAAACCACCCTACGATTCCAGATTTTGCTTGGTGACAAACGATTCCCATAACCAAGTTATGGCCCACGGCGAAGTTTTATGGATGACCTACCACATGGAAGAGTAGAGCATGAAGGTGTGGAACACAAGCACTTGACGATGGGTTTGTGTTTCGTTCCACTAACAAAAAGAACAGGACAAGACCCCTTGGGTCAACACATTTTGTGAGGCATTAGAACAGCCTGGAGACAATGGAGGGGGTTGGGTCACTGATCCTGGAGGTGTTTTGAGAGAAAGGTAGATGTTGTACTGAGGGACAGGGTTTAGTGGTGATGATAGGGCTAGGAAAAGGTTGGACTCGATGATCTTGAAGACCTCTTTTAGCTGAAACTGTTCTATGGTTCTATTTGAATGCTAAGATTGCATCTACGTGTCTACAAGAATGTGTAGATTTTCTTGTAGCTATTCAACCAGGGAAACACGAGAGTTAGAACAAAAAAAGCACCCAGAAGTACAGCTGAGCTGTGCTAACAGCTCTTGGTACCTGCCTGACATCAGTCCCAGGCTCCATACTCTGCTTCTTCCCCACGCAGGAGCCCCTGGCCCTGTCCTTCCGTTGGGTAACGCTCAGCACGGGGAAGGGGCCATGGCAGCTACGTGTTGGCTGCCAGTGCTGTGGCCCATCCCTGCTGCAGCCAGCTGTCGGCAGCCTAAGGTTAAGGGCTGTGATTAACTGTTTGCTGATTGTTTTAAGCACAGGGAGAAGCTTTGGCACAAAGCACTTCCAGAAGACCATGGAGGATGGAGCCACAGGAAAACTCACGTGGAAAACCATCACGTCCTTGCTGGCTTATCTCACGTACAAAGTTCTCTTTTCTCCCCCAAACCCTGCTCTCTCAAACCCCAGGAAAAACAAAAGCAGATGGTGGGTAGCAAAAGCAAAACAAAGCCACTTAATGACTTTCAGCCTCATAAATGCTCCCCATCTACCCCTAGAGCGAGTCTGATGAGAAAACAAATCCACTTTCTCCTTTCTCACTAACAGCATCTTTGCCTTCTCACTCCTTAAATGGAAGGGAAAACCGTGTCCCTTGCCACGTCTTAACAGCTGCTGGCAGCCACCGGAGAGATTCAGAAGTCAGCTGATGGGCTTGGATGGGAACACCACGCCATATCGCTTTGGGACTTGCTGCCAGCTAGTGACACAACCAAATGATTTGGAAGCTTCTCGGGAAAAACGTCTCTGCAGTCTAGAGAAATTAGGGAAAAATCAGGAAGCTGCAGCTCCTTTTAAAAAAATATGAAAAGTCTATTAAAAATAGGTATTTAATCTATATTAGAGTATGTAATAATGTTCCCACACAACATACTCAAGAGTTATTATCAATTTTGACCTATGAATTTTAGGTATATAGGAAAATTAGACAGAAAATCAAAGACATATAGAAAATTCAAGATACATAGAAAATATAAGATAAACTAAAAAATTAAGATATATAGAAAATTTAAGCCAATAAACTAGAATATATCTGTAAGTTTACTTAGGGCTGCTTTTTTGTCGTTCTCTGGAAGGAGGACAGACGGGATCACAAAACAACCTGAACCACAATCACAGAGTCACTGGATCTCTTTAGTTGGTAGAGAAGTTTAAGATAGTGAAGGCCAACCTTTGGCCCAGCACTGCCAGGTCATCTCTAAATCATGTCCCCACCAGCCACAGAAAGCATGTGAATGCTCACATATAATGAGACCTGGAAGCTCTTCTTGACCTCATCCTGGGGATCTGCAGAATCACAGAGTATCTCAAGCTGGAAGGGTCACTGAGTCCAGCTACCAGTAACCTGAAGGGCTACTCAAAATTAAACCATATGACTAAGAGCATTGTCCAGATGCTCCCTGAACTCTGACAGGCTTGGTGTCATGACCACTTCCCCGGAGAACGTGTTCCTGAGACTGATGACCCTCTCAGTGAAGAGCCTTTCCCTGATGTCCAATCTGCACTTGTGACCACCCATTCCAAGCCCTTTCCAAAGGGATGAAATCCATAGTCTGTGTAGCCAGACATATCCTACAAGTAGGGAAGGTCACACACAGTGAAATTAAGTGGGGTGGGTGGGGAGGCAAGGTGCAAATTCTGGGTGTTCCTGCCATAGAGAGGATTAAGAGCAGCAGGGAAGTCTCCCATTTACCTCTTCCTCCCCACAGAGGATCACATCTCAAGTTTCTTCCCTTCTAGAGATGAGGGGGAAGGAGACTGGACATCACCTACTCCCTCCCACTTTCTGAAGATTATTCTGAAGATTCTTCTGAAGATTCCCTTAAACTTCTGGACCAGAGACAGCTGCAGAAGGATCATCCTTCAGGGCGTATGCAGTGTGTGCATAAGTGCTCTCCTTTCATCCACTATAACGACCCTGTGATCGTAACATTAATATATAATCATTTGCTGAACCATCTCCATTTGAGATGCAGAGACCTGGAGACACAAGCCGTGAGCTAAATGCCCTGTTTGGAACCACTCTGCAGACTGGTGCAATGGTGAGAGAGCGGCGGCGGTTAGAAAAGTCAGAGCTGTGGAAGATTTCCAAGGGCCTGGCAGGAAATGCTGGTTCTTAAGGGGCTGGGCTACATCGCACTTGGCTGAACAGAGCCCAGGCTGATTCCTGAGAGGCAAAGGTTAATCAGACAAACGGCTCAAGAGGACGATCTTTGGAGGTCCCTTCCAACCCCTGATGATTCTAAGAATCTGTTCTGACTCATTATTTGTTGATTTTTGTTTAAATTTTAAAAGAGAGTAGGCGGCTGAGAACAACCCCCAAAATCCCAAACGCATGAGATGAAGCCCTGGGAATCCTGAGAGCGCCAGTAACATGATGATGATGGAGCAGCAGCCTAATGAATAAAGAATAATGATTTCACTGGAGATGTTTGAAGTCCACCTGCATGTGTTCCTTGGTCTAGGTGATCCTGCTGTGGCAGGGGGATTGGACTAGATGATCTTTCGAGGTCCCTTCCAACCCCTGATGATTCTATGAATGATACTGAATGCAGCAACCTCATCTGCACCGATCTGCTAGAGGGGACCATGCAGCACCAATGCAGCTCAACATTCAACGTGGTTCAGAGCTCGGGGTGAGGATCCAGGAAGCCTCTCCATCTCCACCTTCGTCAGCTCCTTTGCTAATTAATCCTGTGCCAAACACTACACTGCAGGATAATTCAAACATCAGAAGAGGATCTTTCTGCAAGGCAGCGTGAAGGAGGGAACGACGATAGTTGTAGTTACTCACAAACAATCCCCACGTGAGTCGTTTCAACTCACTTTTGACAAGGACCAAACCAAAACCAGTTGCCTGGTTACTAAAAAAAAAACCCAAGAGCTGGCTATTGGTTTAATTCATATCATTGTAAAACGTGTTTCTCTTCCTCTCTGCTGGATTCTTCACTATATTGAGGTAAGGGTCCCCCTTCAAACCGTTTCCAGTGGCTCTGAAGTCAGGGTCAGTGCTCTGTAGAACGCTCACGGTCTTAATAGGGATTCTGTTTTCTTTTGAATTTTTAAAGGACGCGCACTTCCTTATAAATGTGCAGGAAGAGGGAGGCTCACGAGGACTGTTGTCTTTGCGGCTGCATCGATTCCTTCTGAGTCATGAAAACTGGACACAGGCAAGTGATTCAACTTGCACTGAATTATTCAGATCTGTCCAACAGGGGAGGAGACCGAGATTGAAAACGAAAACTTAGAAGCTCATAAAAACCAAAGGTGACTTAGAGCGTCCAAATATAGTCATTAGGTTACAGTGTAAGTGGGTTCTGGCATTTGGCTCTTTTTCTGGGTTTTCTGAATCATTCCCTGCTGCTTCTTGTTCCAGAATCGGTGCCTTCTCCAATTCAGTCTTTCCTCAGCAATGGAAAAACCGAGTTGTCCTTAATTAAATCAAATGGGAAAAGGCTCACTGACACTTTATCATCCTGCCACAAGGCAACGGGGATGATGAAGGGAAGAGAACACCTCCCTTATGAGGAGAGGCTGACGGAGACGGGTCTCTTTAGCTTGGAGAAGAGGAGACTGAGGGGAGACCTCATTAATGTCTATAAATATGTGAGGAGGATGGAGCCAGGCTCTGCTCAGTGTCATCTAGTGATAGGACAAGGGGCAGTGGGTGTCAGTGGGAACATAGGAGATTCCATATATATATTAGATGGAATTTCTTCACAGTGAGGGTTACGGAGCACTGGAAGGGGCTGCCCGGGGGAGTTGTGGAGTCTCCTTCTCTGGAGATGTTTAAAACCCACCTAGATGTGTTCCTGTGCAGCTTGGTCTAGGTGATCCTGCTGTGGCAGGGGGATTGGACTAGATGATCTTTCGAGGTCCCTTC
>JAOXOE010000848.1:2025952-2040625 GCA_028565055.1 Phoeniculus purpureus | reverse complement strand
TCCCCCTGCCACAGCAGGATCACCTAGATCCAGTCGCACAGGAACATGGCCAGGTGGGTTTTAAACATCTCCAGAAAAGGAGACTCCACAAGCCCCCTGGGCAGCCTGTTCCAGTGCTCTGTCACCCTTAACGTGAAGAAGTTCCTTCTGATATTTATATGGAACCTCCTATGTTCCAGCTTAAACCCATTGCCCCTTGTCCTATCACTAGTTGACATTGAGAAGAGCCTGGCTCCATCCTCCTGACACCCACCTTTCACATATTTATAGACATTAATGAGGTCACCTGACATATGGATGATGTCTTGGTGCTTTGTGCTCCCAGGGATTGGTACCCAAATCCCTTGACATCACTCCATGCTCTGGAGGAGGTAGGTTTCCATCTGGCTGTGGTAATTCCCCGAGCTGCCTCACAATAGCTCCGTATGCTGCAGCAATTGAGCCCGTGTGTTAATTATTTACTTGCAGGTTTAATTTTCTGGGTAAAAATGGTCTTAATAAAGGAGGAGCTGAGGATGTGATGTGTTTGGTTCTGAGTGCTGAGAGGAAAATACTTCAGCTGCCATGGCCAACCATAATTAGGGCTGGTACTAAATTACAGCTAATGAACTCGCCCTTGAATGATCATTTGAGAAGGAATGAGCCCAGTAACACTCCCAAATCACTGCGTGTGCAGTCATCTCATTGTATTGTATCCTGCCAGGAACGGGTTTGAACGTTGGCTGGCTGGCAAAAGCACTTTTTTCACAGAGTGCACCAATATCTACGTTTCCTTGTGAGAAGGCTGAGTGGTTAGTGGACGGAGAGAGGTTCTTTTCCCCCTCTACTCTGCCCTGCTGAGACCATATTGGAAATATTGTGCCCAGTTCTGGGACCCTCAGTTCCAGAAGGACACAGAACTGCTGGAGAGAGTCCAGCACAGAGCCACAAAGGTGATGAAGGGAGTGGAGCATCTCCCTGATGAGGAAGGGCTGAGGGAGTTGGGTCTCTTGAGCTTGGAAAAAAGTAGACTAAGGGATGACCCCATGAATGTTGATAAATCTGGAAAGAGTGGATGTCAGGAGGATGGAGCCAGGCTCTGCTCAGTGGCACCCAATGACAGGACAACGGGCAATGGGTGTGGGCTGGAACAAAGGATGTTCCACATCAATGTGAGGAGGAACTTCTTCCCAGTGAGGGTGACAGAGCACTGGAAGGGGCTGCCCAGGGGCATTGTGGAGTCTCCTTCTCTGGAGAAGTTTAAAACCCACCTGGACATGTTTTTGTGCAACTTTATCTAGGGGATCCTGCTGTGGCAGAGGGATTGGACTGGGTGATCACAAAATCACAGAATATTAGGGATTGGAAGGGACCTCAAAAGGTCATCTAGTCCAATCCCCCTGCTACAGCAGGATCACCTAGACCAAGTCTCCTATCCCTAATGTTAAGTGGTTCTGTGATTCTTTGAACCAGCTATGTAGTGATGAGATCCCTTCAAGGGTTCCTCTGGGTCGCTAGTGCTAAAGGCTGAAACTGCAAGGCTAATGCCATGTAGACAGGAGCACAATCCTGTGTTAAACTCTTTGCACCCTCTCATCACAGTTCCTCCATTTGCTTCAAGGAGAACTACAGCCCAGATCTGCTTGAGAACATCTTTGAGTCCCATTGACATTAAGTGTTGCTGTAGCTTTGCTGACCCCTGGCATGCCTTCGAGCATCAGCCCTGTGCAGGCACTCAGCCCCGTCTGAAAAGAAGAGTCTCCAGCAAAACAAAGTGCTTTGCTGTGCCTTAACTTGAGCTGGAAAACAGAGCCCAGAGACTCCAGTAACTCACAGACTAAACAGCAGAACCTATTACTGATTCTTTTGTTTTAAGACTCACATCAGCAGCGGAAAAATCGTGTGAATCGGGTCGTTTCCAAGGTCTGTGATTCACCCCGATAAGATGCTGCATTTCTTCGTCTCTCTTCAAGGAATCACATGGAACAAACCCACAAAGGCTGCTGACTTGCTGTGGGATAGTGGGGGAAAGAGAAAAGCAGCCCTTATTTCCGAACACAATTATCACTCTCATCTTCTTCCAGGTATCTGCAAAGCCTGTGGAGATTTGACAGGATTCTCATGAATGAGAACTTTTGCCTACAATTCTGTCCCA
Organism: Phoeniculus purpureus; assembly: GCA_028565055.1. Lineage (NCBI taxonomy): Eukaryota > Metazoa > Chordata > Aves > Bucerotiformes > Phoeniculidae > Phoeniculus > Phoeniculus purpureus. The sequence goes on along the minus strand of JAOXOE010000848.1, from coordinate 2,038,491 downwards.
ATCTCTCTCTCTCTCGCTGTAGTAGCGCTGGAGCCTTGTGGTCCAGTGACCTCAGCATCATTGCGAAAGTACTTTGCTTGCATTATTGTCTCAGCACGTGATTCCATAAGAGACACCACTCTGCGCCTGGCTACTTTGCATTAACTCTTTCCTGGGAGGAAAAGCACTGAGAGCCACTGTAGGTTCTTTTCCCTACCTTCTGTAGGACCCACGCTGGGCAATCCCAGGCATTTGCCCATATTACCTGCTCTCGGGGGGTGAGTTTCTTTGCCGTAGGATGGCTACAGTCTGAGAGACCAGTGCATGGCTGGGGCACAGGTCAGAACTGTGGGGCACTGCTGTGCTGCTTTTTATTGGATCCACTAAAGGAACCTGCCCCTTCTCTCCAGGATAAGATGCTGTGCACAGGCAAAGCTCACCATTGACCTCATGGTGCCTATTTGCCATCCCAGATCTATCTGGCTCCACTAAAATTATGTGACAGGCATCTTCTTAGTCCTGTATATCAGAGAAGCACAGAATGATTGAGGCTGGAAAGGACCTCTGACCTCATCCAGCCCAGTCCATGACCTAACATCACCACAGTGGCCAGACCAGGGCACTAAGGACCACAGCCAGTCTGTCCTTCAACACCTCCAGGGATGGGGACTCCAACACTGCTGTGGGCAGTCCATTCCAGGGTCTGATCCCCCCTTCCATGAGGAAGGGTTTCCTAACATCCAACCTAACCCTCCCCTGGCAGCTTCAGGCCCTGCCCTCTTGTCCTGGCACTGGGTGCCTGGGAGAAGAGCCCAACACTCATCTGACTACAACCTCCTTTCAGATAGTTGTAGAGAAGGAGAAGGTCCCCCCTGAGTTTCTCTTTTCCAGGCTAAACACCCTCAGCTATGTTAGCAGTGCACGAAGAGAGCAACAGAATTTTGGATGAAACAGACTTTTCTCTCTAAAACAGTCAAAACACTGGAGGGAAAGCATACAATGCAGAAGTTCTGTCCTCTTCCCTCTCAAGTGTATGTTTTCTCCTTACAGCACTGCTTTCCACCTCCTTTCTTATTTGATTAGAGATACTGGGGTAAGTAGCAGCTGGAGGAGAAGTTGTCCTCTCCCTCCCTGAACCCTCTCTGCTACTGGAAGAAAGCAGCTCAATGAAAGTTTGTCCCGACTACAGGCTCTGGGCACCCTACAGGCTCTGGGCACCGGGGTGAACAGCTTGTAAAACTGTCTTTTCACATGTTTGCAAAGCACTTAGCACAGCAAGGGTCTGATTGTATTAACGCGGTGCTGATAATAAATACTGCTAATAATGAAAGCAGGAAAAGGGCTATTGCTGTGCCCGAGCATGCAGAGATTGGGGTGGGAAATTCTTCCTGTGCTGAGTCGTGTTTGGGAAAGGTGACCTCTGAAATCTAAATGAGAACTTATGGAAGCAGTCCTGAACGTGCTCAGTCTGGTTCGGTGTAAAACCTCCTTCATGTTCCAGGACACAGGCCCGCTGCAGTCCTGCAGGAGTTCCAGCAAGAAGGATGCAGTGAGCAGATGCCACAGGACAGGATGGGTTCTCCTGTCAAATCTGATGGTGAAAACAGAAGCTCCCTGGTGCCATGCAGGGTGGTGTATAGGCATATTGAAATATCTAATATGTATGTGTTATTTTATGGCATAGAGTCATGGTTTTGGGGCCAGCTGGTGTGCACGTTTGGGGTGGCGCTAGCCTCCGTGCACCCGACGGCGAAAACTCTAAACATAGTTCTTGGGTCCTTTCTGTATGTCAAGGGGAATCCTGTTCATTTCATTAAGTCATAGAATCGCAGACTGTATTTGGGTTGGAAGGGACCCCCAAAGGTCATCTAGTCCAAGCCCCCTACAACAAGCAGGGACATCTCTAACTGGAAGAGACTGCCCAGGGACCCATCCAGCCTGCACCCCCCTCTCTGGGTAGCCTGTTCCGGGGATCCCCCACCCTCAGATTAAAGAGCTTTTTCCTCCTGTCCAGCCTCAATCTGCCCTTTTCCAGCTTCAAACCGTGACCTCTCATCCTATTGTTCCATATACAGATGTTTCCTGAGGGATGGCAGCTTCAGACAGGACACTTCCAGCAGCGAGAGACACAGACAAATGACAGGAACACAGCAACCGATCACTGTACGCAGCTCTAGGAGGAAAATGTACCTGCCACACAATGGAGGTCTGTCATCATGTTTCACACAGAGTCCTCATTTAAACACACTAAAGCTTGTTGTTTACAACCTGGATAAAGTCCAGGTGCTGCAAAAGGTCAAGCCATCACCTTCCCCAAAGTGCCCCCATCACAAGCTGAGCATAACGAGGGGTTCTGAGGGATGCAGGAGCTTTGCCAGCTACAGGTGCAGCTGTGATCTTCCCTCCTGAGTCAGGACTTGCTGGCTGCAGACTGTGTGTGGTGATTTTGTTGTGTAGACATCTCATCAGCTGCTAAGATGAGGCCTTCTGACTCATTTCCACATGGAATCTAGATGGCAGTTTGGTTTGAATTAGACATGAGATGAAGCCAAACCCCTGGATCTGTACTTCCTCGGATATTGGGGAGACTCCAGTCTGGATCTGATCTCAGCACACGGCTCTCACACAAAGATTGGAGCCAAACCCCAGATCGGAACGTTCCCAGAACACAGGGAAGCTCAGAGCTCATCTTTGATGCTGAGATCATCTCAAGCATGGCTTTCCAAGGGTGAAATACTGTCCCTACGTTAGCTCACTCTTTATTTTCTTCTGTAGCTGCTGTTTAACTAGTGCATTTTTAGCTCAGCAATTGTACCTCTCCAGTTCTTGCAAGTAAGAATAAGCAAGAAAAACGACATAAAAATGTGAGTATGTGTGTGGAAGTGGAAAATGATCTTCTGTTGAAAGTGTCTGTTGGATGCACAAGAGCCTTTTTGGCTTCAGAGCACGACCGTTGTGTCTCATTAAAACAATTCTGAGCACAATTCTCCGGCCCTGGCCACCAGCGCTTTCAGTGCAGGAATTACGAGCATGGCACCATGACGGCGGGGAGAGCTCCTCAGGCATGCGTCACCCCAGAGCTCACCCTGGAACAAATCCTTTGAAGGCAAGGAAAGGACTCAAAGAGTAACAAAATTCTCCTTTCAAGCTGCTCGGAAGACACGGTGCTAACAAACAGCCCCCGAAAGGCGAGATCCCGCAATCTGCTGCTGCAGAGAGGCTGAGAAGCCGCTTCTCAAGTCCCACTGATCTCAACGTGTGAAGTGTGGGCAGGAAAGCATGAGAAATCCCACAGAAGGTGTCCCTTGGAACGTCTGGAAAACGTCGAGCTGCCTGCCACTCTGCGCCGAGGAGAAATCTCGACGCCAACAGAAGGCTTTGTCAACACGGAGCTGTGTCGTTAGCTCGAGGTTTACACACTTCAGTTGACACCTCTCCCTTGTCCTACAGATGTTGCACTACATTTAGGATTGAGCCTCTAACAATACAGCTGCTCGAACACGTGTGCATTTTCCACTCAGCAAACCGCAAGGATATGGCAGCAGGGTTACAACGGTTGGATCCTAGGGCTAGAATGAGAGAAGCACAAAAGGTGTTTCTTTGGGAAATCACTCTAGTCTCTCCTTCAGTTCCTTCTCCTTCTGATTTTATTCGCTGACTGTACCGCACTCGGGCCATGGGGAAGGTAAAGTCTGATTGATATTGCAAGTGACAACCAAGGCCTTGAAATCATTTCCTCGGTTCATCTTCAGGAGGTGTTAAAGTCAAAGCGTTTTGCTACTTCTACAGAAGTGATTTTGACTTCTGTTTGCAAAGCTTCACTTTATTCCGATTCCTGCTAATCCTGTGAATAAATTACAGCCTGCCCCAATGAAAGGGTTTAAGAAAGATTTATCAGTGATGCTCAGAAGGGAAAGACTGTGCAATATTCTTTCCACTTTTGTCACTGTAGGATATGAGAGGAGATGGTCAGGTCTCACCGAACCACTGAATGTCCTTTCACAGAATCACAGAATATTAAGGATTTGAAGGAACCTCGAAAGATCACAGAATCACAGAACATTAGGGATTGGAAGGGACCTCGAAAGACCATCCAGTCCAATCCGCCTGCCCCAGCAGGATCACCTAGACCAAGGCACACAGGAACATGGCCAGGCGAGTTTTAAATATCTCCGGAGAAGGAGACTCCACAATCACCCTGGGCAGCCTGTTCCTGTTAATAAAGTACAGAAGCTGGGGAAACCTACAGGAGTGATTTCATAAAACACAGTGAGCCCCAAAATGAGCTTAAGGGACAAGAGATCTCAGGTATCTCAGAATCACAGGACATTAGGGATTGGAAGGGACTTCAGAAGATCATCCAGTCCAATCCTCCTGCCATAGCACCATCATCTAGATCCAGTGAACACCCAGGAACGTGTCCAGGTGGGTTTTAAATGTCTCCAGAGAAGGAGACTCCACAACCCCCCCTGGGCAGCCCCTTTCAGTGCTCCGTCACTTTCACTGTGAAGAATTTCCTTCTCAGACAGATGTGGAACCTCCTCTGTACCAGCTCATACCCATTGCCCTTTGTCCTGTCATTTAATGACACAGAGCAGAGCCTGGTTCCATCCTCCTCACACTCACCCTTCACATATTTATCAACACTCATGGGGTCACCCCTCAGGCTCCTTTTTCCCAGCTCAAGAGACCCAGCTCCTGCAGCCTTTCCTCATCAGGGAGATGCTCCCCTCCCTTCATCATCTCTGTGGCTCTGCGCTGGACTCCCTTCAGCAGCTCTGTGTCCTTCTGGAACTCAGGAGCCCAGAACTGGACACAAGATTCCAGATGGGGTCTCCCCAGGGCAGAGCAGAGGGGGAGGACAAACTTTCTTGTTTTGTTAACCCCCTCACTTGTGACCCACTCCAGGATGCTGCTGGCCTTCTTGGCCACGAGATCATTAGTAGTCTAGATCATCCATATACAATAGTTAGCTAGAACTTGTAATAAAATTGGGAGCAGCAAACTACTGCTCCCAATTCAGACCAACCTTTGATGAAAAGAAATAACCTCACATCAGCCTTAACCTACAGCTTTTCTAGTCAGACAAGAGTTTTCTTCTCTAGCCAAAGCACAGCAACACTAAACACAGGGGGTAGAATTATAGAATCATTACGGGGTTGGAATGGACCTTGAAAGATCATCTAGTCCAATCCTCCGGCCACAGCAGGATCATTTTAATTGTGAAACTTCATCACTGATTCGTTCAGTGTGTCTTTCCACCCTTTTCCTTTTAATCCCCTTCCCCCTCTCCTTGGGATGGTTTATCGCTTGTAAATTGGTCGCCGCGTTGTTGTAATTCTATGCAGATCCTTGACTTTCTAATCATGCATCTTTTATGGGGTCTCTTTTAAAGAAGCACTATAATTACTTGCCAAGGGTCCCTGTAAATTTGATCAGGCTGTAAAATATTATACTTTAATTATTTCAAAAAAAAATAATTGGAAAGGTTCCCTCTGCAAGGCTACGCGATCGATATCGCAAGGAGCAAGGCACCTTCTGCACGTCTGCATTCATTCCTGGTGCAAGTCTCAGCAGCCCTCAGAATTCTTCTGCTTCATTAGGTACCCTGGGAAAGTATTAAAGGAGAATCTGGGCTTCGATTAAGCTGAAGGAATAGTTTACCGCCTGTTTTAGCTGTTGTAAAATACTCCAAGAGTACCACAGAATCACAGAACATTAGGGATTGGAAGGGACGGTGAAAGATCATCTAGTCCAATCCCACCGCCACAGCATGGCAAAGGATGGTCTCTCTTTTTTAGGAGGCACAGGGGCTCAGCTCTCAGCTAGGTGGAAGAGATGTCTAAGAGCAGAGCAGAAGTGCAGAGCAAGCTGCAGATGCAGAAATGGATTGAACCGGTCTTACAGGAAACAGAACCGTTGTAGGGGGAGAATTCTCTGTTTCTATACACATTCTGAAACTACCATCTTTATTGGTAATAAACATAGACAGGAGGATTGGACTGGATGACCTTTAGAGGTCCCTTCCAATCCCTAATGTTCTGTGATTCTGTGATAGATGAGCATCACCATATGACTTGGTCAGGGTGATGCTGCCATGGCAGGGGGATTGGACTAGATGACCTTTCGAGGTCTCTTCCAATCCCTAATGTTCTGTGATTCTGTGATAGATGAGCATCACCATATGACTTGGTCTAGGTGATCTTGCCATGGCAGGGGGATTGGACTAGATGTACTTTCGAGGTCACTTCCAACCCCTAATGTTCTATGATTCTGTGATAAATGTTCCTGTGTGACTTGGTCTAGGTACTCCTGCTGTGGCAGGGGGATTGGACTAGATGGTCTTCCAAGGTCCCTTCCAATCCCTAATGTTCTTCTGTGATTCTGTGAAATACTAGTAACATTCCTCCTACTGCTGTTTACACAAACAGTGGGCACTTGAGGGTCATCCCTGCCAATATTTATTACAAACAATGACATTCCTGATGCTGTTGTCTAGAAAAAGTAGGAGGCAATCAGGTACCTTTAGCGCTCTAAAGTGTTTTCTGGAGCAGGGTTTCCCATGAGCTGTTCCAAAGATTGGCTTGCAGCTCTTTGAGATCTGTGTGTGTACGAGGTGTGAAATTAAGTGTCCTATTCATCACCAGTGCCTTAATTAAATGTGTGCAGTAGCTGAGCCCGAGCACATTTCTGGTAAGTATGCATTCCTTTAGATAGCTGAGCTGAAATATGAGGAGCTTGGAACACTTAGTCAAGGAGCACATTGAGCTGGAAGCAAAGTAAAATGCAGTCCTCACCGCAGCTACTTGTTCTTAGGGGATCTGCTTCTGAGGAAGAGCACACTTCTCCACATGTGCAGTTCCTTGTATCCTAAGAGAAGGCCTGAGAGGGATTTCCAATGGTTTTTCCAGACACTATCCTGGGAACACAGACTATTTTTGACCCCCAACAAAACACTTGTCAGTACCCAGACACCTCAAGTAAAGGAACTGGTAGATCTCCCTGCTGAGGAAAGGCTGAAGGAGCTGGTTCTCTAGAGCTTGGAGAAAAGGAGACTGAGGGGTGACCCCATGAATGTTGATCAATATGGAAAGGGTGGGTGTCAGGAGGATGGAGCCAGGCTCTGCTCAGTGGCATCCAATGGATAGCACAAGGAACAATGAGTGTGAGCTGGAACAGAGGAGGTTCCACATCAGTCTGAGAAGGAACTTCTTCGCAATTAGGGTGACAGAGCCCTGGAAGGGGCTGCCCAGGTGGGTTGTGGAGTCTCCTTCTCTGGAGACATTTAAAACCCGCCTGGACATGTTCCTGTGCAACTTGATCTAGAAGATCCTGCTGTGTCAGGGGGATTGGACTGGATGATATTTCAAGGTCCCTTCCAATCCCTAATGTTCTGTGATCAGAAGACAACTAATCCCGTGGTAAAAATCTTACAGACTCTCAGAGTCTACCCCACTGATCATCAGGATGAAGTCTAGACACAAGCTTGAATCAACTTTTGTTCTGTGTCTGTCTGGTGAAGGAGCTGTTTCAGTTTTCGGTGCTAATTCAGTGCTTTTTACAAACACTCCATTAATTTCAATCACCACAAAAAGAGAGACACATTTGGTAAAGTGATTAGTTCGGACTCCGAGCGCAGACAAAAGACAGAGTAAAGAGAAGAGTCTAGAGACTGAGGTCTAAAATTACAGATAAATAGCAAATACACTCAGCAGTTTCTCAGCAGAAGACGTGACGAGGACTTCCAACAGACAACACTTACATTTGGAGCTGGTAGACTGACAGCACAGCTGTATGAAAACACATTAAGAGAAAGAAAAGCCCCAATCTGAAAGACTTCTCACGGTTTGTTAGGGCCACTATTTGCACATCTGCAAAACGAGCTGGAGGACGGCTCTCTCCGAGAAACAAAAGTGAGTGTTGGGAGAGGAGACGTGTCCCTGCTGTAAGAAATAAGCCAGGGAGCTGCTCTGGTCTGCTTTGGAATTGTAAAAGTGAGAGAGAAATGAGTCTAAAGCTACTAAATGGTCGACTCAATGTTATTCTATTAGTTGCCTTCAAATTCTAGTTTCGATAACAGCAGGATAATGTGATAAAGACAAAACTACTGACATGAGGTCTGGAACAGTTTTGGAGCTGCAGGTTGCCTGGAAATGCTGCAAATTGGAAGATTTATTTTCCACTCCACTCCACTCGTTTACTTTTGGCCTTTTTCTTTATTTTGCCAACTGTGTGGAATTATTTATCATTGACAGTCAGTTTGGGGAAGGGATTCTCCCCCTCTTCTCTGCACTGCTGAGACCCCACCTGGAAGACTCTGTCCGGTTCTGGAGTCCCCAACATCAGAAGAACCCAGAAGGTGTCCAGAGGAGAGCAACTCAAATGATCAGAGGGCTGGAGCACCTCCTCTAGGAGGACAGGCTGAGCAAGTTGGGGTTGTGCAGCCTGGAGAAGAGGAAGCTCCCAGGTGACCCTTCTAGCAGCTTTCCAATCTCTGAAGGGGGCTACAAGAAAGCTGGGGGTGGGGCAGATTCTGACAGGAGTGGTAGCAAGAGGACAAAGGGAAAGGGTTCTAGCCTGGAAGAGGGGAGATTGAGGTTGGCCACGAGGAACCAATTCTTTGCTGTGAGGGTGCTGAGATGCTGGAACAGGTTGCCCAAGGCAGTTGTGGCTGCCCCATCGCTGGCAGTGTTGAAGGCCAGGTTGGCTGGGGCCCTGAGCAACCTGCTCTAGTGAAAGGTGTCCCTGCCTTCACTAGATCTTTAAGGTCCCTTCCAACCCTGGCCATTCTATGACTCTATATTTGAATGGTGTGCTTTTAGTCTTGCAACTCAGACTGCGGTTTGGCTGTTTTCCATTTGTCTTCCATTTCCACATGGGGGAATGTGAGTCTCCTGTGGCCTCTCTGCTGCTCCCTTCTTAATGTGTTTAACCAGCTGAGTCTCCACTATTACGTTTGTTAAATACATGAAATAGTTTATGGGCATTGAAATGCAGGAGTGTGGTATGAGATAGTTGAGAGATAATAGAGGGGATTTGGAGAACTAACAAAATAGAGATTAAACTGTATTAAGGGCAAGTTTAGCGATCGCAGATGTGAATTGGAGACTGGGTCAGTGCATGTAATCTCCTTGAAGAGGATTTTTTGCCACGTCCACACTAGAATTTGTATGGTCAGTTAAGCAGGAAGACAAAAGACTGAGAAACTGGAGGAAAATGAGCTGCAAGGAGGAAAAAGAAGTGCCAGTTGCCTGGAAGTCAGATTTTTACTGAGTAGTTGTAAGTGTTTTATATCACCAATTTCTCTTCAAACGTTTTCCCTACATTCTGCAATATAAAGTTGAAAAAACCTCCCAAGCACTGGAACAGGCTGCCTGGAGAGGTAGGTTATAGAGTCTCCATCTCTGGAGATGTTCAAAACCTGCCTGGACATGTTACTTGTGTGATCTGATGCAGGAGAACCTGCTCTTGCAGGGGGGTTGAACAAGAGGTCCCTTCCAACCCCTCCCATTCTGTGGTCCTATGAAAACCAACCAACATTTCCTCAACTGTTCTAAGCGTTCCTGGGACACCTGCAGTTTGCCTCTGTAGGATTTGTGGAGTCTAACTAGCCTCTCCTCATACAGAAGTCTCTTCAAATACAGCGTATCCTTCATGGTCTCACTAGTCTGGAGGGTGGGTTTTTTGAATAAAATTCAGTGAAGTGAGAAACTTAGGCATTTTTTGCATATTGTAGTTGTTAAAGCTTAGTTGCCAGCCAAGAATCACAGAACGTTAGGGATTGAAAGGGACCTTGAAAGATCGAAGCAGTTGTATTCTTGTAACAGAATTACTCTGGTTGGAAAAGACCCCTGGGATCATCTACCCCAGCTTACAAGTTCACCCCTAAACCAGATCCCTCAACACTTCATCCAAACAATCTTTAAACATGCCCAGGGGTAGCAACTCAGCCACCTCCCTGGGAAGCCCATTCCAGTGCTTGACCACCCTTTCTGTGACAATATTTTTCCTAATATCAAGTCTAACCCTCCCCTGTTGTAACTTGAACCCCTTCCCTCTTGTTCTATCATTAATTGCTCATGAGAAGAGACGGGCACCAACCCCTCCACAACATCCCTTCAGGTAGTTGTAGAGAGTGATGAGGTCTCCTCTCAGCCTCCGCTTCCTCCAACTAAAGAGCCCCAGCCCTTAAGATTTATTCTCCAAGCCCTTCGCCAGCTTCATTGTCCTCCTCTGCACCTGCTACCTTGTGCTGAGGTGCCCAAAACTGGACACAATACTCAAGATGTAGCCTCACCAGTGCTGAATACAGGGGGACGATAACCCTCCCTACTCCTGCTAGCCACACTACTTCTAATACAAGCCAGGATGCCATTGGCCTTCTTGGCCACCTGGGTACCCTGCTGGTTCATATTCATCTTCCTGTCAATTAGAACCCCCAGGTCCCTCTCTGCATGACCTGGCACTTGGCCTTATTGAAGCTCATTGGCCCATCGCTCCAACCTATCCAAGTCTCTCTGAAGAGCCTCCCTACCCTCTTGCAGATGAACACTCCCACCAACCTTGGTGTCATCTGCAAACTTGCTAATGATAGGCTCTGTGTCCTTATTGAGATCATCCATAAAGATGTTAAACAGAGATGTCCATTGCCTTCTTCTCAGACTTGCCTGCTCTTACCCTTCCAGATCAAGTGAGCCGTGTGTTTTGACACCGAATAGCAGCTAAGAGGGTTTCCTCCCAGCACACATTTCCTCCCACATGTTAATTTGTGCATTTCTCCCCCATATAACATTGGAGACAGTGTGTGTTAGGACATCACTTACGTAAAGCCAAACTTCTAGAAAATGCAAAGTGTCTTGGCAGGGCTACAATAGGGATGTGTGCACTGCATCCCTCCTAGAAGGTGTAGCGTTCTCAAACCCACCTGGATATGTCCCTGTGCAACTTGGTCTAGGTGATCCTGGGGTAGCAGGGGGATTGGACTAGATGATCTTTCGAGGTCCCTTCCAGTCTGTAATGATTCTATGAAGAGCTTGCTTTTAGGTTTCCTTCTTAAAAACGTGGGTGCTTCCTGAAGCAGTGACTTCAGTAAAGCTGGTTGCTGGGTGCGTTTGTGTTTGTAGTGCTGTGAGCACTCCCACTGATGCTCACAGAATCACAGAACATTAGGGATTGAAGGAACCTCAAAAGATCATCCAGTCCAATCCCCCCACAACAGCAGGATCCCCTAGATCTAGTTGCACAGGAACATGTCCAGGCAGATTTTGAATGTCTCTATGAGAAAGAGACTCCACAACCTTCCCTGGGCAGCCCCTTCCACTACTGTCACCCTCACTGGGCAGAAATTCCTTCTCAGATTGATGTGGAACTTCCTCTGTTCCAGCTCACACCTATTGCCCCTTGTCCTATCATGAGATGCCACTGAGCCAGAGCCTGGCTCCATCCTCCTGACACCCACCCTTCACATACTTATAAACATTAAAGGGGTCACCCCCTCAGTCTCCTTTTCTCCAAGCTCAAGAGACCCAGCTCCCTCAGCCTTTCCTCAACAGGGGGATGCTCCACTACCTCCGTCATCTTCGTGGTGCAGCCTGTACTTCCCTGGTACCTTTGCACCCATTTACCTGAGCTGTGGGCAGCATCTCCGTGTGGCACTGCTTTCCCTGTGTTGCCGTTAGGGCTGTTGCAGCAGGGTCTCTCAGGAATAGCGAATGACCTGCACTGTGGGACTCTCCTCTTTTTTCCATCCTCTTTGCACGTAGCTTTTGGTTCGTGGCAGGGGATCCCAGAATGCGTACTCACAGAGGTCAGTGACTGGCTGCCCTGATAAATGAGTGCTTGGTGAGTGCCAGTGCGATTGTAAGGAGGAACAGCTCATGGGGTTTGAGCAGCTCCTAGCAAACTGTATTGTTCCTATAACGACCAGAACTGTGGAGGAGCCACTTACTGCACTGCAGAGGAGTTCAGAGGGATGCACTCATCTGGAGGCTCCCAGCATTTCTCTTTCTGCCTGACTACAAAGGAGAGTTTTAATTTTCCTCTCATTCCTTTTGCTTTTACTTCTTCCCCCCAACAGCTCTTACCGTAAGAGTTATTTTTGGTTGTTGTACCCACTAATAAATCTTCAGACGTGTAAACCTGTCTGTACAACCTTTGTGCAACTACTTGTTTCTCTCGAAGACTTTCAGGTTTGCAACACCCCATTCTCACCAGCCCTCCCCACCTTTGTTTTTCCTTAATTGCTCATTAATTGACTCTGATTATTTAATTATTACCTGAAGGGAGGTTGTAGTTAGGTGGGGGTCAGGTTCTTCTCCCAGGCAACCATTGCCTGGACGAGAGGGCAGGGCCTGAAGCTGGGCCAGGAGAGGGTTAGGTTGGATGTTAGGAAGCCCTTCTTCATGAAGACTGATCAGAGACTGGACAGTCCTGCCCAGGGCAGTGGTGGAGTCGCCATCCCTGGAGGTGTTGAAGGCCAGCCTAGCTGTGGCCCTTAGTGCCCTGGTCTGGCTGCTGTGGTGGTGTCAGGTCCTGGGCTGGGCTGGATGAGCTCAGAGGGC
>JAOXOE010000848.1:1939466-1971973 GCA_028565055.1 Phoeniculus purpureus | reverse complement strand
CCCAGGGCAGTGGTGGAGTCCCCATCCCTGGAGGTGTTGAAGGGCAGCCTGGCTGTGGCCCTCAGTGCCCTGGTCTGGGCTAATAGGGTGATGTGAGGTGCTGGGCTGGGCGAGCTCAGAGGGCTTCTCCAGCCTCAGTCATTCTGTGATTCTGTAAACAACAGGGAGATGGGATGTCCGGTGAAACTGTGGGCCTTTGGGAAAGAGCAGGGCTGTGCTTCCACGGGAAACCCCAGGCTGTTTAGCTCTGCTGCTGAGGGGCCAGCGTATTCCTATCTCCACAGGACAGACACCTCTGTGTACGCATGTATGTGGTTAGTGAAGGGTTGTTCCCCGGCATCACGGACGCTGTTTGTAGGATGTGATGTGATAACGCTGACATGCACAGCTCAGTGCTCGCACATAACCCTTAACATGGCTGTCACGTGGGCTGTTCCTAAGCAGTGCACTGCTTTTTCTGAGATGGAGAGTGAGATAGGTAACAAATGTCTTGCACACAAAGTGTTTCAATATCATTACTAGGAATTACAGCTGGATTTCACCTTTGTTGATGACAGGATTTCAGTTCCCTTTTTTCCCCCCTCTCCCTAGGGGTCGACTGCTGGTTGGGACTTTTGTGGCTCTCTTTTTCAACTTATTTACGATGCTTTCCATTCGGAATAAGCCCTTTGCTTACGTCTCTGAAGGTACGTGATCGATTCATCTGTAACAGGAGTTGGGGAACAATCTAACTGCGTCTGTGTTTATCAATCACAGAATGACAGAGTGTTAGGGATTGGAAGGGACCTCGAAAGATCACCCAGCCCAGTCCCTCTGCCACAGCAGGATCCCCTAGATCCAGTCATTAGGGGTTGGAAGGGACCTCAAAAGATCATCCAGTCCAATCCCCTGGACACAGCAGGATCACCTAGACCAAGTCACACAGCAGAGATGGAGCTGGGCTCTCTCTACTGGTTATGATGGTCTAATGCTGACTTACAGCAGTTAAGGATCTGGTCCTGCTCTGGCAGGGGGATTGGACTAGATGATCTTTGTATGTCCCTTCCAGTTCCTGCTGTTCTGTGATTCTGTGACATGAACTTCATCATGTTTCACCCTCAAATGTTTTCTGAGAGATCAATTAACATTTTAATCTTGGAAAACTGAACGTGCTGCAGATACCAGACCAGAATAATCTCTGTACCGGTGCTGTTAGCCACAGCCTGACCTTAGCTCGCAGAGCAGGCATCCAGGAGGATGTGGCACAGGAATCACAGAATCACAGAACATTAGGGACTGGAAGGGACCTCGAAAGATCAAGATGCTCTTTACTGGCACTTCTGTACTCAGAACTATGTTTTTCAAACGGATTCCCTGTTAATTAGTTATTGTAAGAAATAAACAGAGGGATCATGCAGCTGGTTCATAGATAATGAAGTCTTTGAGCCACACACTTTCTTGTCTCACGTTAATGCTGCCTCTGCTTACGATCAGCCACTGAGGCAGAGTAAAAAGGAGCAGAGGAAAAGAATCCATCCCTTTTTTTTGTATTCCAAATACTGCTTTAATAGGACTGAAAGTCTCTCTCTCTCTCCTTCTCGCCCTACAGCAAATAAATGCGGTTGTCAGCCCAACACCCTTGTAGGTTTAAACTGAATGGAAGTGTCCTTTTGAAAAGCTTGTTCTGTCTGACAGTCCTGAATGTGCTCCTATTGCAGTTCCTTTGAACACCCATCTCCTCTGTGTTGGTGCTCTGCTGACACGGCTTTTCGGCGAGTTAAAGATTAACAGGACGCTGCGGAACGACGGGACTTTGTGATCACTTGATTGCACCAAACGTAGCTGCTCGCAAGCAAATTGGAGCATAATTGGGCACTAAGAAATTATTCCCCCTCCCGTATAATGATGGATTTTGGACACATGTGGGCAATGATAAATCTGCTACCCCCTATTACTTCGGGAGAAACCAGCTCATAGTTTTATTATGATGAGTGTTGGACATGTGGTTAAAGCCATGAAAGTATGTGATGATGCACATTAACGATGAAGTCTGAAAGCTCCAAAGCCTCCTTTGGTTTCTTTTTTGAGTGTGTTGTAACTGCTGGCAGGGATTAACATAACAATGTGGGAGCGCTCTGCGATACAGCCATAGATCGCGAGTGGTGATGGACGTACCTTTCAAAGGTCTCGGGGTATTTACCAGGCAGAGGGAACAAGGCAGGAACTCTTTGAAATGAGCAAGCTGCCCCAAAATGATTCCTTATTAAGTGCCTGGACATGTTCCTGTGCGACTTGGTCTAGGGGATCCTGCTGTGTCAGGGGGATGGGACTGGGTGATCTTTCGGGGTCCCTTCCAATCCCTAATGACTGATCTAGGGGATCCTGCTGTGGCGGGGGGATTGGACTGGATGATCTTTTGAGGTCCCTCCAATCCCTAATGACTGATCTAGGGGATCCTGCTGTGGCAGGGGAGATTGGACTGGATGATTTTTGAGGTCCCTTCCAATCCCTAATGTACTGGATCTAGGGGATTCTGCTGTGGCAGGGTGATTGGACTGGATGATCTTTTGAGGTCCCTTCCAATCCCTAATGTTCTGTGATTCTGTGTGATTCTGTGATTAGGTTAGTATAGGCTAAGGTTATATAGGTTATAGAGGTTATAGAGTTTATATGCAGTATTAGGTTATGTACTTATATAAATAATAAGTATGGGGTTACAGGTAGCATCATCTAAACAAATGTCATAAACCAGATAGAAAACGACATTATAATCACAAAAGGAAGTGATCCCAGGGCAACGGCTACAACCCAGAGTAAAGGTCTGTGCTAAGGAGCCAGAGGCAAAAAACAAGGTTAAAAACCAAGCGATGCACGGCGACCGCAGAACGGGTGCTGGTATTTACCAAACTATTCAAGACTCTACCTTTAACAGCGGCGAGGGATTGTAAACCAAAGTGCACGAGCTGAGCCCTGTCGAAAGAGGCAATTACAGGGCATCACATCCTTCTCCTCCAGCGTTTTGCTGTGGAGGCTCAACACTTTAGGAATGCTAAAGCACAACGGAATGGAAATGGTATTGGAACAGAAAGAGCCTCCCGAAATGAACTGTACGCAGCCCGTTGTGTTGGCATGATTGATACTGGAGCATGTAGGTGTAATGAAACTGATGCTGTCTCTTCTGCACCTGTGATTTATTGAGTACAAATTTAAGATGAGAAAAGGCCCCATACCAGGAGCTGCATCTTCCCCCTCAAAGAGGGTACGGTCATCCATCACCAGCCATTGCAAAAGGCCCAATAGTGAGCGGCTCATCAGATGAGCCAATAGTCTCTTTGTTGGGATTCCTAACAAGTGTTGGATCAGCAAAAGTCTATTTAGGCTGGTGGACCTTTCAGGACCAATTTGTAGTGGGTCACTGATTCTGCTAGTGTATTATCTTCTTTACTACTAGTACCAGTTGGGCAAGCAGCAAAGATTAATGATTTTAGCTGCCGAATGTTTGTGGCAATCTACTGCTTCTGGACCAAAGATTAAGATTTTTTTGTGCTTTGCTGGGACGGACCCACCTTTTATCCAGGGCTCACGCTTAGCTGCTGAGTTCTGTGCAAAGAAGAATTAAAAACCCCAATAACGGGGGCCTCAGCTACCTTTTAATGGCAGTGAAAGGGATTTTTGTGGGGAAGTAGCACAACAGAAGAGGGTTTTGTTTTTTCAAGGGAATAACAAAACTCAAAGCCGAGAGTAAGGTGGGTTCCCGTTGCGCTAGAGAACATGGCACAGCACAGCTCTGTTCCCCATCCTTCCACACATGAGTGCTGGGAGACCTCCTTCCTCTTTTTTAAGGGGCTTTCTACAGCAAGACCCCATTTTCCCATATTGATTCCTCATTATTTTGCATGATTTAGCAAAAACCCTACTACTATCACAGAACATTAGGGGTTGGAAGGGACCTCAAAAGGTCATCCAGTCCAATCCCCCCGCCACAGGACTTAGCTATGATGCAAAATAACTTCAGATCTATCCCAGAAGCCTGAATCTGTGCGCTAGGAGCCCTTAGCTTCTGGTGACCTCCGGGGATGCCAAGTGGATTTGGTGACTTTTGGGTAGTTTCCCTGTAAGATAATTCAGAAATAGCGATGCTGGGACTGTACCTTCAGGGCAGAACAACATGGGAGCACGGACCGACATCTTCAGAGAGAGCAAACCAGGCAGGGGGGGCGGTTTGGGTTAAATGTGTCTTTGCTGAGGTATTAGCTGTCTCTCATTAGCCCCCGAGGTATGTTCTGAAGCTCAGCAGGGTGGTAGAGCAGAACTCTGGGCACTCATAGAGGATTGCTGCCGACTCCTTATAAAAACATGAGGTCTTGCACTGCTCAGCAGTTTGGGCCAAGAAGAGACAAATCATGGCTGAAGAAACTGGAAGTGGAAATTCAAAGATAACTAAGTAATCCTTCTGTTGGAAAGAAGGAGCATAGTCCAGCGCAGAGCCACAGAGATGATGAAGGGAGTGGAGCATCTCCCTGACAAGGAAAGGCTGAGGGAGCTGGGGCTCTTGAGCTTGGAAAAAGGAGACTAAGGGGTGACCCCATGAATGTTGATCAATATGTGAAGGGTGGGTGTCAGGAGGGTGGAGCCAGGCTCTGCTCAGTGGCATCTAATGATAGGACAAGTGACAATGGGTGTGAGCTGGACAGAGGAGTTTCTACATCATTATGAGAAGGAACTTCTTCATGGTGAGGGTGACAGAGCCCTGAAAGGGGCTGCCCAGGGGGGTTGTGGAGTCTCCTTCTCTGGAGATGCTTAAAACCCCCCTGGCCATGTTCCTGTGTGACAGGATCTAGGTGATCCTGCTGTATCTGGGGGATTGGACTGGAAGATCTTTCAAGGTCCCTTCCAATCCCTGATGTTCTGTGATTCTGTGGCTGTGTGTGTTGTAAAACCCCCTCGTGAAATCGAATGTGAACATGAATCGTCCTCATTGCTGATTCTTGAAATATTGATGCAACTTCATAAGGTGGGTGAATGCCTCTCGTGTTGAAGGCTATGTATGAAAAATACCTTCCATGGGTTATCTGCAGGGTATTTTCTTACCTGGACAGGAAAAAAGCACAGGAAACCAGCATTTTAGGAAAATTATTGAGCTTCCAGAAAAACAAACAGCACTGTATTGCAGCTCCTACCTTAGTATCTGTTGGTAGCCAGCTGTCTCGATGTCACTAGTCTTGGTGTCACTAGTGTGCTGGCAGCCTGCATGATTCCCTGGAATCACAGAATTGCTGAACATTAGAAGTTACACAGTTGTGACAACATGGGTGCATCTGGCACTGCAGGACCCCACGCTGGAATCTCTGTTCTTCTAAGAGTGGTAGAAAGTGTCCTTCCTAAACCACTTAACAAGTAATCCCACCACTTATGGATCCTAAGCTGATTCCTCTAGGTACTTTCTTCACAGAACACAGAATCATTCAGGTTGGAAAAGACTCTTGGGATCATCAAGTCCAACCATCGACCCTACTCTACAAGTTCAGTCCTAAATCAGATCTTCCAACACTCCATCTAAATGTCTTTTAAACTCATCCAGGGATGGGGGCTCAACCCCCACCCTGGGCAGCCCATCCCAGTGCCTGACCACTCTCTCTGGGAAGAATTTCTTCCTGATGTCTAATCTAAACCTCCCCTTTTGAAGCTTGAAGCCCTCCCCTCTGGTTCTGTTACTAATGACCTGTGAGAAGAGCCCAGCACCAGCATCTCTACAGTGTCCTTTCAGATAGTTGTAGAGAGCGATGAGGTCTCCCCTCAGCCTCCTCTTCCCCAAACTAAACAGATTCTTGGACCTAATGCCATTAAACAAATAAATCGACACTCAGTATTAAGCTGAGCTGATAAATTCTGGCAGCCACCCTTGGCCATCCCTTCCCTCTGGGATGATCATCCTACAGGTTGCAGCTTCCTTCTTTGGGGAAACTCCCCCTTACTCAGGGAAAGTAATAAACCCAGTTTTTTCAATGAATCATCGGACGTTGACTTCACCTTTGCCCAGAAGGAACAGGCACCTGACAGAAAGTCGTGGCCAAGAAATCAACTCCGTGACCCTTGCAAGAGATAGCAAGGAATGAGTGTAATCGCTGAGTGCTGTCAGGGGGGCAGCTGGTGCTGTGGTGACTTGTAGAGCAGCTACGTCAGAACCAAAACGGGCAGTTGCCTGTGGCCAGTGTTGTACAAATCACTTCACAGCGAGTGGGAGAAGTGAAGGAAAGGAAAGCAAGACGGAGCTTGTAGTAATCCTACAATGAAATGTTCTGAGGTTTCTTTGGGCGCTTTTATCCTTCAAATAGTGTGACTGGATCTAGGGGCTCCTGCTGTGGCAGGGGGACTGGACTGGATGATCTTTGGAGGTCCCTTCCAATCCCTAATGTTCTTGAATCTGTGATTCTGTGAACCCTGCACAGCACTGGAGGAAGCAATGGCTGGTTGAGTGGCAAGGACAAGTCTATTCCAAGTTATTTCACTTCAAAATAAGGACCAGACAAAGAGTTCCTTGCATTTTTACTAATCAATAGTCATCATCACCAGCTCTGAATAGTTTTGAATAGCACAGATTGGTATGAAGTGCTGATTAGTGTCACACACAGAGACCTGCTGCACACAGTGACTTAATTTAAAAGGCTGACCAAATTCCACTCTATGTGGTCACCAGGAAAACCAGTTCTGTGCACACCGTGAAAATTTCCCTCCCTGGGATCACAGAGACAAGGGAACTCTGGAGGTCACCTAATCCAATCTCCTGTTCAAACCAAGTCCAATTAGGAGAAGGGCTCAGGCCCTCATGCAGTTGTGTTATGAATATTTCCAAGGACACAAAGACCACGACCACTTGGGGATATCTGTTCCAATATCTGACCACCCTCAGGGTAACATATTTTCCCTTGCACCTTACTGCAATTTCCTGTGCTCCAGCTCGCCCTGTTTCCTCCCAGCCTATCTCTGCAGGACCTGCCTGACCACAGGGCAGTCCGGCTCTGCCTTCTCAATACCCTCCCCGGTAGGCAACGGGATCTCGTCCCAGCTTTCTCTACAAAAGCTCAGCAAATCCATTTCTCCTCAGTCACGTGCTCCACCCTCCTAATCCTTTCAGCTCCTCAGCTGCTCCAGGAGGTCAGGAAGCCTTGTTCTGGGATGTCCAAAATGGGAGGGAGCTCTGTGAGGTCTCATCATTGCCAAATGCAGGTCACAGAATCACAGAACATTAGGGGTTGGAAGGGACCTCAAAAGATTATCCAGTCCAATCCCCCCACCACAGCACAATCAAGGGTACGTGCCTCAAGAAAATGGAGCAGAGAGGACATGGGGACAACAGGATTTTGCAAGAAGGGATCTAAACAGGAAGGTAAGTTATTTCAGAAATCACAGAGGTGTGGGTTTAGGGTTGTTCTGCAGCCCTGAACATGGCAAACAGCTATACAGGTCTGTGGAGAGTGAAATTGTTCTTGTCAGCTCTACAGCTCACAAATACACTTGGTGAACTACTGAAATGCTCATGCTCTTGTGTGGCAGGGGGACTGGACTGGATGATCCTTCCAGGTCCCTTCCAATCCCTAATGTGCTGCGATTCTGTGATACCCAACCCTGCAGCGGATGGGTCAGCCGAGCACCCTTCAGAAATACTCTTCAGCTACTGAAGAGAGCAGCAGTAAAATCTCCATAAACTTCAAAACCTGGAGAACTGGAACACTCTCATTTCTCTGCCTATTGTCAAAGCCCAAATGTGAAATCTGCTGTGAACTCGGCACTGGAAACAAGGCATCGCACACGAGCAATCTTGTTTATGGCTTAGGAATTCATGGGAGGGAAAAGAAACCCCAGAGTGAAGCGCTGCTCGTGCTAACATACGCTCGCTGTTCTGCAACCAAAACACGGGCTATCGGGCTGCTCTAGCTGAAGTATCAGATGCGAAGGGTCACACGCTGCACAGACTCAAGGAAATGGTCACGAGCTGCAGGCGCATTACAGGATGCAGCGCTAATTAATGGAGCCTTTCTCCTGAGTAGCCATCTCTGTAGTGCTAATGAGTTTGGATTAATCTAAAGAACATGTTTTCATTGAAACTGATTAATTCTTGGGAAGCAGCATGGCAAGTTTCAGTCATTAAAGATGTTTGGAGCCAAGCTGACAAAGACAGTAAGTTACACTGTTCTCTAGAAGAACAACTTGTGCACAAGCTGCCGAGGTGTGTGTGGTGGAGATCTCTGACAAGGAAACATCCTCCAGAAAGGAGTTTTGAAAGCTGAATCCGACTCCATTCAATGAATTCTGTTTTCATTCAATGTTTCTTTGCGTTTTTTTAATCAAGACTATCACAGAACATTAGGGATTTGAAGGGACCTCCAAAGATCATCCAGTCCAATCCCCCTGCCACAGCAGGATCCCCTAGATCCAGTCATTAGGGATTGGAAGGGACCTCCAAAGATCATCCAGTCCAATCCCCCTGCCACAGCAGGATCCTCTAGATCAAGTCACACAGGAACGTGGTCAGGAACGTAATCAAAGACAGAAGATGGTGTGCGCCTGTCTTTGACTGAAAAGCACGAGAACTAATAAAAAACCTCTCTTCTTGCTACACACCCTGGGATGAGGGGCGATGCCTTTTACAATGTTACAGGCTCTCAGCACAGAAACAACCCTAGAATTACGAGTTTACTGTATTAAGTGACAAATGTGTCAAATGCTTTGTTTCACACTTAGTTATGAGCCAAGATACAACAATGCAAACCAGAAATCACAGAATTATTGAGGCTAGAAAAGCCCTCTGAGCTCAGCCAGCCCAGATCAGCATCTAACATCATCACAGTGGCCACACCAGAACATTAAGGGCCACAGTCAGGCTATCCTTCAACACCTCCAGGGATGGCAACCACACCACTGCCCTAGGCAGTCCAGTCCAGGCTCTGATCACCCCTTTTCATGAGGAAGAGCTTCCTAACATCCAACCTAACCCTCCCCTGGTGCAGCTTCAGGCTCTGCCCTCTGATCCTGGGGCTGGTTGCCTGGGAGAAGAGCCTGACCCCCATCTGACTGCAACCTCCCTTCACAGAGCTGTAGAGAGGAAGGTCCTCCCTGAGTCTCCTCTTCTCCAGGCTAAACACTCCCAGCTCCTTCAGCCTGCCCTCATCAGCCTCTCCCTCCTGTCCCTTCTTCAGCCTTGTTGCTCCTCTGGATCTGCTCCAGCCCCTCAATCACTTTCTTGAAGTGA
The DNA here is from genome assembly GCA_028565055.1 of Phoeniculus purpureus. Classification (NCBI taxonomy): domain Eukaryota; kingdom Metazoa; phylum Chordata; class Aves; order Bucerotiformes; family Phoeniculidae; genus Phoeniculus; species Phoeniculus purpureus. The sequence goes on along the minus strand of JAOXOE010000848.1, from coordinate 1,962,744 downwards.
AGGGCCAAGAACTACCCCCAGTACTCAAGGGGAGGCCTCCCCAGTGCCTAGTACATGGGGATAATGACGCACTTAGTCCTGGTGGCCACACTACTGCTGATCCAAGCCAGGATGCCACTGGCCTTTAGCTTAACTAAAAGTGGTTGGTTCTGTTGGCTATTTTCTCTGCAATTCTAACTGGGTCGACCTGACCAGAAAGGAGAACTCTAGGAGAAGGAGAAACTAGGAACAGAGTTTCCCTAATTCTAAATCTCAAAGGTTTTTAAGCGTTTCTCGTAAATCAGAGCCTCTCTACTGCGTCATCACCTTAATCTAAATTTATTTCTCGTATTCAGTGATACAGCACCCAAATATATCATAATCAAAATGCAATTAAAATCTGCTGGAGTTGTCCACGGGGAGGTCAAAGTGAAATCAGTCAGGGGGTTTTGAAGGATATTAATGTATTTTTCTCTACAGATTGATGCCCATTAAGGTCTCACTCTAAATAATCATTTACCTTTTGCTGAAATTATGTCAATACCAGAACAAGAATTAAACCAAAATTAATTGAGACGAGTTTCTATTTGGGAACCTTTAGCGAAAGACTATCCAAAGTGCAATTACTGAGTCCTTAATAGACTGAAACTCAAATAAGAGCCTAGTCTCTCAAACCACAGCTTACTATTCCATCTATTAAAAGGCTTCACCATGTAAATGACACTAGGAAAAAACAGTTGGAAAAAATAACAGAATCACAGAACATCAGGGATTGGAAGGGACTTTGAAAGATCACCCAGTCCAATCCCCCCTGCCACAGCTGGATCACCTAGATCCCGTCACACAGGAACACCTCCAGGAGGGTTTTAAATGTCTCCAGAGAAGGAGATTCCACAACTCCCGTGGTCAGCCCTGTTACCCTCACCGGGAAGAAGTTCCTTCTCACATTGCTGTGGAACCTCCCCTGTTCCAGCTCACACCCATTGCCCCTTGTTCTATCATTGGAATGCCACTGAGCAGAGCCTGGCTCCATCCTCCTGACACCCACCCTTCACATACTTATCAACATTCATGGGGTCACCCCTCAGTCTCCCTACGCAGAACCTCTAGACATCCGTGTAGTATCTCAGCTCAGATATTGTTTGAGGCTCAGCCACAGCGAAGGAGCCTTTCAAGAATCAGGGTGAACACGTGGATGCAAACTGGAATGGGAGGAAGGAGCAGAACTGACTGTGTTAAATAACACCACCCACTATCAACCACAGATTGGCAGAGAAAAATAAACTGAAACCTCTTAAAAGGAAAATTTCAAAAGAAATACATTCCTCTCCTCCAGTTGAACAAAATATCAAGTTGTCTTGGGATTATAACAACGTTTACCCTCAGTTATTTAGGTTTAGGGTTACTATCCCAACAAGGGGTTTAATGCCACTCTTACTTACAAAGTATTAGTTTAAATCAATCACGTTGGTCTGTAGGAACACGGGAGAATGGACAAGTCTGAGCTTCTATTTTTAAAAACCACTTGTGTGTTGCATTCACTAAGAACTGAGTTATTAGATCCCACTGCTGTTAACTGAATCCCCCTATTTAAGTCTCTCCAGTGTGGACTCAGGTTCCCTAAGTTTGCATTAAAGAAATGCGTCTTTATTCAGGATATCCAAGAACACAAGGCTTGTCTGACCACACCATGCAGGTCTTATACCAGGAAGGTTTAAAGTCTATCAAATTTGAGTGAAAACTCGGGATCTCAGTAAGTTCCCACAAGTTTCATGAGCCTGAGTAACCAGCTAGAGAAACATGGCCCAAATGGGTGTCCCACTTAGGGCAAGGTAGGCAGGAACTCAGTTCTGGGCCAGTCAGTTCCAAAAGGACACAGAACTGCTGGAGAGAGCCCAGCGCAGAGCCACAGAGATGATGAAGGGAGTGGAGCATCTCTCTGATGAGAAAAGGCTGAGGAAGCTGGGTCTCTTGCGCTTGGAGAAAAGGAGACTGAAGGGTGACTTCATTAATGGTGATAAATATGTGACACGTGGGTGTCAGGAGGATGGAGCCAGGCTCTGCTCATGGCACCCAGTGACAGGACAAGGGGCAATGGGTGTGAGCTGGAACACAGTGGGTTCCACATCAGTAAGACAAATAACTTCTTCCCAGTGAGGGTGACAAGCACTGGAAGGGCTGCCCAGGGAGGTTATGAACTCTCTTTCTCTGGAGACATCTAAAAGCCACCTGGCCATGTTCCCATGTGACTTGATCTAGGGGATCCTGCTCTTGCAGGAGGATTGGACTGGATGATCTTTCCAGGTCCCTTCCAATTCCTAATGTTCTGTGATTCTATGATTTGGCTGCAGCCACTAGGCTCCACAGTAGTGATATCATGGGCTCCATGAGGAAGGAAGAGGGGTTCATCCTGCTGGAGAAGAATAGCAGCATCACAGGGCACCACACTTTAGGCAAGCAGGCTTTGTCACATCGTGAAAGAGTTGCTCTTCAAAAGAACACTGCAAACACTGCACAAGCTGCTGAGACAATCAGGGCTGGGGCATCTTCCTTAAGAGGAGAGGTTGAGAGAGCTGGGAGTGTTCAGCCTGGAGAAGAGGACCCCCAGGGGGATCTCATGAATCACAGAATCAGAGAACATTAGGGATTGGAATGAATACTGACAAATATCTGAAGGGCTAGTGTCAAGAGGATGGCACCAGGCTCCTCTCGGTGGTGCCCAGCAACAGGACAAAGGGCACTGGGCACAAACTGGAACACAGTAGGTTCCACCTAAACATAAGGAAAAGCTTTTTTTATGGTGAGGGTGACAGAGCCCTGGCCCCGGCTGCCCATAGAGGTTGTGGAGTCTCCTGTTCTGGAGACATTCCAAACCCACCTGGATGTGTTCCTGTGGGATCTGCTCTAGGAGATCCTGCTCTAGCAGGTGGGTTGGACTAAATGATCTCCAGAGATCCCTTCCAAACACCATCAGTCATGATCCTATGGTAAGTAAGAGCACAAACTCACAAGAATTTGCAACTGGTAACTACAGCTACTTGTCCAACTACTTTAGTTCACCTGTTGTTCTACCTAAAGAGCAGTGTGTGACAATAATAGATAACAGTGACAGCTACATGATTCTCTGCCTTCAGGCTCTTAATATTCTTTATCACCGGAGCTCCAAGCAATCCATCACAGCACATGCATGAGCACAAGCCACTGGAGCAGCACTTTTGCTGCACATTCACTCTGTGAATGTTTCTACACATGACAGAACGAGCAGCCAGACTATCCAACAGCCTCCACTTTAAGTCTGCAGGTCTGTTCCAACACACTGAACCACGGTGTGTATCTCCTCTCTTTCCTCCCCTTCAACCTGCCCCGTCAATGACCTGAAACTCAATTTAAATGAGCCACCCTCTGCTAGTAACGAGAATTAATTCAGCCTCAGCGCTGGATGGTGAAAGCCTCGCTCATAAGAGCAAGCGCACACGTCGTTTCAATCGTTTTGCATCATACAAGGACTTTTTGGCTTCAGTAGTGACGTTAGGGAGTGGGGATGTTGAATCGAAGCTAAAAGTAAAATAATCTATTTGTTTCAGAGTTTAGTTATAAATTTAATGTAAGAGAATCACAGCCTGAGCCATTCCTGTGCCGCCCTTTGAGAATGACTAAGTTTTGCTGCTCTCCCGGATCAAGAGGAAGGATTTAATAGCCCAACCTACTGCACGTGATGAACAGCATCAAGGACACAAAAGGACCCATGAAATTCACTTGTAGGCAGGACCCACAAGGAGAGAGAAGCACAAAACATCAAGTATTGGAAGGGACCTTGAAAGATCAACCAGCCCAATCCCCCTGCCACAGATACAGTCACACAGGAACATGGCCAGGTGCGTTTTAAATGTCTCCAGAGAAGGAGACTCCACAACCCCTCTGGGCAGCCCCTTCCAGTGCTCTGTCACCCTCCCCGTAAAGATGTTCCTTCTCACATTGGACCTACGAATGGATTCAGGCTCCCAGATCCCATCCTAGGGCACCGATCTCAACTTTGAAAAGATCTTTACATCATCTCAGAGCTTGTTTTTGGGGTATATGAACAGGTAAGCTGGTTAGAACATTTCGTATAGAGTCTGTCAGTCTTTAGTTTCACACAAGAGCAGCTGGCACCTTCTGTGTTCTTTAGCTTAGAGAGAAGGAGACTGAGGGGTGATTTCATTAATGTTGATAAATATTTGAAGGGTGGGTGTCAGGAGGACAGAGCCAGGCTCTGCTCAGTGCCATGTAACGATAGGACAAGGGGCAACGGGTTTAAGCTGGAACAGAGGAGGTTCTACATCAATATGAGAAGGAACTTCTTCCCAGTGAGGGTGACAGAGCACTGGAAGGGGCTACCCAGGGTGGTTGTGGAGTCTCCTTCTCTGGAGACATTTAAAACCCACCTGGACATGTTTTGGTGCGACCTGGTCTAGGTGATCCTGCTCTGGCAGGGGATTGGACTGGATGATCTTTAGAGGTGCCTTCCAATCCCTAATGTTCTGTGATTCTGTGATTCTCATCCCCAGAACAACTAGATCTCTTTCTATGTTTTTTTTTTCTCCAAAGTTCACTCATGGATTGAAAGTACTAGGCTCTCAGTGTGTAGTGTTGTGAAGAGAATAGGCGTTGGTCATTACGAAAGGGTTGTTATTGTGTTGTGCTTTTATTTTACAGATGTTTCAGTATGATGACAAATGTTTGCTGAACAAGGATATTTCTACCTTGGAGATAAAAAAGCTGCAGGAGCAGAACGCTGGCCTTCGGGCTGTTATTGCACAGATGAGGAGAGAAATGGAGAGTCTTGATGACCAGTTGTCATCCTCTTTGCCCCTGGAAGAAAAAAGACAGCTTAAAGAGCAAGGTGACAAGTCTTGCCACACGACTTTAAATTCAGTTAAGTGTATCAATCACAACCTTTGAGGGCTACCCTCAAAGAGAGAGGATAGAGATCGTGGCTGTGGTGGGGTTCCTGGGATTATGCAACACAAGCACACGGAGGTCTGAGATACAGAGATTTTCTTGATTACAGATGACAACAAAACTACTCTTAGTAAAACCAAATGCACACTAAAAGTTACTACAGTGTTACCACTAGGAAAGGAATTCTCTCTCCTCTCTCTCTCTCTCTCTCTCTCTCTCTCTCTGTGTCTCTGTCTCTCTGTCTCGTATATACAGAATCACAGAATAATCATGGTTGGAAAGGACCTCCTAGATCACAGACTCCAACCCTACCCACAACAACAAAACACCTAATACCAGAGTACCTCAATACCTGATTGACAGACAAAAGCAAACTAACCCCCTCCATGCTTGTCACCATAGCAGGTCGTGAAGCACCATGTCTACATGTTTCTTAAATACCTCCAGGGATGGAGAGTCAACCACCTCCCTGGGAAGGCTGTTCCGGTGCCTCATCACTCTGTCAGTAAAGAATTTCTTCCTAATATCCAATGCAAACCTCCCCTGCCTCAACTTCAGACCATTTCCCCTGGTTTTGTCATTAGTTACTAAGGAGAAGAGGCCAACATCCACCTCTCCACAATCTCCTTTCAGGTAGTTGTAGAGGGCAATGAGGTTCCCCCCTCAGCCTCCTCTTCTCCAAACTAAACCTGCCCAGCTCCCTTGGCCTCTCCTCATACGACTTGTTTTCTAAACCCTTCACAAGCTTGGTAGCTCTCCTCTGGACATGTTCCAGCACCTCAATACGTTTTCTATCATGAAGGACCCAGAACTGAACACAGTACTTGAGGTGAGGCCTTACAAGAGCTGAGTACAAGGGCATGATAATTTCCCTTCTCCTGCTGATCACTCTATTCCTGATACAGGCCAGGATCCTGCTGGCCTTCTTGGCCACCAGGGAACACTGCTGGCTCATATTAAGCCGGCTGCTTACCAGCACCCCTAGGTCTTTTTCTGCTGGGCAGCTTTTGAGCCACTCATCCCCAAGCCTGTTTGCGGTGACATTCAGCTTCCTTAAGTTGTACTGTTCTCTGTTCATTTATCATTAACAAAAGAAGGGAAAGAAATGACAATAAGCATCTAAATCAAAACAGCTGCTGTTGAGAGGAAGGAAGCACCCTTGTGCCCATTGTTCAATCCTGCTGAGATGACGTTGTTTGGCTAACTTAATTCAGTCAAAGCTTGTCTAACTGGAAAGGAACTTAGTAAAACCATGAGTAGGAAGGTCCTTCATGCAGTGGCGAACTCTTCCATTAAGCATCAAAGGGGAGAAAACTGATTTTGGTAGAACTAAAAAAAAAATCCTTGGACACAACTGACTGGAATTGGTATAACAGTGTTTTGAGGGACCTGTCTTTGCTGTATAACTCAAGGGGTGAGTGTATACCTGCCTTTGAGTTGTTTGGGTTTTCTTAAATAATACAAAAATTGCTTCCAAACCAAATTCAGGATGAATGTTACGATTTCTAATATTTGATGGTAATCAAAGGAAAAGCACTGAAGTGAACAGATGGTTCACATGATAATTGTCAGTTAATTTGCAATGTTTTTAAACAAAAATCTGTTCTGAAACACCAAATACATTCTCTTCATTTAGGAAATGTAGAACCATTCCGATACTTTTTTTCATCTTTGTTTTTTTTCTGAAACAGAAAATTTCCACTAAAGAACTCAGGTACAAGTTCCATGTGTTTGAGCCACTATGTTCTTTACTTCCCCTGTGACTTAAAGCTTCCATGATCAAGTTATACTGCTGTCTCTGCAAAATGCCACAGGAATCCACAACCCGAGCTGCTAACAGGGTTACTCCAGCCATAGGATATTGCATGGTCACTGCTGTAATGCAGAGTCAGGAGGAAGCTAGTGTGAACACACGTGTGAATTCACTTCCTACACCTTGGCTGTTTGCTCTAAACCCGTGGTCTTACACTTCTTATATAGAAGGGCCTGGAGAATAAATCTTATGAACAGCGATTGAAGGAGCTGGGGCTGGTTAGTTTGAGGAAGAGGAGGCTGAAGGGAGACATCACTCTCTACAACTACTGGAAAGGATGTTGCGGAGAGGTGGGTGCTGGTCTGTTCTCACAGGTGATCAGTGATAGCACAAGAGGGAAGGGCCTCCAGCTGCACCAGGGAGAGTCAGACTGGACATTAGGAAAAACTGTTCACAGAAATAGCAGTCAGACCTTGGAACAGGCTGCCCAGGGAGGGAGTTGAGTCACCACTTCTGGGTGTGTTTAAAGGTTGTTTAGGTATGGTATTGGGGAATCTGGTTTAGGGGTGACCTTGGGTTAATGGCTGGACTTAATCATCCCAATGGTCTTTTCCAACCTGAATGATTCTAAGATTCTATAAGACTCATCCTCTCTTTCAGTTTATGCAAAATGCACAAGAGAAGATCCTAACAGCAGCTTACAGTCTTAAGGGGAATGTTTTTAGTGTGGGATGCTTTTGAGCCATTATAATCCATGTGTGTGTCAGTATGATTACCTGTCTGTTTCTCTAGAGCCCTCTTGTATTGGAGACACACATGTCCTTCTGCTCAAACATCAGTCCAGCTGACTGATTTGCTGTGTTATTTGTGTGGATACCTGATAGCTGCTGGCAGTATGTGCTGGCATTAGTTACATGTCTCATATGTGACAAATGCTCACTGATATGAGATGATTCACAAACATGTTACTCCAGATGTAAATCAGGTAGAACTGAAATGTATGGAAGGGGAATAAGTAGGAAGCTGGTTCAATATCTGCTTTAATCATTAGTGAGCTCTTCTCCGTGATCTTTAATTATCTCATTTGTCTAATCTAGTGAGATGTAACACAGTAACTGCTGCAAAAGGACCAAACAATCATTAGTAGCCTACCCCTATGGATAGGAGAGGTGGAGTATGAGTATAAACTCATTTCAGTCCTTTCTAGAGACACCCTCCAAAGTCATCTGCTGAAGGAGAGTATTACTGCTTCTACTGTCCCCAGCTTCTTCATTTTGAATTGCTGTAGCAAATCCAGGTATTGATCTGAGGTTTCTCACACTCTGTAGCTCTATTGAATGTTCATCAGAGTGAGCTAAATCTTCTGCACAAGATTTGTCATCCTCTTTCTTCATTTGAAGTTAAGGCTTCATTATCTTTGTACTGCATATGATCTGACTTGAGATACTGGAGTCTTTAGCACAACACTAAAAAGCATCTTGTAGCTGATTCTGACACATAACAGAATGATCGTCTTCTAATCTTCTCTTGTGACCACAAGACTTCATGTTGTATGGCCATGATCAAGTGACTGTCTCTCTTGTAAGAGATGAAGACTGAAAATTACTGTTCAATATTCCAAATTACTTTAGAATTGTTAAAGTGAGCAGAGTAGGATATTGTGTGCAAGGATGTTCCTTTGCAGAAGGATGTAAAATGTTTGAAATAATAGTATTGAATGGTAGTGCCTGTTGGTATTTAGTTTTGAAGATAATCTACAGCTGGACATTGTGGCACTCCCATGATGGCGTTGCAGCGCTCCCAACTTTTTTCCTTGTTTGTTAACCCATTTTGTAGGCAAATCCTACATGAAGCACCTTCTATTGTCAAGCTCTGTTTTATCTGTTATACGTGTGCGATGTTTCAGAATTGGGTAAGTTACAGAAACCACAGCAGAATTGATCTGCAGTGAAAATTTCAGTGACCACTAACCCACTGCAACTCAATTAAGATTTTCTGAGCTTTGACAGACAAGTTAATGTGTGCATGGACGCCGCACATCTCTCTCAGTTGGTGCTGTGTATATGCTGATTTATCTGTCCGTCACTTCTCCTGGTCATGTTTTCCAAGTGTTAAAGTTTGCAAGAGATGAATTGAAATCTGCATTTTTCCAACCAGCCCCTGAAACTACCTTGAGCTTGCTAGTTTTTAAAAGAACCCAAGGGTTCATTTTCAAAGTCTGTCTTCCATATGTAACTTTGTGTGTGTGATATGTGGGTTACACACTGTACGTACTCAAATGTCTGTGTGTATAGATCCTTTAAATTAGGAAGGAGTTACAGGGCATCTAGGATGCTAGTTATGGAATAGTGATGACAAACATTGCCTGGGTTGGGTAAGTCTTGGTTAGTGCTTCATTATGCTGGTACATGTTAGCAGTTCTCTGGCACCTGTTGGATGATCACTAAAGGACACAAGGCAGCAATTTAATTCCCCCTGCCTTGTATTTGAGTTTTGTGTTGATTCTTCAAGTGGGCTGTAACAATTACTCAATTAAAAAGACTGGTGATAATCAGGTTTGACTTATCTCAGGATTTCAGTTGTGTTTATCTGTTTGCTCCTGAAGCTTCCTTTGTGTGGTTAACCTGTTGCATGAGCTTCTGTATGCTGTTGTCCCATCTCCTTAGCTTCTGGTATTGGTTTCTATTCTCAGTTGCACAAAAAACTTGTTCTGATCAGCCACATCATTGTATTGGGCTCCTAAATGACTGTAGAGGCAACGAAGTAGTTGCTACTTGCTTTAGCAGACGAACTGAAGCATTAGGGAGTTATTTTAGAGGGTGGAAGAAGGCGTGACAACTCTCATCTTCTAATCCTATTTCCCAGTATTTGTTATCAGTAAGTCTATACTGTTTTTTATTTCCTGCCTACAAAATACCTTTACTACTTAATTTTTGCTTTAATGGGGCGACCTAAACTGTTTTTATCTTTTTATGTCGTCCCCATTTTTGCCTCCTTCCTAGTGGTGTAAATGGACTGTGTTGGCCTGAGCGGTAAGAGGATGCAGAAAATTGATTCATAATAAGTAGGATTTTTCAGCTCCCTTGCTTTTCAGTGATTTAGATACTGCAGATGATCTGTGTCTATCCTATATAGAAGACAAGATTACTAAGGAAATAGCTATCATAGGAAGTTTGCCCTTTTTTGTGGTGGTTCATGAAGGGTCTGGTTTTTAACAGCTGAAAACTTCAGTTTATTTTCCTGATAGCTCCATGTAGGTGCCTGACAAGATCAAGTCCTAGAATTCAGGTTCATAATGTTTATAGATCAGAAACAACTGAAACAGCTTGAAGATGATGCTTTCCTAGTTGATGACAATGCATTGGAGTTTTTTTGTCTTGAAAATGCTTTTTATTTCTTGTTTTTAAGACTGTGTTAGTGTGGGAAGTAAATAAGCAGTGGGCTAACTCCATGCATTAGTGTGAAACACAGCAGAGAAAATCTTCACTGTTACTTTCTCATTACACGTGAACTGTAGGGGAAAAATGTGAAGGTTATCTTTTATTTATAGTTTAACCGATTGTTTTACTGTAGTGTTACCACAGAATATAAACAGGGTTGTTGTGGTATGCTTGTGTGTGTACATTTCCATGCTTGTGTGTATTTGTGCTGAAATATAACCTAAACCAAATTTTTATTCCATGCTTGAAAAGAACAGCTGGTAAATCTTGGCAACTGCCAAATGACAAACTGACAGCATAGGTAGTAACTTCCATCCTTTGATTATATGGCAGTATCAGCATCTACAGCAACAAGGCAACCAAGGAGCTGTCTTTAGTTACTTCTGACACCAGGATATGACAGGTATCCTGAACAAGGTTTCTTGTTATATTGATTTTCCTGTTCCTTGTTAGATTAGCAACACATTTGAACATAAGGAATGTGATAATGCCCCTTTTTATCTGGTAAAATCTGGTAGGACTTGTGTTCTTCAAGCACTAGGCTTATGTTATCAAAAAAGAAGAACAGATGATAGTACAGGAGCACCAGTTACACAAAAGCAGGTACTGGGACAATTATGTGGCTGCTGTTTCTGAAGACCCCTCTTTTTTTAACAAAAGAGTAAAATTCTCTCTTCTTATTTTTTTTCTGCTTTTTAAACTGAAGTTTAGGGTGAAACCAGATGGATAGAGTTGATGTGAAATTTGACTTGCTCACGAGAAAGTCCTTGGTCAAACATTGAAGGAAGCAAATGAAACATTTAAGAGTGCAGAACATTCCCAAGCACGAGCTTGGGAATAGTAGCAGGGTAGCATGCTAAATGCGTCTGGGCTTCTTAAGGACCCCCCTGATATACAGAATGGACATACACCCCCATTTGTTTATATGAGGTAGCCACTGCAGGGTTTCCCAGAGCCTTAAGGGTAAGGCTGAGGAACATCATTCAGACAGGGGACAAGCAGAATTAAATGTTACAAGGTTCTGTAACAGAGCAGGTAATGTAAAGAAGAATATTCTGGTCAGGTGTACTCTATGCTTCTGTTTTTTGAGGGTTTTTTTCCTGAGGAAAGTCTCTCTTTTTGTCAGCAGATTAGTTTGCATAATACTGTTGTTTAATGTAGGTCTTGTAAACTAATTGTGCTTGAACTGTACCTGTGTTGAACTGTAACCTAGGGAAACATGGTGATGGGCACCTATTTGGAGTTGAATCTACTGACAGTAAGAAAAAAGTAGATTATAAGATCCTTACATCTGGTCTTCTCTCGAAGGTGAGCAGTCTGCACATGAGAACACTTGACCAAGCAGGGCAACCCAGTTAGTTCAGTTAAGCTTTAGGAACAAGTTATGTAAACCTCAACAAAACCCCGAAAGCCAACCCTCAAAAAACTAAACCAACAATGACCACCCCTTCACTCAAACTCCAAACAGCCCTTAAGGTAAAGAGACCACAATTCTCCCATCAAACCAACCTCAATTTCTAGTAGTAGCCTTGTGTTTCTGCTATTCAGGTAAACTAAACTAGACTTAATACCTGTAGACTCTAGGAAACTAATCCGTTTAACCTAATATTTGGCAAATAATTACATTCCTGCAGCTCTAAACAGATGATTTTGGGATCCTGGTAGAATTGTAGTGATATAAAATGGATGGTGCAGAAGTCAGTTCAGCAGATTGGGCAGCTTTTGATAGATTTCAGTGTAATTTTCACCCTTGTTTCCCTCACTTTCCATGTTCTGCAACACTGTCTATATCTTTCAGATGTTTTATAAATCCTAGCAGGAAAATAGAACCTTAAGATCCAAACCCACACTACTCTAAAATAGCGGAGATGGATTTTTCCTGATTGTGGCACATATTAATGCACTGGTTCAACTGTGCATTATTCACTTACAAGGGCTTTTTTTTTTGGTGTAGGACAGACACTATTTGAAATTCCTGTCAAAACAGGAATTAAACCCATTAATTTGTTCAGTATAGTAGAGAGACCTGCCTCATGACAATGCACTGTCAGATCAGACAGTATCTTCAGGGGGTTTAAAATTTTATTTAATGTTTTTTGGGGCAACTGAGAGTAAAATAACCTGAATTCAGTTATAATTGTCTTCCTTGTGGATCAGACATCCATTCTTAAACAGTCTGAACTTTTTTCATCCTACTCTATTGCTTCAGCTTAACCCTTTGGTACTGATTTTTATTTGAATGAAAGTTGATGGTGCTCAAAACCTTACAGCATCAGGCTGTTGTAGAGCAAAATCATCACTGACAGTTTTCAGCTGGAGCATTGTGACTCTATGTGGTTTGCTTTGGCCGCAGTATAGAAGATTCTTCCTTCTAGTGGTGGGATGCTACAGTTCACAGAGTAAAGATAGGGATGACTTGGTTTAGTAGAGGATAGAAGAAGCACATATGTGACAGGCAGGCTGTTTGCAGCAGAGACATTTATCCATGAGAAATATGTGAGAAATCTCTTTTAAATACTGTTTTCCACTGAAGGTGATTATTTAGAGCACTTGACCTGTTAAGTCAGGATCCAATATGTATTTCACAGCAGACTTCAGATTGTACCTTTAAATTTCTAAGAATTTAGGTGATAAAATGATTCTGCTTTTGCTTAATTTTTTTTGATAACTCCAGAAAATCTTTTTATTATTATTCTCATGCAGCAGATAAGATGGTGGTAGAATTCAAGATCATCAAGTCCAACCGTCTGCCTTTAAAACCTCAACCCACTAACCCATCTCCTGAAACACCATGTCTGTCAGTTTGTTGAACTCCTCCAGGGATGGTGCATTACCCCCTCCCTGGGTAGCCTGTTCCAAGGCCTCCTCACTCTTTCTGGGAAGATGTTTTTCCTAAGATCCAAACTGAACCTCCCCTTGCACAATCTGACCCCATTTCCTCTTGTCCTAGTCACTAGGGAGAAGAGGCCAACAGCCACCTGACTCCAACCTGCCTTCAGGTAGTTGTAGAGAGCAGTGAGGTCTCCCCACAGCCCCAGCTACTCAGCCTCTCCTCATGTCCACAGGACATCTTTTTTCATAAAATTATGTCTTAGTTTGTGTCTCCTTACTAAATCTTATTTCAGTATCAAACAAAGCAATAGGATAGGGGTGAGATGTGGGAAAATGTGGTATTTTAGAAAGCTGTATGGCAGATTATTAAAGGTGATCAATATAGTGTGAATGCTCACAGACTCATCAACTATGATAGGAAACACATATTCTTGTTCCTGAAGGCAAGATATACTTTCAGGATGCTGTGACTGAAGCACACCCTGAACTATAGGGATAACTCAATGACGTTGATCACAGAATTATTAAGGCTGGAAAAGCCCTCTGAGCTCATCCAGCCCAGCGCATGACCTAACATCACCACAGTGGCCAGACTGGGACACTAAGGGCCACAGCCAGGCTGTCCTTAAACACCTCCAGGGATGGGGACTCCTCCACTGCCCTGTCCATTCCAGGGTCTGATCACCCTTTCCATGAGGAAGAGCTTCTTAACATCCAACCCAACCCTCCCCTGGCAGCTTCAGGCCCTGCCTTCTTGTCCTGTCACTAGTTGCCTGGGAGAAGAGCGTGACCCCCACCTGACTACAACCTCCCTTCAGGGAGTTGAGGAGAGGGAGAAGGATGCCCCTGAGTCTCCTCTTCTCCAGGCTAAACATGTCCAGTTCCCTCAGCTTCTCCTCATCAGCCTTTCGCTCCAGTACCTTCCCCAACCTCATTGCTGCTCTGGACCCGCTCCAGCCCCTCCATGTCTTTTTCTTGAAGTGAGAGGCCCATGCCCAGCACTGCCCTCAGTACTCGAGGGGAGGTCTCACCAGTGCCCAGTACAGTACAGGGGGAGAATTATGTCCTTAGTCCTGCTGGCCCACACTATTGCTGATCCAAGCCAGGATGCCACTGGCCTTCTGGGCCACCTGGGCACCCTGCGGGCTTGTGTTTAGCTGGTTGTCAACCAGTACTGGCAGATTCCTCTCTGCCAGGCCACTCTCCAGTCACTCATCCCCCATTAGACCTATCCCACATCAGACTCCATTTAGCCACGTGAAAACATGCTGTTTTGCAGGGCTCGTGGTTGCTGTGTGGATGGTTACAGTGGAAGAAATAATCAGTCTGACTGCTGTGTGGGTTTATGTGAACTGAAGTAGTGTGAATCTTGGCTCTGTTCTTTACTTTTGCTAGTAATATAAAATTAATTTTAACAGCAGACTTAATTGAAAAGAAAAATGACCCAGAAATAAGCATAATGAAATCTATTAGGTTACTTAATGATTACATAATTACATTCATTTAAATTCAGGAGCTGATCACTCCAAAATGAATTTTTTCTCTATTTGTACAATTCAAACACTTCAGCTGAGAGACCATCTAAATTTGGCATTTTCTGCCTTTTGTTGTTGGTATAAAAATGTTGTTTTGAGGTAATCTCATATGACCACTTGAACGTTTTAAGGGGAAGCCTGTTCAGGAGTGAGTTACTGCAGTTTAATGGACTAAACAATAGGGATCTAGCCAAACCTGAAAACAGAATGAGCATGGTGTACCGCCAAACGTCTTTAGACTGCTTATGTTGGTAAAACTGAGGCCAGATCTCAGCTGATGTCCAGCTGTACAGATTTTTTTCCCCTATATGAAGCATCAGGCACAATCTTGTGATCCACACGTTACTACTGTTTCCATTCTGGATTTCTGCCATTAGTGCTGGTTTTCTGCTTCTTTAGTAAATGGAGATGGGAAGAGTGATTTAGAATGTAAAGTTTTTGTACTGCTTCATGACTGTGCCTAAGGGCTGATTAGTTTACAGTGTAATACTGAAGTAACAAAAGAAATCTCAACATAGCTACAACCCCTGTTCTCCCGTACTCAGCACATGGGGCCCCTGCACACCCACCAACCTCGCGTGTAGGTTTAGCTGTCTGTGCTTGAAGTGCTGCAGCTTGGGCTGCTGTGTCAGCCAGAGCTGTGTGAAGCTTTACTGGGGTCTGTTCCTTTGTGCTTCAGACCTTGGGTTTGCTTTGCCCCAGCTATGTTGCAGCTATGCCTGTACCCGGGTAGCAGAGCTGCCCCTGGATGGTGGGCATACTCTCAGATGCCCTTATCGCTCTGGTTGTTGTAACGCTCTCTGCACTGTTTGCTGGACCTCAACGGCAGTCACCAGACCTGCTCCACTTGCTTTTTTGGCTGCTGTATGGTGCCAGCGTTGTTGATGAATATGCTGCCTGGCTGACGTGCTTGTCTTCCAGCTCTTCTGGAACAGCCTGTTCCTGCTACTCACTGACTCATGGTTTCTGAAGTCTGCAGTAGTAGAAAAAAAAATGACAGCTCAAAAATTCAATGCTAAGTAAAGTAAAGGAAAAATATTCGGATTCTCCTGGAGCTCTTTTTTGACCTCAGTAGCAGCAGAGTGGAAACTCAGAGAATACTGGTAGGCAGTAGAAGTGTAACTGTCTGTGCTGCACTGGGCTTTCAAATATGCTGTCAGACCTCACCTTACCAGATGATTTCTACAGATCACAGAATATTTGGAGTTGGAAGTGACCTCGAAACATCTAGTCCAACCCCCCTGCCAGAGCAGGATTCCCTAGATCAGCTCACATATGAACAGTCCAGGCTGGTTTTGAATGTCTCCAGAGCAGGAGATGCCACAGCAGCCCCGGACAGCCTGTTTCAGGGCTCTGTCACTCTCATAGTAACATAGTTTGTCCTTATGTTTAGATCCTCCAGCTTGCACTCACTGCCCCTTGTCCTCTCACTGGACACTACTGAGCAGAGCCTGACTCCATCCTCCTAATACTCACCCTTTCCATCAATGAGGTCACCCCTCAGTCTCCTCCCAGATGAAGAAACCCAGCTCCCTCAGCCTTTCCGCATGGTGATAGCATTCACTTGGTTCCATTTCTAATTCTATAAATCAATGTAACTCACTAATATATCTGAGGGAAGTAAAACATGCACATAACTCTGCCATTTTAGCCAGCTGTAGAGCAGACTGAAGGAAGCAGCCTGGCCTTGCAAAAAGAAACGAGCGTAATGTGTCAGCAAATGTCCTTTTGTGTAGTTTGGAACAGTGCTGAAACCTGGCCTATGGCCAGGGTAAAAAATTGCTAGAGATTTGAGAGTGCAGGAGCTATTAAATTAGTGGCACTAATTAATAGTGAAGCTATTAAATTAGATGATGCAAATAAAGAATTGAATATCGAAATACAACTGTCTCTCAATCATGCCTTGGGTAACCAATGCTTTGGAAATTAGTCTAATTTTTGTCAAACAGTACATCAGAATGTTTCCATCAAATGTCCTTCCAGATCAATATAAATCATTGCATGTTGTTTGAGTGCCTTTAGCATCCATGACAATGCGGTACAGATAAATACATTTCCATAACAATCATAGACAATGCTTAGTGTCACTGCTGCTTTCTGTTAGTGCTGCTTGCTGCAGGAAGAAAATAGCATCTCTTTATATGACTTGAAAGGATCTTTTGTTGCAGTAATTGAAGAAAAATGTACTCAAAGATGATCTTTTGAGGAACGCTGAATGACAGTAGGAATGATATGGAGGGCAACGCTGTGTTGTAGTGATTGGAAGTTTCTTCTGATGAACTAGATTGCTGATGCAGTTTGATAGACTTGAAGGAAAACGTTTGTTTAACTGACACAACACTGGGTTCAGACTAGTGTATATTAAACTTCTAAAATGCATGCAAAATTAAATCCTAAGTAAAGCCAACCATTAGATTTTTACTTTTTAGGGCTTTAGTAATTTTCAAATTCAAGAACCACAGCTTCCAGTTTCTTCCATGTTAGGTAAGTGGGTATCTAAACAGTGATGAACTGCTCGTTGTCCCATTCAAACTGAGAAAAATCAAATAACGTAATAAAATAAATGTTTAGGAATACTTATCTATAATAATACATATAATATATACTTTATATCTGGGAAGTACAATGCTGCTGTTGTGTTCTGAAACTGAGCACGTTGTAACCACACAATATTCTGAAGATGGCTTGTTCTTTGCAGATGACTGCATGCAGATTCATGATGCAAGAATTGAAGACCAAGTCTTGAGCATTCAGTCCTTACACAGGAGGTGGTAAATTGATAATTCTGTGTTGTTACTCAAACATTCATAAACAGAGTACAGCTTGTTCAGCTTGGAGAAGAGAAGGCTCATCCAGGGGTACCTGATAGTGACCTTCCAGTACCTCAAGGGGGCCACAAGAAGGCTGCAGAGGGATTGTTTATGAAGGCCTGGAGTGATAGGACAAGGGGCAATGGCTTCACATTAGAGAAAGACAGATTGAAATTGGATGTTAAGAACTTCTTCAGCAGATGGGTGGTTGAACACTGGAACAGGTTGCCCAGAGAGGTGGTTGAGGCCCCATCCCTGCAGACCTTCAAGGTGAGACTGGACAACCTGATCTAGTCGAGGATGTCCCTGCTCCCTGCAAGGGGGTTGGACTAAATGACCTTTGGAGGTCCTTTCCAACCCAGGGGATTCTATGATTCTATCAATATTGTTGTTTCTCTGTTATCTTTATGTTGAGATAGTCCTATGTTAGAGGTACTAGACACAAAGAAGATAAGTCTGGGGATCTTGCCTTCTATCCAGTTTGATTGACAGCATAAACACGGGGTTTTAAATAACAGTAGAGAGCATTTTGCTTTATAGATAAAATCCATTATTCTTGTACTTTCTCATAAGTAACCTACGCTGTTTATTTTTTGAAGACTCTCAGTAAAATTGTCAAGAAAGGCAGAAATCCTATAAACTAGTTTTCCTTGGAATAAGTGCCTGCTCAATTGTTTTAATGGGGCTCCAAAGTGGAAAAGATATATCATTTAGCTTATTGTAAATCTTTCATTGTTATTCTGATTTTGTTGTCTCTTTTTTCGAAGAGTAGACATTGATGTCAGCTTTGTGCCCGAATATTCAGAAACTTAAAAATCTGTAGTTATTACTCTTGGGTTTCTGAAATCTAGCAGCTTATTACTGCTTTGTATAAGAAATGTTCTACAGTAAGTTATGTCCAAAACACAGAATTTTAGCGGTCTTTCGGTATCTGAAGGGGACTAGAGGAAAGCTGGGAAGGACTTGTTACAAGGGCAGGGAGCGAGAGGACAAGGGGTAATGGTTTTAAACTGAAAGAGGAGAGATTTAGGTTGGAGATTAGGAAGAAGCTTTTTAGTGTGAGGATGGTGAGACACTGGAACAGGTTGTCCAAGGAAGTTGTGGCTGCTCCATCCCTGAAAGTGTCCAAGGCCAGGTTGGATGGGGGTCTCAGCAACCTGATGTAGAGGGAGGTGTCCCTGCCCACGAAAGGGGCTTGGAGCTTGATGATTTTTAAGGTCCCTTCCAACTCTAACCTTTCTATGATTCTATAATTCAGCAAACATCAACATGTGGAGTTGACTGAGAAACACTTTTCAGTATGGAATTTATTTCCTGGTTGAGTAAAAAAGCCTGTAAATGTAACTTAGGAAGTTTGATAGAAGCGTGTATGCATGTTAGATTATTCCTTGATGTACTAATGTTTTGCCCAACTATGTTTTTGATGCTTCAGTAGATGAATGGAGAACCACATCTATAAACAGGCTCATGAATATAGGATAAATATGACTTGTAGTACACAAACCTCACATCTGTGATAAGTGGTGCCCTGAGTTATTCCTTGTAAATATTTGAATGGCTGTTTAAAACAGGTTCTACAAGATCTGTGAACAGCGTGTCTAGCTTTAGTATTAGGATTTATTTGTTCACTCTCAGAAATGTTCCTGTACTTCCTGTACTTGTTCAGTAAGCAAGCAAAACTCTCTATTGCTTGCTTTGTGCTTCACAGTTCCAGACAAGTGAGTAGCTCTTTGCAAAAGGGAGCTAACTCCTTTGTTTTGGAGTGAGTATGGTGTACAAACAATAGGTGTACAAAATAGGGTTAAATCCCTCCCTCACTGTTGTACCAGTAGTCTCTGGTATAAGTAGAAGCAAAATAGAATCTTTTCATTCAATTCAATCTATATAATGTGAGCATCAATACTGAGTACATGTAACTTAAACTGAATGATCAACAAAACTACTTTTAAAATATTGAAAATATTTCCATCTCTTAGCAGCCAAGAATGAAGGAAACCCCTAGTAATGCTTCTTTGGAAATGCTTGCTCTTAATGACATGCAGTGACAATATTAAGCAGAAGTGGTTTAGAAATGCAGTAGTTCTGATGAGGTTAAAAAGCAATGTAAAAGTGTAAATTATTAATAGAGGTTAAGGAACAGTGTGTTTTGCTTAATTCAGCAGTCGAAGAATTTCTTCCTCATCAGGACTGGAGCCAGAGGTAACTTGTTCTGCTCAGTGTTCAGATTTCCATCTGGATGATTTGTGTGTAATCTCTATGCTTTGCTTATTAAGAAACTATGTTGGCAAAGAATCTGTGGTGTAAAGTATCTAAACTTTCCTTGATCATAATATCATAGAGCGGCCTAGGATGATGGAGCAGGATGGTGGTCCTGACTCATCTAAGTGTCCCACTGTTGGGCAACAGTCCCACTTCCCACCATCTTTATTGCAGTTTATTTCATGCATGGTAATGTAAATTTTTCACGCTGTTTGTTTTGGTGGTTTGGGAGGTGTGTGCTTATATGAAACATGTATATCACACCTGTGAGCACATATATGAGTATACACATGGAATAAATGATGTTCCTCTCATACATACATTATTTGATGTCTTAACAAGTCTTCCCTGTTTTACTCAAGTGGATAAGATGATGTTTTGAGGTCATGCATGCGTGATCAAACATGATGCTGCTGTTTACAATCTATTTCCATTTTTTTGAATCCTTTAAGGCTGGGCTTCTGAATGTTTCTAGTATTTTGTTTGGTTGCTGCAGTTGTATAATTATAGGTTTCAATGCCAATCATGTATTCCCTTTCTGTATAAACACATAACCATTTCTATAAAGGCAGTCAGTATCACTTCATTTTCTTTCTACTTCTAGTATGAATATCAATGGATTATTTTCTGCAAACTCTCTAGTACATTGTACAAAATAACAGTGGCTTTAACTGAGAATAACTGTTAATTCAATCATAGAATCAGAGAAAGTTAGAGGTTGGAGGGGACCTCTAGAGATCAAGTCCAACCCCAGGCCAAAGCAAGATCCTCTAGGTTAGTTCACACAGGGCTGCATCTAGGGAGGTTTGGAAAGTCTCCAGAGCAGGAGACTCTACAACCTCTCTGGCAGCCTGTGCCAGGGCTCTGTCACCTTCACATACAAAAATTTCCCTTTGTGTTTGGATGGAGCTTCTTATGTTCTAGCTTATCCCCATTATTCCTTGTCCTGTTACTGGGCACTGCAGAAAAGGGGTTGGCCCATTCCTCTTGACACCCACTCCTCAGTGGTTTCTAGACATTAGTAGGGTCCCTTTTCAGTCTTTTCCAGACTGAACAGCCCCAGTTCTTTCAGTCTTTCCTCATAGGGGAGATGCTCAGGTCCCCTAATCATCCTCACAGCATTCTGTCAGACTCTTTCCATTAGATCCCTGCCTCTCCTGAATTGGGGAGCCCAGTATTCCAGGTGAGGTCTCACCAGCACAGAATAGAGGAGTATGGAGAAACCTCCATACACTGGCTGGACACAATTTTCCTGACGCACCTCTGGATACCATTTGCCTTCTCAGCCATAAGAGCACATGGCTGTTCCATGGACAACTTACTATCCAGCACATAGACATAGATGTCCAGAATAATTTCTCAAAGACAGAAGTGTTTCTAAAATATAGGCTGTTATTTCTGAGGATTTTCTTTTTCTAGAATTCAAATCATATCTCGAAGGCAAAATTGTCGTCCTCCAGCATAATCTGTCCTGGGTTCACTAATTAATACAGGATGTTAAATTCTCTCTGTGTGCATTTCTCCAAAGAATTATCCCAAGCATGTAACTTCCTTTCAACACTTAGATGCCAATCAGAATGTAAGGGAAGTGTGCCAATTATGTACTATAGGGTTCACTTAATATGTGAATATTCTGTGCGCAAGACATGAAAGATTTGGTCCTTGTTTTACTTTATAAAAGATATATTTTAGAACAATTTCATAGTAGCTTTGCATATTGAGCGACTACTGCATTTTGCTTCAGATTTACTTGGAATATATTAAAACAAGTAGCTCCAAAACCTGTGTCCATTCTAGTAGGCATACTCTTCTAGGAAACTAGCAACAGGACAAGAAAGCAGGGCCTGAAACTACACCGAGGAGGGTTAGATTGGATGTTGGGAAGCCCTTCTTCCTGGAAAGAGTGATCAGACCCTGGAATGGACTGCTCAGGGCAGTGGTAGAGTCCCCATCCCTGGAGGAGTTTAAGGACAGCCTGGCTGTGGCCCGTAGTGTCCCAGTCTGGCCACTGTGGTGATGTTAGGTCCTGGGCTGGGCTGGATATGCTTAGAGGGCTTTTCCAGCCTTAATTCTGTGATTATGTGAAATACTGTTAGTGCTAAAATTAGAGAAGGCATTTGCTTACTCTGACAAGTATTAAACTACAGTGTAAATTAATAAAGAGCCAAACAGTGGCCAGATCTGTCTTACGATGAAAAGTAAGGAGGAAGTAAAAACCTTTCCTCATTGAGCAAAGGGACAATCTTGCCTCAGTAGTTATGAAAGGTGGTAACAAGTGACCTTAATTAGAAGCAGGTCATAGGCATAGAATCATAGAAGAGTTTTGAATGGAAGAGACCTTCAAGTGTTCCTTAGGGAGCAAGATCCCTGACCTCTCTTCCACTGGTGGTGCTACTGCTCTAAGAGAAGAGTTGTTTTTTAATACCTTACATGTTGTTAGTTTATTGACTACATTATTAGAACTTTGGTTTCTCCTGAGAGGTATCTTACTCTGCTGAAAAAAATATCTGTAAACAGTGTTTGGCAATGCACCCCTGTGAAGGAAGAATTTAAAGACTACTACAGATAGAATTTATAACTCAGTGTCACAGTTTAGCACAGGGTAGCCCACATAAATTATATTCTGCCCAACTGTGTAGAAAAAATCTCTTTCCTTGAGCAGCTGATGTCATTTACCTGGACCTGAGCAAAGCCTTTGATACTGTCCCACACCACATTCTGGTCTCCAAGCTGGTGGAACATGGGTTTGATGGGTGGACCACTAGATGGGTAAGAAGCTGGATTGATGGCCGCACCCAAAGAGTGGGTGTTAATGGGTCCATGTCCAAGTGGAGGCCAGTGACAAGCTGAGGGACCAGTCTTGTTCAACATCTTTGTCGGTGATATGGACAGAGGCATTGAGTGCACCCTCAGCACACACCAGGTGATGACACACCAGGCTGTGTGGTGCAGCAGACACG
Source organism: Phoeniculus purpureus (assembly GCA_028565055.1). Taxonomy (NCBI): domain Eukaryota; kingdom Metazoa; phylum Chordata; class Aves; order Bucerotiformes; family Phoeniculidae; genus Phoeniculus; species Phoeniculus purpureus. Next base: position 1,940,235 of record JAOXOE010000848.1, on the reverse strand, counting down.
CTGGATGGCAGGGATGCCATCCAGAGGGACCTGGACAGGCTGGAGAGGTGGGCACAAGCCAACCTCACAGAGTTCAGCAAGACCAAGTGTAAGGTCCTGCATCATGGTCAAGGCAATCCTAAGCACAAATGCAGGCTGGGCAGAGACTGGCTGGAGAGTAGCCCTGAGGAGAGGGAACTGGAGGTGCTTGTGAATGAGAAGCTCAACATGAGCCAGCAGTGTGCACTTGTGGCCCAGAAGGCAAACTGGATCCTGGGATGTATCAGGAGAAGTGTGGCCAGCAGGTCGAGGGAGGTGATTCTCCCCCTCTACTCAGCTCTGGTGAGACCCCACCTGAAGTACTGTGTCCAGTTTTGGAGCTGTTATTACAAGAGGGATATGGACATGCTGGAGTGTTTCCAGAGGAGGGCCATGGGGATGATCAGAGGGCTGGAGCAGCTCTCCTATGAGGACAGACTGAGGCTGTTGAGTCTGGAGAAGAGGAGGCTGTGAGGGGACCTTCTTGTGGTTTTCCAGTATGTGAAGGGGGCCTACAGAAGAGCAGGGGAGGGACTTTTTAGGATATCAGGTAGTGACAGGACTATGGGGAATGGAGCGAAGCTGGAGCTGGGTAGATTTAGACTGGATGTGAGGAGGAAGTTCTTCACTGTAATGGGTTACCCAGGGAGGTGGTTGAGGCCCCGTCCTGGAGTTGTTTAAGGCCAGGCTGGATGAGGCTCTGGCCAGCCTGATCTAGGGTGGGATGTCCCTGCCCATGGCAGGGGGATTG
>JAOXOE010000848.1:1913720-1928051 GCA_028565055.1 Phoeniculus purpureus | reverse complement strand
GCCCCTTGTCCTATCACTAGATGACATTGAGCAGAGCCTGGCTCCATCCTCCTGACACCCACCCTTCACGTATTTATCAACATTAATGAGGTGACCCCTCAGTCTCCTCTTCTCCAAGCTCAAGAGCCCCAGCTCCCTCAGCCTCTTCTCATAAGGGAGGTGCTCACACAGCAACATTCCCACCAGTCTCAGTGGGAGTTGAAAGCTGCAACCAAATCACTTTTTCTACTTGAACTCGTGACCAAGGAAATAAAATCCCAAACCGTGACCTCGAGCCCACGTTAGAAGAAGCACCTGCATCCAAACCAACTGGAATTGGTTGGATTTCCTTAATAACTTCTGTAATTTGATGTGTACGTCTGAAATCAAGTTAAATCCATCCTACAAAGCCAAAATGTAATAAAAGGCTCATAAATCATTTAACACAGACAGACATATAGGCTCCGGCTGCACAAAGACACCCAAGCAAACCAAAACACCCAGGCTGGGAGACGCGGGAGTCTCACGGCGCGCGTTGCGTTACCGTTCATTAGCTTCCGATAACGACATTAGTCTCTCGCGTTCTCGCTATACTGTGATCTCTCTCATTGCCTGAGTTCACGAGGAGCCACGCAATGGGATTTCACCACGTCTTGCCCAACCCTTCCAAACCCCTCCAGATCGTTGCAAATGCAATGATGCGACAACACGGTCAATAACGTGTCTGTGCAGCTCGGCAGCTGGTCGGAGGCGTGCCGCTGCCCTCAAACACGAGAGGGGGAGCCCGAATCTCACCAGCATCCTTTACAAAGAGCCTGTCTGCCCACTATGGGTGGCTACAGAGGATTCCAACGTAAACGGGTTCTCACTACAATGCATTTTGGTGTTCTGCCTATACAACGCTTAGGGGCAACCTTTTACAAAAAGAGGAAGAAACCAGTAGCCATTTTCAGGAACCATTGTTGAATTGGAACCATTGTTCCCTTAGACATTGATTTGGATTATCTGCTGTACCCCACACATTCCCAAAAACACTGCATAGGATCTTAGGTTCCTGCTTCTACAGCAAACTCCTATAAAACCTTGTTTGAAGAGTGAACAAGCTTTAGCTGAACTGCAATAGGAACTTCCGGAGAACGAGACTCCACAATCCCCTGGGCAGCCCCTTCCAGGGCTCCGTCACCCACAGCAGGATCCCTGAGATCTAGTCACACAGGAATGTGTCCAGGAAGGTTCTGAACATCTCCAGAGAAGGAAACTCCACAACCCCCCTGGGCAGCCCCTTCCAGTGCTCTGTCACTCTCTCTGTGAAGAAGCTCCTTCCCATCTTGATGTGGAACCTCCTGTGTTCCAGCTCACACCCACTGCCCCATGACCTGATGTAGTAACTGAGAACACGGGTTTCAGCAGCTTTTTCTTCTTGACAAGTTGTCCACTAACACTTTGTACGGAAAAGACACCAGTTACAAGATTTCTGTACTGGAGATGATGAGTCAAACTAAGAAGCTTTAAATACCCCTCAGTGAGTCACCAGGCACTTCCTATAACACGTTATGATGTTGAGAACATTTTTAAGCCTGTAATTCCGTGATACCAGTGACAGATTAGAGGACAGCATCCATCTCAAACACCAGATTTTTCACATTTCCTATATCCTTCGATAACAAATTAACTTCTTTGCCTCATGACTGAAAGTTTAATTAATCTACCGAAAACAGGCACAACTAACCGTTCCTTTAATTAAAGAAAGTCATTAAAACCCCCCATTATCTTGGAAACGGTTTGGAGTTTAGAGGGTTCTAATGTTACGTTGCAAATGCTACCTCCATGAAGTCCAAGAAAAATGACTCAGGATGAAGTTGAAAAGGACAAACAAGTGATTTGAGGATTTCTTTTATGTGATGGACACGGTATTTTAGGTCTCCTTTTATAATTCTCAAGAGATGTCTGGACTCAATACATGGAACATTAATACTACTGATTATTAATACTACTATTTATTAATACTACTGATTCAAAACAGGAAATACTTACTAGTCACAAGTTTGGGTAGATTCTGATGGAGCTTTACCCTAAAGGTTCTTTTCCAAGGAAGGGGCAGGGCATGAGGGAGTAAAACTCACCTTTGTATACACCCCATGTGAACATCAAGCATGGTGGCAGGGGGATTGGACTAGATGATCTTTCAAGGTCCCTTCCAATCCCTAACGGTTCTAAGTTCACTTGGATGAGCTCGACTTCGCTTGTAGTGAACACATTGAAGTGTTCTTGTGTTCGGGCTCTCATTGTGCTAAAGAGTGGGCTACGAGAGCTACCAGTCCAGTAGCCTACTGGAGCTTCTCCAATTCTAGCAGCTTCACAGGCTCCAGGGCAAAGGCATTTCTATTTCTTATTAAAAGTGCAGCTCATATGAAAAGGGAAGATATCAGGATTTTCCATAGTAGCTGGGGGCGGGGGGGAAATGATTGTGTTTATAGGTCTGGAAAAGGCTTACAGTTTAAAGCCTTAAGCTTCTGTTACGACTTAAACTGCTTACGCTGACACTACAACTTGAGTGAAGCTAATGCTGCATCCTACTCTGACAAGTCGGCAAACGTTGTCCTTATGGTCGGTGTTCGAAAGCTGCCCACAGGTTTCTTTCCTGTGCCCACGTGACGGGAATGTTTGCTTTCTCTTAGTCCTTTTGTGGTGCTAGGAGAAAGTAAAGGCAGCTGGGAAAGGGAAGAGGCGAACTAAGGAGCAAGGAATCCGAGCTACTAATGGGAGTTTGACAATGGGAAAGGTACCAGTATGGGTTGGGGACCGACCTGTTGGAGAGCAGTGGAGGACAAAGGGACCTGGGGGTGCTGCTGGACAGCAGCACGGCCAGGAGCCAGCAGTGTCGCCCTCTTGTGGCCAAGACGCAAACAGCACCCTGGGGTGGATCAGAAGAAGGGGTGGTTAGCAGATTGAGAGAGCTTCTCCTTCCCTCTACTCTGCCCTGGTGAGACGACAGCTGGAATCTTGTGTCCGGTTCTGGGCCCCTCAGTTCAATAAGGTTTTTAAATGTCTCTAGAGAAGGAGACTCCACAACCCACCCTGGGCAGCCCCTTCCAGTGCCCTGTCACCCTCACTGGGAAGAAGGTCCTTCTCACAAGGCTGCTGATGTGCTCTTCAAAAATTACCTGGAAGATGGGGCAAAAGCAAGATGACAAATCTATCTGCTAATAGTTCATTAGATTTCATATCAGTCAAGACCAACCTGGAAGACATAGGAGGTTCCCCATGAAGATGAGAAGGTATTTTTCTACCTGTTTTTCCCAGCCAATATTAGAAACAACACAATGTGCCAGATGAATCTGTGGCGTGACCTGATTCGCTGTGCTATAATAATCCTAACAATGCTCAGAAATGAAATGTACTTAATAACTGCTATGAGATAATTTATTCATGAGATTTATTGTTGCATAAATATTCAGTGATCTCAAATTGTGAAACGTCTAAGCGCACAAGGAAGCACTGGAAAAACTCATAAGCTTAAGATTAGCCCAAGTCTTCGACACAGCAAGGCTGCAATATGCAGATTTCACTTTTTTCTCTCCTGTGGGAAGTTTTTATATCGTCTACTGCAATCGGAATTGTTAGCTGGGAGTCCACCAGAAGCACCAAGTACTTATTTCTTCCTATTTCAACAAAATAAAAGTCTTAGAGTGAACATTAGGGATTGGAAGGGACCTCGAAAGATCACCTAGTCCAATCCCCCCAACACAGCAGGACCACCTAGATCCAGTCACACAGGAACATGTCCAGGTGGGTTTTAAACATCTCCAGAGAAGGAGACTCCACAACCCCCTGGGCAGCCCCTTCCAGGGCTCCCTCACCCTCACTGGGAAGAAGCTCCTTCTCATATTGATGTGGAACCTTCTCTGTTCCAGCTCACACTCAGAGGGATTCAGCTGCAGGTGTGGAAACACCTCCAAAGCTCGTAGCAGTGCAGCTGGGACTAGAAGAATCCCAAACTAGCCACACGGGCTGGGCCAGCTTGCAGAGGTGGTGTCCATGAGATTGCATCTCCCCGGGCACTGCAGGACATCTGACATGAAGGGTGACAGAGCTGGGACGTACCAAGGTGGGTGCTATTGCACGGTGGGGTGCAGCAGAGGCTGTCACTCAGGTGCTATCACCCTACAGACCAGCTCCCTTGCCACGGGCAAGGCTGGTTTCACCCTTGCTGGTGGGAACCAGCAGAGAGACAGCGAGAGGGAACTCGAGCCATAGCTGAGAATCTCCACCAGCTCAGGAGGGAGATGGGAGCAGTCTCTGGGCAGATGGAGAAAGCCCTGGCAGTGCTGGCCTGAGGGGAAAGCAGAAGCGAGAGCTCTGAGCACCATCGTGTGGCTCTGCCCGTGCGGCTGTGCAGGCTGCCCACTGCTCTAAGCACCGACCCTCCCACTGCTGTGGGGCTGCACCAGTGATGTTCAGCCACTGGTCTCTTGTCTGGCAGAAGGAGACCTGCGGGTGCTGGTTGGTAAGTGGCTGAATATGAGCCAGCAGCGTGGCCAAGAAAGCCAACGGCATCCTGGTCTCCATCAGGAATAGTGTGGCCAGCAGCAGTAGGGAAGGGATTGTCACCCCCTGTACTCAGCACTGGTGGGGCTTCACCTTGAGTTTTGGGCACCTCACTTCAGGAAAGAGATTTAGGGCTGCAGAGAAGGGCAACGAGGCTGGGAAAAGGACTGGAGGACAGATATGATGGGGAGAGGCTGGGGTAGCTGGGGCAGTTCATCCTGAGGAAGAGGAGGGTGAGGGGAGACCTTATCGCTATCTACAGCTACCTGAAAGGACACTGTAGAAAGGTGGGTTCTGGTCTCTTCTCACAGGTCACTAGTGATAGAACAAGAGGGACCAGAACAAGAGGGACCAGCCTCAAGCTGCAGCAGTGGGGGGTTAGGCTGGATATCTCTGTGCAAAAAGAAAATCAGCTTTCATCAGTAGAGAAAAGAGATGGGGTGTCCCTTGGTGCTGGAATAGAGCTCCACTGTGAGAGCACAACTGCACCCCTTGATCCTCAGCCTCTGGGGTCCTTCAGAGGCCACACAACATCCCAGACCTCCCCGTGCATCCAAGGGAGAGCAAACTGACTGGGAGTTCCTGTCTCACTGCCTCAGTTTCCTCCAGGGGAGGTGAAGAGCTGCCATGGCTGTGACACTGGGAAACCCAAGGGTGAGGCTCCTTGTAGTGAAGGAGCACAGGTGGTTCCATCCAAACAGGCAGAGCCCTGGAACAGGCTGCTCAGAGAGGGTGTGAGGTCTCCTTCATGAAGAGAAGGTGAGTAACAGGATCAAGACTAATAAAACCAGAACTACCTGACAGGAGGGTGTAGAGACATGAGGGTCAGTCTCCTCTCACAAGCCAAAAGTATGCTGGGGGGGGATTGGATTAGATGATGAAATGGGCTGCCCAGGGGGGTTGTGGAGTCTCCTTCTCTGGAGATGTTTAAAACCCTCCTAGACATGTTCATATGCGACTGGATCTAGGTGATCCTGCTCTGGCAGGGGGATTGGACTGGATGATTTTTGAGATCCCTTTCAACCCCTAATGTTCTGTGATTCTGAGATCTCTGAGGTCCCTTCCAGTCCCTAATTTTCTGTGATCTTTGAGGTCCCTTCCACCCCCTAATGTTCTGTGATTCTGAGATCTTTGAGGTCCCTTCCAACCCCTAATGTTCTGTGATGGAACAAGAGGAAAATGCCTCAAGTTGCCCCAGGGGAAGTTTAGGTTGGAGATGAGGAAAATCTTCTCCCTGGAGAGGGTCCTCAGCCCTTGGCACAGGCTGCCTGGGGAGGGGGTTGAATCGCCATCCTCGGAGGTGTTTAAAAATCATGCAGATCTTTAAACTCAGGGACAGGGTTTAGTGGTGGCCCTGTGACAGTTGGGTTAGGGGTCAGACTCGACCTTAAAGGTCTTTTGCACCCTAAACCATTCTGCAGATTCTCTGACAACCCGTGTTGCTGTGGGACCTGCTCTGGGTGATGCTGCCCTAGCAGCGGGGTTGGGCTAGATGCTCTCCAGAGGTCCCTTCCCACCCCGTGAAGCTTTTTCCTCTGGGGCAGAGCTCGACAGCAGAGGCAGGGCAGGGGACGGCGGGGCTGCAGGCTCCCAGAAGATGGCACTCGTGGTCTTCGCATGGAGCCCAGGCTCGCAGAAGATTCCTCCCTGCGAGCAGCCCATAAATAGCCCCGGACAGGCTGTCAGCCGCCGTGATTTAGGGACCAGAAATAGTGAAACTGTGGAGGTTTCTCAAAAATTCATTTTTCTAAAATGAGAGAAAGATGAAGCTCAGTGATTCTTTTGCCCCCCCTCCCCTGCCTCCCTTGCAAACCCTCTGAGGAAATTAGATTCTACTCCTTTGCTGCCCCAGAGGGGTCAAGGTGGCTTTTGGCATGGAGCAGCCCTGCCACCTCCCCTTGGCAGCTGCTGGGGGCTCAGCCTGGGGCATCTCACGCTGCACCGGGCAGAGCTGGCTCGCACGGTGCCCCGGTGTCGCCAGCACAGGGAGAATTTAGGAGAGGAGAAGTCATTCCATGGTTCTGTCATCCTATGAGTTATCAGCGCTGCATTTCAGTGAAGGTCCTGAGGATCCCCCCACCTCGATTTTAGGTCTCAGGTCTCTGGAGGACCCTTCCAATCCCTAATCACAGAACATTAGGGATTGGAAGGGACCTTGAAAGATCGCCTAGTCCAATCTCCCTGCCACAGCAGGATCCCCTAGTGTTCTGTGATTCCATGTTCTCCGTGACTGCTGGCCTCCAGTCCATCCTCAGTGTGGCAGCTTAGGCACAGACTTACAGGGCAGTCTACAGGGTGATCCCTCTGGAAGCACCTACCCTCTCAGGATTTCTTTAGCACCTGGATCCTTGGGCCTCCCTTGTGTCCTACAGAGCCTGACAAGCTGGGTCCCTTGTTGGAAACAGGCTTTGCTGGGCTCTGCACCCAGAGCACAGCCTGTCCTGTCTGTGGAAGGTACCTGTGAGTAGGAGAAGCAGAGGTGGCTCATGCTAAGCCCTACAAATCATAGAATCATGAGGGATTGGAATCCTTCAGGGTGTGGGAACAGGAGAGCTGCAGCCTGCAGCTAAAGGACAGACTGAGAGTTGAGTCACTCTTACTGCTGCCCCAGGCCTTGGAGATGATGATGGGTACGAGATGCCCAGCCCCTTGCAGGGCTCAAGCCCCTGAGATGGGCAGTTCTGATGTGTGAGATGAGTTGTGATCAGGCTTGGGTGGATGCTTGGAGCCTTGGGTGTAGGAGAGGTGATGTGGATGTATCTTTAAAAGAGGAAGAGCTGTGCTGAGGTTCAGAGCAGAGAAATCTGACCTCTTCATCTGAAAAACCTGCAAACTAGTGACGATGGGCTCAAGCCCCAGATATGAGAAGGGCTGTGACGAGCTCTGCCAAGCTGGGTCAAACTAGGTCTGGCTGCTGGAGCATCCTCTCCCCTCTGAGCTCCGGGACAGATGCCCGGGGAAGGAACAGCAGAACAAACAAAACTGCCTCTCTCCTCCCACCACCAAAACCCGCTCAGCGTAAATTATGCCCTAATTATTGAGCACTGACTGCCCCCTATAAATTATGGATCTGTCACTGGTGGTTCCCCCAGGAGGGGCTGGGTAATTTTTGCGGTGGCTCTGCAGCTGTACTGCTGCTCACACAGCAGTGCCCGGGCTGAGCAGCCCCACAAAAGCATCTTCAAGCTGGGATTTCTTTTCTCTTTCACCATTCCCCCTTTAGCTTTTCAACAACTATGGATCAGGCAATAATTTAACAATTATCTGCTGCTGGTTGGAGTTGTTCTCCCTGTTCCTGTGCTGGTCACACAGACATCCCCTCACATCCCTCCCTCCATGCTTGTGAGCTGGGATACCCACCGTGTTATTGTCTGCTCCCCTGTACAGCAGTGTGGAGATGCCTTGGGTGCCCCTGAGCAGAGCCTGGCTCCATCCTCCTGGCACCCACCCTTACTGTGCCCCAAAGAGCGTTTGTGCTGCACCCAAGCAGCAGAGCAGTGACAGACTCAGACAAGTCCACAGAGTAAATCTGGGAGCAGAGTGGTGAGAAAATAACCATTATCTGCTGCATTTGCATCAGGTTCTTAATTACAGAGATCAGTCAATAGCAAAGAGCCTTTTCAGATGATCTATACCTGCGTAAAGCTGAACGAGAAGGGAGCCCACACCCAGGATATTCGCTATGAACCTAATCCAGTGATGGATAAAGAGGGAAAAACCCCCTCTTTAAGGTAATGGAATATTGTTCTGAGTGAAAAAGGTCGTATGCTAAAAGAGGTCTCGCTTGTAGTAGAAGATGAGGAGGAAGAAAGGACTCTAAATGGAGCTGCAGGCAGACACCGAGGTGAAGAAGTTAAGAGGATGATTCTGGTCTAAGCTCAAGAGTTTGTAAACTGGATTGTGAGTAGATTTTGTCTCCTGCAGTGACAGGATACAGGGCGGTGGAATCCCTTGTGCCCAAGGGATGCTCAGGCCACCTTCCCTGGGGCCCTTTGCTGCGGGGAGGAGCCGGCACTTCATCACCCACCCTCCACATCCTAAAAGAATCACAGAACATCAGGGACTGGAAGGGACCTCGAAAGCATCATACAGCTGCATACAGCACCACACAGCTGCATACAGCATCATACAGCACCATACAGCTACACACAGCATCACACAACATCAGGGACTGGAAGGGACCTTGAAAGACCATCTAGTCCAATCCCCATATTCAGGTAAACATCTCCAGGGAAGGAGCTGGCATTTCACCACCTCCTCCAACCACGTCCTAAAAGAAAACTCTTTGGACTTCTGGCAAATTGAGCTGAAGCTGGGGAGAGCTGTGCTCTGTCTGATGCTCTGGTACCTGCACCCTGCCAGGAGGACAGTGATGTAAAAAAGGGGAACCCAGACAGTCCTGGTGCGCTGCTGCAGTGGAGCATAGGGAGCGCTGGGGTCAGACACAGCCCTGGGGCCACACAGGTACCTACTGCCCTCCTGGTAGAGGCTGTCTAAGCAGAACCACCAGTTTAAGGATTTGCAAAGAGTATTTTAGGAAGAGGAGGATGACATTAAAGAGGAGCAGCCCTGCACCCTCCGTGTTTGACCTAGAGAACTCAGTGTTTTCTAACATGAATGTGAAAGTGCCAGTGGCCTCTGCAGGACTTCTTCTGGAGAGACCCCAAAAGCATCACTGCAGAGGGGCTCTGGCAGGGCCATCTCAGCAGCACAACCTCGCAGCATCTCTGCAGGGAGTAGGGGATCGTGCAGTCCTTAGCTGTGCAGTCAGGAAAGGCAGCTCAGAGCCATCCAACTGTCATCTGAGAAGCTGCTTTCTCCTCGAGATCTCTCGGTTAGCAGGTATAACTGTTTAACAGAGCCACATCATGGCGCTCGTGTGCGCGGGGAGCGAACTGGCCACAGCTCTCTGTCAACACGGAAGTCCTGGGAGCCTGTATTAGCCGATGACCGTAACCTACATATGTGCAAGAGGTATTTGTGATGGATGAAGCTGATTTAAGGGCTGATAACTTGTCAGTTATAAACAACAACAACCAAAACAGCTTTTTCCCTGGAGAACAACTGGAGAAGTTCTGATTTTTCTCAGCTCCCCAGTTCTGAATTAAAATCCACAGTGAAATCCCTCTTCTCCCACTTCTTGCTCTGCAGACCTCTACTGTGCTCTGGGGTGAGACTGCAGCTGGGATATGGGGTTCGGTTCTGGGCCCCTCAGTTCCAGAAGGACACAGAGCTGCTGGAGAGAGTTCAGTGCAGAGGCACAGAGATGATGGAGGGAGGGGAGCATCTCCCTGATGAGGAAAGGCTGAGGGAGCTGGGAAAAAAGGAGCCTGAGGGGTGACCTCATTAATGTCTCTAAATATGTGAAGGGTGGGCGTCAGGAGGATGGAGCCAGGCTGTGCTCAGGGGCATCCAATGATAGGACAATGGGTGTGAGCTGGAACAGAGGAGGTTCCACATCAATGCGAGAGACAGAGCTGCTTCTCAGTGAAGGTGACAGAGCCCTGGAATGAGCTGCCCAGGGGGGTTGTGGAGTCTCTTTCTCTGCAGACATTTAAAACCCACCTGGACATGTTCCTGTGTGACTTGATCTGGGGGATCGGACTGGATGATCTTTCGAGGTCCCTTCCAATCCCTAATGATTCTTTAGTTTGAAGAAGAGGAAGCTGAGAGGAGACCTCATCACTCTCCACAACTACCTGAAAGGACGTTGTGGAGAGGTTGGAGCTGGTCTCTTCTCACAAGTAATTAGTGATAGAACAAGAGGGAATTGGTTCAAGTTACAACAGAGTGGGTTTAGACTTGGCATTAGGAAAAATCCTTTCAGAGAAAGGGTGGTCAGACACCCTGGAATGGGCTGCCCAGAGGGGTGGTTGAGTCACCATCCCTGGACATGTTTACAGATCCTTTGGATGAGGTGTTGAGGATCTGGTTTAGGGCTGAACTTGTAAGATAGGGTAGATGGTTGAACTCTATGATCCCGGGATCTTTTGCAACCAGAGAGATTCTGTGATCCCTTCCAATCCCTGATGTTCTGTGATAGATGTTCCTGTGGGACTTGGTCAAGGTGATCCTGCTGTATCAGCACGACGGAGACGTTTGTGCCATGTCCAGCGCTGGGAAAAGATGAGGAATGGACTTGCTTCCTCAATGTGCAATTTCCGACCCATCCCTGACAAACGAAGCCGTCTGCTTACCTTAATCAAGGCATCTTGTTACGGGCTGGTCCGAGGAGCGAGGATTAAACACCCCGCAGTGTGGCGTTATTTATGGTTCGCACCGACACTGCATCACTCCGTTATCCAGACTTATAGAAAAAGACCCACTGCAAGTATAATTAGTTAATAAATCACCATGAGTGATAAACAGAATGATGGATGCAGGTTTCAGTTGATCACTTTTTTATTAAGGAGAGATAAATCAGCATCGTATTGTTGCTGTAAACCACCTCAAATTGGTCAAAAGAAGGCTCGCCGCGCGCCGAAATGCAGCGGGGAGGTGATTAACGTGTCAATTGGGCAGCAACGGATTGGACCTGATAATTGATATCAATCAATCCTTTTAATTTCTCTCCCGTGTAATAGGTGTTATACATCACCCTGCTCTCTGCTCTTGCCTCTTCGCTAGGGCTTCTGCAACCTTTCCGCTGCAGCCAGACACCTCTCTCAGCATCGCCTCCAGGGTCAGACCAGTCTGGCTGCTGCAGTTCCTGCAAACCCCTCAGACAGAGCCCTGGAACGGGCTGCCCAGGGGGGTTGTGGAGTCTCCTTCTCTGGAGATGTTTAAAACACACCTGGAAATGTTCCTGTGTGACTTGGTCTAAGTGATGCTGCTGTGGCAGGGGGATTCAGCTGGATGATCTTTCGAGGTCCCTTCCGATCCCTAATGACTGTTTCTAGGGGATCCTGCTGTGGCAGGGGGACTGGACTGGATGGTCTTTCAAGGTCACTTCCAATCCCTAATGTTCTGTGATTCTGTGATCCCCTGCACTGCTCTTGGTTGTTGGTCCTCTGGTCCCACCAGAGATCAAGAGATTAAAACACCAGACAACCTTTAGGTTTTAGTTCTGCTCCTGACATCACTGCCAAAGGTACGAGCTTTACTCAAGTTTGGCTGCAGTCTTTAGAACAGCAGAGCTTGGGAGCAGTGGCGATAGCAGATGTAGGGGGAGTTTTGCCTTTGCATCCAGGTTTTGACCCCAGGTCAACTCACAAAGTCAACAAGTTCGACCTGTTTTATCTAATCACAGAACGTTAGGGATTGGAAGGGACCTCAAAAGATCATCCAGTCCAATCCCCCTGCCACAGCAGCATCATAGAATCATTAGGGATTGGAAGGGACCTTGAATGATCATCCAGTCCAATCCCCCTGCCACAGCAGCATCACCTAGACCAAGTCACACAGGAACATGTCCTGGTGGGTTATTGGGTGAGAAGATGACCTGTAAGGGAGAAGCATCCCTTCCTCCAAAGGAACAGAGACTCAGACACAGGGCTGGGGAAGCACCACATTTCTCTTAGAGGAGGGAGCTGAATCAGAGGTGCGTTGAGACCCACAGCTTTGCACAACAAGCTCTTTGGTCTTGGTGATTAGCCCCCGCTTCAAAGGCAGCTGGTACTTCCTTAAGGCAGGACTCAGCTCCACAAGGTGTTTTCATGATTCCAAAGGCAAAAGGAACTGAATTTAACACCCCCCCCACCCACCTGCACATAATGTCCAGAGAGGAATATCCGTGGAGATTGAGACCCCACTGCAGTTATTGCTCATGTGGTGGTTGTGCTGCAGGTCAGCCCATCAGTGTCTGCTCTGCCTCCAGCTCTGCCAGGGACCTTGAGCCCCAAGGCTGCTGGGTGGGCAAGATCAGGCACAGGTAGCCACACAGAATCACAGGACATTGGGGATTGGAAGGGACCTCGAAGGATCACCCAGTCCTATCCCCCGCCACAGCAGGATCCCCTAGATCCAGTTGCACAGGAACATGGCCAGGTGGTTTTTAAACGTCTTCAAAAGGAGACTACACAAGAAGGTGGGGTAGAAGATATCTAGATTTCACAACCCCGCTGGGCAGCCCCTTCCAGGGCTCTGGCACCCTCACCATGAAGTTGTTCCTTCTCACATTGATGTGGAACCTTCTCTGTTCCAGCTCATACCCAGTGGCACTTGTCCCATCATTGGGTGCCCCTGAGCAAAGCCTGGCACCATCCTACCGACACCCACCCTTCACATATGGATCTCAGGCATCCTGGTGTTCTGGTTAAGAGCAGCAGAGATGAAGGAAGCAGCAAGAGGTCAGAATCAAACTGGTGCTGGGATCTGTCTCACCCCCTAAAATCAAGAGCAAGCAAAGAACACTTTCTTGTCCTATCACTTGGTGCCCCTGAGCAGAGCCTGGCTCCATCCTCCTGACACCCACCCTTCAGCTATTTATCAGCATTAATGAGGTCACCCCTCGGTCTTTGTTTCTCCAAGCTCAAGAGCCCCAGCTCCCTCAGCCTTTCCCCATCCGGGTGATGCTCCCCTCCCTTCACCATCCCGTAGCTCAGGCTCCTCCTGCCTTTCCCCCGTCTCATCGTGGTCTCCCTGTGTGTTCATCGCATCTGTCAGGTCTCATATCCCCGTCGTGCTGCACTTGCCATAATCCAGAGGAGATGAATACCGCCCCATAAATGCCTCTTAAGTTAATGTAAGACTACATCTCGCTACATCATGGATTCAACAAGCAGTCATTTTCCTCATAAATTTTGAAGAGCTTTTTAGCTTCTTGAAACGATTGGCTTGTGCGTCCGGCTGAGAAATCATCACAGCCCCTGGCCTAGGCTGGATGCAGGGGCTGTAAATCATCCCGGGGCTGAGCATCCCATCCTGCGCACCAGCGTTCGCTGCTTACTGCCTTTATGGCACCAGCTCAGCGTGAGCAGCCCTGTTCCACAGCCAGCCCTTTAAATCAGCTCCAGACAGGTGTCAGTCTGTGAAGAAAACAGCCTCATTTTTTCTCTCACCGTGGGAAAAACAAGACTTTCTGGTGCCACAGCACTGGTCTGCTGCAGCAATCATTGCCCAGGGGCACATTAGACACCACAGGGCTGTTACTTGTTATTTTACTGGGATATCTGACATTTCCGTGTCTGCTGGGGTGAGTGTTCCTTGGATTTTCCACTCTGGAACAGAGCTCCCAGCTGCAAACTGAGCTGCTCCTTCCCAGTCAGCGTGGGCCAGGAGGGAGGACCTCTCACTGGGGATGCTCAGTTTGAAGGAGGCTGTCAGAGCTCAGCTACAGGACAGAGACCTGCTTCTGATCCCCCTTGTGCTGCATGGAAAACACCACGAGGTGCTATAAAGATGCTCAACCACAGGGATGGGACCATCTTACTAGAATTATGATCATGAGGTGCTCACTGATGTGTTCTGCAAGGGTGAGTCATAGGGGCTGGAAAAGACCCCCGGGATCACTGAGTCCAACCATCAATCCTACAAGTTCACCCCTACACCAGATCCCCCCCAATACCACATCTAAGTGACTTTTAAACTCATCCAGGGATGGAGACTCAACCACCACCCTGGGCAGCCCATCCCAGTGCCTGACCACTCTCTTTGTGAACAGCTTCTTCCTGATGTCCAGTCTAACCCTCCCCTGTTGAAGCTTGAAGCCCTTCCCTCTAGTTCTGTCCCTAATGACCTGTGAGAAGAGCCCAGCACCAACATCTCTACAAGTGTCCTTTCAGATAGTTGTAGAGAGCAATGAGGTCTCCCCTCAGCCTCCTCTTCCTCAAACTGAACAGCCCCAACTCTCTCCATCTCTCCTCA
>JAOXOE010000848.1:1810881-1876802 GCA_028565055.1 Phoeniculus purpureus | reverse complement strand
CCTGGGCAGCCTGTTCCAGTGCTCTGTCACCCTCACTGGGAAGAAGTTTCTTCTCATATTGATGTGGAACCTCCTATGTTGGAACTTACATCCGTTGCCCCTGGTCCCTATCACTAGATGAGAAGAGCCTGGCACCATCCTCCTGACACCCATCCTTCACATGTTTATAAACATTAATGAGGTCTCCCTTCTTTTTCTTGTCTTTCTTAATCCATGAACCTGTAAAACATGAAACCACACTTTTAAGAGTCCTACTTTATACATGTATGAAATATTTGCTCCCACTCTTTGAACACTGTTTCTGAGAGGAGTTGCCATGAACATGGCTTTTGGCATGCCGTATTAAAGCACTGAAATACCAGTCTGCATGTTGATTGTAACTTCAGAGATTCTGAGTCTTTTCTGATGGCCTCATCGTTTGTGTTACCCATCTGCCTATACAAGAAAATTACATGCCCATGATGGCAACTGCCCAGAGTTTTATTAACTGTATTAAAATCCTAACAAGCACAAAACCAGAAATAAATATTGCCCAGTTAATGAGGAATTTTGCCTTTTGCAGTTGAGATCAGTTGGGTTGGATTCTAGAGTTAACGTCACTTTTGATCCAGGAGGAAAGGTTTGTGAGCTTGTACTAATTACACAGCAGGTAGTGTGATAAGGGGTTATTAGGGTGGAATGTGCAGGTACTGGCTTGTTCAGTACCGGCCATTTTAATAATTACAGCTTTGACTGGCGGGTGATAATGACAAAGCCAATAGAAATATCAACGTAGAACTCGGAGATTGCATGACGTAGTTGAAGGTGTGTAAGTGTGATACGAAGAACCCGAGGCTTCTGAGAAACAAGTTGAATTGTTCTGGCAGGCTAAATGTGATCCATGGGACTGCAAACTGCAATCTAAACTTTGTAAGCCTTTAATTAGCAAAGCTGTATTCTTCTCCTGTAAGCACTAAGAAAACTGCAACGACAACCCACTCAGGTTGTATCTTCCTTTGCAAGCTGCCCTATTTTCCCTTGTGTGTGCTCTTTGATATGTCACTGCTCAAAACATACACAGTGGCTGTCCCCAGCTGGTGGAACACAACACCCAGCAAGTGTAAGACACCCAAAGTAAATCTGGTAGTTAAGATACACCGGGTGGAACAGGGAATTGCTCACTGTAAACAACATGTTAACATACGATGTACTTGAGCCGATGGACAAGACACTAGATAGCTAAGAGATCATGCTGACAGACTTAAGAACCTTGGTTTTGCCACCTGAAGGAAATTAATATGTTTGAGGCAGGGAAGACCCAAAATCA
Organism: Phoeniculus purpureus; assembly: GCA_028565055.1. Taxonomy (NCBI): domain Eukaryota; kingdom Metazoa; phylum Chordata; class Aves; order Bucerotiformes; family Phoeniculidae; genus Phoeniculus; species Phoeniculus purpureus. The sequence goes on along the minus strand of JAOXOE010000848.1, from coordinate 1,875,496 downwards.
CTGAATGGGTTGGCTTGGAAGGGACCTTTAAATATCACTTAGTTCCACCGCCCATGCCATAGGCAGGGACATACTTCAATACATGAGGCTGCTCAAAGCCCCACCCAACTTTGGCCTTCCAGCTGCCCTCAGCAACCTGTTCGGTGTCTCACCACCCTCACAGTGAGAATTTCTTCCTCATACCTAAACTAAGTTTTACCTTCTTTCAGTTTAAAGCCATTACCCCATGTCCTATCAGTAGAAAACCAAGTGCTTTTGTGAAGTTTGTAGTAAAAAACTAACGGGTAAAATCCATGTATCTTGGATTAGTGTTTGTTACGCGTCTGTGCGTAAAATGCTGCTGCAGTGAGGTGGGTTTAAATATTGCATTCTAGAATCAATTTTTAACTATCACTTCAACATGAAAAGTGAAGACACCTTATTAGGAGACTCCTGTGTGTTCATAAAAGATTGGTCTGTGCTTACAAGCTTTCAACTCGCTACGTGATAGCTATTCCGATGGTGTTAGTGACACAGATTTTGTACTATTACAAAGTTTGTCATTTTGTGTCTCAAGCTATATTTTGGTCCCAGAATGGTTGGAATGGGTATCATGCATTTGTGATGAAAGAGGATAATTTGGATTTATTCATTCATTACATAAATTCATGCTGTAAAACACACTGTCTTGAGATAGAAGAGGTAAACGTCCACTATGGCGTCTCATTTACTGGCAGTAAGGAAGTATGACTAACTCAGCAGCAGCAGCAGCCACAATTAAGTGGTATTTCCCACGGAAGTGTCTCCATTACATGCCTTGAGAGCTGCTTCTGTCCACAATGTGTCACGCACTTCAAACAGCTGTTGGGAAGTCTGACCTATCTAGGTCAGTGAATGACTTAGTCATATAAAACCTCCCATACTACTAACACGGATTAATTCAGCTAAATGACCACTTATTGGGATATACAGCCATAAGATCATTGTGCTTTTCTCTGACTGATGACTCCAAAAACACAAGCTGGGCCTTAAGCTGAGCACCATTGGTCAAACATCTAGAATGTTGAACAGCCTACAGACTGTAGATGTAGATATCCAGAACCGGCTTTTGTGTGTCTTCTCACAGAGATGTCCAACACACTGTATCAATGAAAACATTTGTACTGTGCTTCAAACTTTATCTATACTAGGAAAGCCTGTGTTACTACAAGTGTGTTGTGATTGACTTCTGTGGCTTCTTTCACTGTCCAACGTACGCCAAGCTGATGAAAGTTGCCTTCTAAGGGCATTCATAGCTGGGGTTTTGCTAGGGTAGCTGGGATCTCTAAGGTCATGACTTCTTGTTTGCGTGAAAGAAGACTTCTGTTCCCTCAGATACTTGGTGAGATTTTGTTGTTATGGAACTTGTGAGAAAACCTGACTTGGAAAACCGAGAAAATAATGGAAGCTACATGTGGTGTTGTATAGTCATATTAATTCTTCCCTGAGCATACTTTCTGCAGTTTCTGAGTAGGGCTTTTAAGTTCACGCTTTTTGTACACCCAAAACACAAGCCCTAACTCCCTCTGTAGGCGTAACAGGGAAAGGCAGACGAGCTCTGTCTGCAGCTCTTCACATTTAGTCTGCATGATGTGTGATGCAAGAGAGGAAGGGCGGGCTACGAAGGCTCGACGGGCTCGATGTTTTGACAGAATCACAATCCTATCCCTTTCTTTGTGAACCAAGCTATTTTGATCAAGATAATGTGCTGAAAAGGTGTGTCCTCTACAACAAATGGGTCTGCATACGGCGCGGTCCCTTCCTGAGATCTGACTTCTCCATGCTGCTTTCGATGTCTTCTCAGTGAAGTTGCTAACGAAGCCTTGAGTGTCAGTACGGGTATGGTTTTCCCTGTGTGGCACTCCGAGGGTTGCAGGGCACTCGCTGTGCTTGCACACACCAGCTGCTGGGCTGAGGGACGTATCTTCAGGCCACTTTTATTTTAGGGGTTTCGTTCCACTTTGGTGTCAGCATTGAAGCTCGGTAAGGAAATGAAGTTATAATGGCGCTGGACAAGATGAATGCATGACCTGAACTCGTACTGCTTCAGGTTCCTCCTGAGGCAGCTCCAGGAGGGGGGGGGTGTGTGTGTCAGGAGGATCCACTGCCTCGTGGTTAATTAACACGATTATAATTAGCCATGTTCTCGCTATCTTGTTCCCTTCAAACAAAACAGCTGGAAAAGCCTTCCTTACGATCCCCACCCGCACTCGGCCGCACGGACGCCGATCGTTATAACGCCGCTCAGGCGCGGGGCTGGCGGGAAATACCTCTGCCCGCCCACAGCCCTGGGGTGGGCGGGAACCGAGTCCCTGTGCCCGCATTTAAGATGGCGGCGGCAGCGCCGCGTCACGTGCAGGCGGGGTGGGGCGCGGGGGTTGGTGGACGGCTACGCGTTCCCGCCGCCGGCGCGAGCGAATGGAGGCGGCAGCACTCGAGCCGTTCCGGAGCCCTGGCAGGGGCCGTGGACTCCGCGCCCGCCGGCGGGTGCGGCCTGGGGAGCTGCTCTACCGCGCCGAGCCCTTCGCTTACACAGTGACCCGGGCTCAGCTCGGCAGCCTCTGCGAGAACTGCCTACGCAGGTAACGCGGACTAGGCGACCCGGAAGGGGCGGGTGTGGTGGAAGGGGTTTGTGGCGGGGCTGGGCCAGGTCTCAGTTCCCCTGCAGCGCCTCAGTCGGCCGGGATGCTGCCGGGTGGTCTTGAGGGTAGAGGCCAGCTCCGAACAGCCCTGATCCCGATGTGACCGCGCGGTCACGCAGGGCCCCGCCAGTCGCAGCGGGACGGATTCGCCCGCCGCGGGTGGCTGCAGCCCCACAGGGCCTGGCCGCGTGCCCCGGCAGTGCGCGGGCCGAGGGACCGGCCCTGCTCCATCGCCCGGGCCGATTTATCCCGTGTGAGGAGCGCGCGGTTTGGGACGGGCGGAGGAACTTCCAGCCGCCTTATTCCCCTCCAAACCCTCACAAAGGAAACGGACAGACCTCAAACAGATTTCTGAATTTAAGGCAGACACCACATAACTTCTTTCTGGAGCGACTTCCCTGCAGGATAGCTCATAAGGCACTCGCTTGTGGGAGATCTGTATGTGAATACCTGGCACATAGTGGTAGGTAATCCCAAACCAAGCGCCGAAGTTTGAAAAGGAGGCATTGTTCAATACCTTTTGGTTTTGATTCTGAAAGTGAGAGCTTGTTGACTGATACATTCCCCGTACTTGCTCCAGTCCTTAAGGGTTGTGGCAGTTCCTGTTTGAGGAAATGGAAGGTGACTCTGCTCTCCCAGAGACAAGTTGGACAGTGTCTGCTGGGTCACACTTGACCCTCAGCATATTAAAGAAACCAAAGAATTTTGGCTAATGTATCTGTGAAGTCCAGCCTGTGGAATCAGAGTCCTCAAGTTGTGCCACGGGAGGTTTAGATTGGACACTAAGATAATTGTATTCACTGAATAAGGTGGTCAGGTATTAGAGCAGGCTGTCCAGGGAGGTGGTGGAGTCACTGTCCCTGGAAGGGTTCAGAAAGTATGTAGATGTGGCACCTGGAAACGTTGTTTAGTGGGCATGGTGGCACTGGATTGATGGTTGGATTTTGTGATCTTGGAGGTGCCTTCCAACCTTTATGGTTCTATGCCCATACCTTTGCAGCTTCAAGTGGTGAGAAGCACTTGTATGCACTGGTAAAGGTGTCTCTAAAAAGTTATATTTAAAAAAAATACTGAAGTTAAAAATAATTTTCCACCAACCCAGCTTCCTTTGCAAGAGGTACTGTTGCTGCAGTTTGTGCAAGCTGACTTTCTAATTAAAGGCAGTAGCTTCATATTCAATGAACTTTGTTAGGTTAGTGAGTGATATTTAGATATATGTATCTATATGTAGGTATCTTCTCTATTCCATGCATTAAAAAATTAGAAGGGTGAAATATAATTGCAGTAGTATGGGGAATCAAACTGTTTTGTGAACGTGTGGTGTGATCTTTGCTCTAAGACAGGCATGAGAAAAACCTTACTGCTTCTTTCCATGAGTACACATGATCGTAGAATCATTCTGATTGGGAAAGACCTTCAAGATAATTGAGTCCAACCATTAACCTGACTGTCCCAAGCTCATTGCTAAACCATGTCCCTAAGCTCCAGATCTACACGACTTACAAACACATGCAGGGATGGTGATTCAATGCCCTCCCTGGTTCCAAGGCTTGATGACCCTTTCCGTGAAGGAGTTTTTCCTAATTACTACCTAAACACCCCCTTGACACAACTCGAGGACACTTACTCTTGTCCTATCACTTGTTACTTGTGAAAAGAGACCAGCCTCCACCTCTTTACACCCTCATTTCAGGTGGTTGCAGATAAAAGTCCCCTTGTCGACTACTGCTTGTGTTTTTCACTCTGAACTTTAGGTGGCAGTACAGGAACACAGTAATAAAAAAACAAGTTCAATGTTTGACACTGATGTAGCATTTTAGCAATCTTATTATACATAAAATTAATGTTTCAAGCTTTATACTGTGTAGTGTAAATCTATACATAATTTTGTCTCCCAGCCTGTAGTAGTAAGTGTTGCTGGATGCAGCTTTTGGCTGTGTGGGAAATGCTAGGCGAGTCAGAAAATGGACAGTGATGTGAAGAGAATCTTATTTTTGGACCTGCTGAGCAGCAGCATGATGTCATCTGATTTTGTGGTCACATATTTGCTTTAGTGCTGACTTACGCTGTCACCTTGGATGAGTCTATGGCGAGGGTCTGAGGCTGTTGAGGCAGAGTTTGCTGCTGTGATTCAGAGGAAAGTTTGGCTAGTGCAGTAGTTCGACCAAGCCTTATCTCAGTTAAAGTAAATACTGTGGTGCATGTTCGGTCAGCATTATGAGGTCTGTGTTGTATGTAGATCAGAGCAGATTTCAGTAACTTTTTCCCCTTCTGTCATTTCTTGTCACTTCAGAGATAATCCTGTATTTTCTAATGAACAGGTTCATATTGTTTTTAATTGAAGGTTGGGCTGTAATAATCTGCTGTAGCTGATTTAATGCAATGGTGTAGCTGTTTTGGATTATATTCCATTAACAATTTAAAAACCTACTGTCTTGAAGTAGGATACAAGGTAAAGATTTGCTTGGAAATACAAATTTTCCTAAAGAAGATCAGTGTATCTGGGGTGAACACATGAGTTTGTGTTGCATGTTGGTACCTTCTTTGCAGAGGAGTATCTGTACTGACAGGGTCAGTGACTTGTTGGAAACATGCTGGTTGTGTTTTTGTGGAAGTCTGACAAGATCTGAATGGCCAGCATCTTCTTCCAACAACTTATTGGGGAAAGCAGCTGAAAGCATTCCTTCTCTCCTACTAACTAAACATTTCCTGCGTGACTTCCAGTAGTTTTTGAGAGGCATAATCTCATATGGAGTAATACAAATAGATTATAACTGATTAGTGTTGGAAACAGTGTGACTATCAGGAGCAGGTATGGTTTTGTGCTTCTAAGTTAGGATAATCCTGGGATTTATGTGCTATATCTTCATGTAGCATTTGTGACTCATGAGTTAGGAGGCTGATTGTAGGTATGTGAGACAGGAGCTGTATCAAGTATCTGAATTACATGTTTCATGTAGTATGTGAGAATGTTTCCCACATACCATCACCAATACCAGAAATGTTCTTATAATAGCTGAGTGACCAATAGCCTAAAAAAGCCACATTTTCCTAAGATAATCTCCCTCCCCTATGTCATCTTACCCTGATAGAAAAGGCTGAAGCAACCTTACAGAGAGCAGGACAGAAATGATTTTGTGTGTCTTTATGCCAAGCTGAGCTATAGGGTTTGCTTCAGCCAAGGTATATGGGAACTTCCCCTCCTCTTCTTCCCTTCCTCCCCTGCCTTGTGGTCTCAAGGCTGCTGTTAGTGCTTTCTGCTACCAGCCTGGCTTTGTTCCTGTTTGTAGAACTAGAAAAGGGAGAATCACAGTATCTCATACAACATTAGGGACTAGAAGGGACCTCAAAAGATCATCTAGTCCTATCCCACTGCCAGAGCAAGACCACGTAGAGCAAGTTGCACAGGAACATATCCAGGTAGGTTTTAAACATCTCCAGAGAAGGAGACTCCACAACTACCCTGGGCAGCCCATTCCAGTGCTCTGTCATCCTCTCTGGGAAGAAGTTCCTTCTCATATGTATGTGGAACCTCCTATGTTCCAGTTTACACCCATTGCCCCTTGTCCCATCATTGGATGACACTGAGCAGAGCCTGGCTCCATCCTCCTGACACCCATCCTTAACATATTTATCAACACTAATGAGGTCACCCCTCAGACTCCTTTTCTCCAAGCTCAAGACACCCAGCTCCCTCAGCCTTTCCTCCTCAGGGAAGGGTTCTGCTCCCTTTGTCATCTTTGTGCTTCTGTGCTGGACTCTCTCCAGTAGCATTGTTAAACATAAAATCTCCCAGGTCAAGTGTTTATTGCTGTGTCTGTCATTTATGGCAAATGAAAATACAAGCCTGACCATGCTCTAGAAGTCCCCAAAGGTCTTACCGTATTGTGATTTTATGTTTGCTATTTCCATGCTTACACTGCTCTGTAATTTGAAAGGTTTTATATCAAAATTGTTGCTTTGTCAAGCTGTGACTGATAACTGAAGTTGTAGCTATCTTGTAAATTCTACCAAATATAGGCTTTACTATACATCTGCAGCCCACAGCTGATATTATGTTTACTTTCTACATGGTACAGTCCACAATACTAATGTTTTGCAAGATTAATATGATCAGCCTGAATAGTCTTTGCTTGTTGTAAATGATAATGCCATGAAAATAAGTTTGGGAAACGGATTATCTTTAGTATTTGTTTTCTTAGGGTGAATTTTAATTGTGTGAGTACAAAATTAAAATTAGTGCTACGAGGGAAAACATAAGCAATTAAAATACTTGGAAATTGTACCTAATGTAATATGTAATGACACAATTAGTTTTAAAATATCTCATGGGACAGTTTTTAATTTTGTGTAAGTTGCTGCAAGTCTTACACTGTGTTAGGAAATTTGTTTTAAGTTCTTTAAGAACTATTAATGACATCTTGTCCATCGGCACTGGAATTCATTACTTGTTAGTAGTTGCTTCTGTGGTCTTCAGGAGAAGCAGCGATTTGGGGAGTGCAGGACTGGCTTGGTAGTGCGCAGGAGGGTTTTTTCACCTTGTAGTCCAGATCAGCCCTGGGGCATCAGGTCCCACCTTCCCCAGTTCTGTTGCTGGCTGAATTTGAAGTTTTATTTAGAGGCCAAAATGAAGTTTTGTATCATCCTGATGAATGTAAGGTCATCACCATTGCCAAGAGGCATAGTTGGTTGAACACCACTTAGTAGTTCCTGTGCTACCTCAAGCTGTGATCCCACGTTCATGCAGTATTTCGCTCTTAGCTATGCGCTGCCTCCAGCTCTTAGCTTGATTGCTCAAGCTTGAGTGACATCAACGACTGAATATTTTTAGAACTATCTTCTTGGCCGCTTGAGTATCAGAACACATGAACCTGCAGTCAGTAGGCAGGAAATCCAGCTTTCAGCTTCACTCGGGAGCTTCACATCAGCCTGGGCACTGATGTTTGGTTTGTGTGCTGCCTGCATAATCAAGGTTCAGCCTTTGAAGGAAGAAACCCAGCTAGAGTGTTGAGAAGGACTTCTTAAGAGGGTGTGATTAGAAGGGGTTGTGATGCACAAGCGCAGAGAAGGAACAAAGAATCATAATTGAGAAAGAAGAGGGAGTAAAATAGCTCTTATCAGAGATAAGCTCTTCCTTGCAGTTCAGATGAGTACAGGTTTTCATACAACTGAATTCAAATGGCTCATGCGACCGCTAGGGCTGTGCGTTGATAACTTGACAAGATGATTGCTGTGCTGGTGGCATTCTTGGTAGTGGGAAGGATCATGGTAAAATAAGAGACGGAAATTGTGACAAGGTGAAGTGTTGCCATAAAGAAGGAAAGATTTATCTCGTGAAATACTGATTTCAGGTTAAAGATAAATACATGTGTGGAAGGTAAAGTGTGTGTTTGTGCTGAAATACATGTTCAGCTACCTTCTTATTGGTATGAAGTTACTGGATTGATCAAGACTTAAGTAGTTTTATTTTGATATTGTTTGTTTTATTCAGGAAAGGTTTTGCACTTCTGTTCCTTTCACTGACTTTATAGAAATTACCTTTGCAATAACACGGGTCAATGATGTCTTTATCTGAAAAGCTGTTGTAAGATTTCTGACTTGTGCAGGCTGGGTGTAGTTTTCATCCTTTCTGCCACCAGACTTCAGACAATCTTTGAATACAGCTTGGGACAGGGGTTCAGTCAAAGCAAACAATGGCGGCGCTTGCCTCCTGGTTAGTTTGTCTTGCTCGTGGTTAAAACTGCAGATACTCATAGCTGATGGGATCATTTTAACATGTGTGTGAGGAACACAACAGATGAAGGATAATGTTGTAGTAAGGCTTATAACTGGCAGAGCAGAACCCTAGTTTGGTTGCTGGTCTCATCTGTGAAATTGTGTAAGGTCTTTCATTGCTTACCTGTTTGAGAGAGATTTGCAGTGTATGGCATTCAGATACTGAGAAGTAGTTAACAGCATGTAAAGTAGAAAATACTTTGGTTGTATGTTTTTGTGTCACTTTAAGGGCAATATTTGATCTTAACCCACTAGAACATCTTAAAAAGTAATTTCAGGCATATCTGCTATACATTTAGTAGCACCACTAGGAGAAAGTCCAACACCAACAGGTTTATATATATGTGTAGAATTAACGTGACTTTTTATAATTGCTAAAATATGTCCTAATCCCGCCACAGTGGAAAGCTTTGCTTTGTGAAACTTTATGGCCTGTGCAACTTGCCAGATCAGAACATTACTGTGCTAGATCATATAATGGTTCCTTCTAGCTTCTGAAGCTGTGAAACTTGCGAGTCCTTGGGTGAAAAGTGTGGGGAAGAAGGCAGCTTACCTGATACCATAGAGAAACAGAGAAGGGGCCAGTGGAATTACATCGATGAAAAAACATCAGTGTGAAAAATCGTTTACCTGAGATGGGCTCGTAAGACACAACCTAGAGAGCTGCTGTAAGCAGAAGGGATTTTAAATATTTCTGGGGCAAATGTACCATAAAGGAGGAACATGTAATTTTTCTAAAGTACTGTTCTGCCATGGGTGAACATTTATGTTGTGACATAAATCACCAAATCAAAGAGAATTTAGCAGATGGAAGCTAAAGTAACAACATATGTATGATATAAAGGGTTATAAAAGGCTATGAAAAAATATCTTATGATTTTTGCACATATGTGTAAATATCTCAGAGTGCTTGTGAAAGGTGAGGTCTAAAGTCCTTATTTTCCCTGGGAAATGACAAGACTGCAACCATGACTTGTAGGAAGGTTTAAAAGAATGAAGGGGAAGAGGAAAATACAGGTCTGGGAAGACATTCATAATTTATGTACCAGACCAGAATTTCCAGACGTTGAAAAGCATCTTAAGTAGAGGATAAAAACATTTTCAATTAATAGGATTTCTTCATGGGAAAGGTCTCTCAGAACTTGAATGGAAACCTGTGTGGAGGGAACTGGATTTGGGGCTGGGCAGTGAAAAGTTTTGTCATTATATTTGGCTGTGTGAGCTGTGAGATGGAAGCACCAATGCTAGACGCATAGCTGGAGATCCTGGGACTCTTGGCTTGGTGGCATTAGGGTAATGATGCTGCCTGGTGCTGGAAGAGCTTGCAGGTATCACAGTCTGTGCCAGTGAATGGGGATGTTACCTGCAATTCTGAATATCCTGTTTCCAAGTTGGTTGTAGCATCTCAGTGTTTCTGAGTATCAGGAGAAACTGAATTATTAAAGGACACATTCTGACTTTGAATAGGCATCTCTCAGCAACGTCACTGTTTTGTGTGCACAGAATCCAGTGCTGGGGGAGTTGGTGCAGGGCTCTGGCCACTTCTGCAATGTTTCTTTCCTTATTCATCTGCTTTGAGGCAGATGAAATAATTTATGGAATTCCCCAGTGTCTCAGAAATAATTATGGAGACAAATTCCTTGTCCTAAAAGATTGCCTTGGGAGTTGAGACTTCAGGAGTGCGCCTGTTCAGAACAACTGTACTGTAGAGTTATTAATTTTTAATTTTCATATTTCCTTTTTAACCTTCCCCCATGGAGTCTTACAAGCTGTAGCTGTCTGTACACATACTATTTTATGGCCCTTGTAGGTGGGGCTGCTTGTGGAGCATGTATTTAGCACTTGTATGCTCACGTAGGCTGTAATTATAAAATGCATTTCTATTAAAAAGTACTTTATTAGTTGCTGTTTGTTACTAATGAATGATTATACTTGCTTTTCTGCTCAATAGCACGTGAGGAGTTGGTATCAGTTTTCAAATTGTTGGGACATCTCAATGTCAGTTAACTGTACAGCCAGAAGGTAACGACATCTTAAAATATTAATTTTATTTCCCAGACACAAAGTCACCTGTGCCATGTGCTTACTTCTCTCTCTTTTGCTGTAAATTCTTCAAGGCATGAAATGACTTGCCAGTTGTCTGTGTGCTTAGAAGTTAATGAGTGGTTATCAGTCTCTTGTAGGTAATAACAGAGCTGCAAATGGTAATGCATGCATGAGCTCATTGTGCAGAATTTCTGCCCTAAGACAATGTTTAATCGGTGCTTGTACGTTCAATAGTGTCATCCCTGGCTGTGCTTTCTTCCAGGTCTCCTCCCCTACCATCCCTGCCCCATTCTGCGAGCGGATGAGGTTAGAAACTTTTCTCAGCTTTGAAATGCTTCCAATTTTGCCACAAATTTATAGTAGCTTTTAGTAAAGCAGGTGTTTTGGTGTTGTCATGTGATGAGTTCTTAGTATTCACAGTATCACAATACATTAGGGATTGGAAGGGACCTCAAAAGATCATCTAGTCCAATCCCCCTGACACAGCAGGATCACCTAGACCAAGTCACACAGGAACATATTCAGGCGGGTTTTAAACATCTCCAGAGAAGGCGACTCCACAACCCCCTTGGGCAGCCCATTTCAGTGCTCTGTCACCCTCACTGGGAAGAAGTTCCTTATCATATTGACGTGGAACCTCCTATGTTCCAGCTGACACCCATTGCCCCATGTCCTGTCATTGGATGGCACTGAGAAGAGCCTGGCTCCATCTTCCTGATACCCGCCCTTTACATATTTATCAACATGAATGCGGTCACCCCTCAGTCTCCTTTTCTCCAAGCTCAAGAGACCCAGCTCGTTCAGCCTTCCCTTATCACTCCTTTCATCACCTTTGTGGCTCCAGCAGTTCTGCATCCTTCTTGAACTGAGGGGCCAAGTATTCTCACTGACTGCTGGAAATCAATGTTCTCCAGTTTCTCCCAGCATTGTACCTGTGAAGTAAAGTCTGTCTTTGACATATGTGTGTCTTGTGTCCTGCTGCTGGTGATGAGAGTCACAGTCAGGAACAGCAAAATCCTGCAACTATCTCCTATTAGAATTTCTAGTAAAGGGAGGAAAAAAGTTTTAGTTTTTTTTAAGGCACACGTCTCATAGAACTAGCAACTGCCAGAAGTGTGTTTTGTTGGTCTGTTTGTGTTTTGTTTTTATGCATATGTATGTTTCTTATGCAGTAAAACACCCTCTGGATTCTTTTTAATTAGAAGAGTATGTTCTATTAAACATGCCTTGTAGCTGAAATAAATAGAAAATGGTGTTTTAATAGGCTCTACATTATTTAGTTTTTATTTTTGAGAAGCTGTTTCCCAACCAGCTAGATGTGAACATGTCACAGCACTCTCTGTGCTTGTGGTTATCTTTCTGGCGGAGGATATTCAATGCTGAAATGCAAAGTTACCTTCAAATGATAGATTATTTTGGGAATTGGCTAAGAGAATGTGAGCAGTGAATACGGGCCTCTGTGTGGCTAGAAGAGATACTCAATTTTACAGGTCTTAAAGCAGGAGCCAGCCTCTTGTTTGTAGTGCTGAAGTGTTGAAAACTACTTCTGTAAGCACTAGATATAATCTAAAGCTCAGTATATGTCTAAGAAATAATAATTTGCTTGGTCTTGCTATTGATGCCTGATGCATTTGATGATTACTCTGCCAGCCAAGAAATGAAACTGCTAATGAGAAACAAAAATGACTGCAAAGGACTGAAGCATGAAGGTTGATTCAGGCTGTGAAAAAGCTGTGCAGATTCTACTTTAAAATTGTATTGATTTTGAATATATGGTAGAGAATATCCGATTACATGGAATGAATAACAAGTGCACTTGTGTAAAAACTGTACTGTGAGTTTCATCACAAAAATATTAGTGTTGCAGTCTTGTACGTTCAGGTGTAACGGGCTGTGCACAGAATCTATACACACCAGCTGCAGTCGCTATGAATAACCGAGGTTGTTTTATATCATTCATTTCTGTGATCATTTCTGCAATCTCAGAATTTTCTGTGGCATGGTTTTGGTAGCTCAGATTTAATTTAAGTCATGCAGGGTGTAGTGGAATAGTAATCTGCTCACGTGACACATACCTACAGGAGGGAAGATTTATTTGATTAAAAAAGACTTTGCCAGCTGATTTTCCTTCTGCTGACAGATACCTTTTGTATGTGCATGGATTTTAAAGGATTACAAGAGTTCTGTCTTAACTTCTGCCAGAGTCAGTGCAGTTAATTCTTAGTTAAAAGATGTTCTGCCTTCATGGTTGTCATACTACCAGATGATGTGTTCCTTGCTTTCCTTGTCCCATGTGTCACAATTATGATTTGGGCTAATTAAATTTATCTGCTTCTTTTCTGTAAGCGTGTAAGCTTGGAATTAATAATGGCTTCCAGCAGATTTTATTTGAACTTTGATAATTATGAAGAATTATTAGAAGAGAAGTACCTAGAGTTCAGTTAGCGCCTTTGTTGTCCCTGTGCTCTATGTTATGTCCTATGCTAAGGGCATTTTAAGTTGTTGGTCAGTTTTAATGTCTTAAAATTACAGACTGAGCTGAATAGTCAAACAGTGCTATAATATTTATAGCTGAGCAATGCCAATGACTTTAAGAAAATGAAGAATTGCGGACTCTTTCTTTAAGGTTTCTAAGGTTGAGAAAGGATTAACCCAGCAAATAGCATGTGCTTTCTCAATAAATTAATCAGTTTTCCCTCTATTAGGGACTTTTAAATTTTGTAAAAGTAATGTTTCATGCTATAGGTAGACTTCAGAAATTTTGGCAATACATTTGCACACTGTCAGTTGTTTGTGGAGACAGGCTGAGCAAGTTGGGGTTGTCCAGCCTGGAGAAGAAGAGGCTCCGAGGTGATCTTACAGCATCTTTTCAATATCTGAAGGGGGCTACAAGAAAGCTTGGGTAGGGCTTTTTACACGGATGCATAGTGAGAGGACAAAGGGAAATGGTTACAAACTTGTAGGGGGGAGATTTAGGTTGGACATCAGGAAAAAATTCTTTCCTGTGAGGGAAAGTTGTGGCTACCCCATCCCTTGAAATGTTGAAAGCCAGGTTGGCTGGCGCCCTGAGTAAGCTGATCTAGTAAAGGTGTCCCTGCCTATACATGGGGGTTGGAACTAGATGATCTTTAAAGGTCCCTTCCAACTCTAGCCATTCTATGATGCTATGATTCTACGATTTCCTTTGTAGATCCTAGTATATTTTGAAAGGCAAATTCTTGAACAAAACTCTTTACGTTCCTTTTATCATTTGTGGTATAGAAGGGGATGCAGCTGACTTGTTTTTAAACAGCAGCCATCTAATAGTCTTATCTATTTTATATTCTGTTGAGTTAGATTAAACCAAAGTGCTTGTACATAAATCAGGCTCTCTGCTCTTGATTACTGCGGGCAGCGATGCAGGGACCAATTCAAATAGAATTTTCAGGGAAGAAGTCAATTGACTTTCGACAGGGGTCATGTAGGAGCCATAAACTCCCATGGGGTGGTTATTAAAGATGTAACAGTGAGCAATGGAGCGTAACAGGCATTGGCCTTTACATACTGATTCCTGATGGAACAATGAATTTGACAGTGGTCACCATGCACTTTGCCCTTATCAGGTGGTTTGATAGTACAAAGTATCTTACAGGACGTATAAGCTTCAAGGTGATTTTAAGTTCGGGGGTTATTATTATAAAAAGCTAGTTAGGTATTGACTACCAGAAGCTTTTACTTTTGGGCTGTGGTTTCATAGTGAATATGTTTGTTCTTAAAAGTTCCACTGTTCTAGAAAAACCAATAGTTATCTGTTTGCTAAGTGCCCTTTAAAATCTTTGTAGCTGGACTGCTGCCACATAGTACCTAGACGCAAAGGAGAAAAAACACCTTTGAGAAGAAATAGAACATCATATTCATGTGTGTGAGGTGTGTTTTTATTTTTGAACAAAAAATACCCTATGACTAACTCATTTTTGGTAAGCAAATAGAAAACAAAATTGGTTATAATCAACATGCACAGCATTAAGTAGTATGCCATGAAAATAAATTTTTCAAGGCTTAAAAATAATTGTTCTTTGGCTTACCTATTTCTGTCTGCCTGTTTACAGATGCTTATAGAATCTTAGAATGGTTTAGGTTTGAAGTGATCTTAGAGGTCATCTAGTTCCAACACCCTATTATAAGTGAGGACACTTATCACTAGACCATGTTACCTAGTGCCCTATCCAACCTGGCCTTGAACACTTCGAGGAATGGAGCATCCACAACCTCCCTGGGCAACCTGTTCCAGAGCAGGCAGACAGCCTCTCAGGTTGATGTGTGTAGCTCTGGGAAACGGACCAAGGCCAAAGTACTGAGCAGCCCCAAATGCATGGTGGACATTTTGCAGGTGAAGGAGGGCTTGATAGTCATTGGCCAGCACTGGGGCTTTCCTCTTCTGGAGCTGCCTGCCAGGAGGGCTGGAGGAGACACTGCAGCACTACAAGCCCCGAGGAGCAGCCAGCAAGTGAGGAATGTCAGAAATCCCACTCTCACAGGGAGGAATTTTTTCTACATTCTAATCTAAATCTCCCCTCTTGTGGCTTGAAATGAAACCATCCCTAGTCATAGTATTAGAGTCACTTTTAAAAAGGCTCTCTCCAGCTTTCCTGTAGCCCACTCGGGTGCTGGGAGGCTGCTATAAGGTTCCCCCCAGAGCCTTCTCAACAGCCCAGTCTTCCTCAGCCTGTCCTTACAGCAGAGGTGCTCCGGCCCTGTGATCATCCTCGTGGCCTCTTTTGCACTCAAGATGAGGTCTCACAAGAGCAGAGTAGAGAGGGAGAATTACCTTCCTTGACCTGCTGCGAACACTTGTGATACAGCCTAGGACACAGTTGGCTTCTGGGCTGCACTTGCACATTGCCAGGGAATTGTAATTTAAATTATAAGTTTCCTTATTCTTTCAGTAAAACTGCATAGTTTTTCTCTGCTGCTTACAGCATCTGGTGTATTTTTAACATCTGATTTGATTCTGAGGCTAAGCAAAAGGATGTTTTAAACACAAAGTGTTGAATACTTGCCTGGACATGGCCAGTACTATGGTCTGCTCCAGCATTCTTCTGCATTGTTGCAGCTTGGTGTGTTACAGGAGACAATTTTGGCTGCAGGGTTGTGGTAAATCTCTGTATGTAAATGGGATCATGTGGAAATAGCAGCAATTTGTGCAACAATTCTGTGCCCCCATGATTTAAATTTTAAATTGTCTTTATTTTGTTTATGATTATTAGTCATCTGCCCACTAGATCAGGATTATCAGGAGACCTGTAATCAGTGATGTTCTCCTTTGATCTATGCTGGGTCTGGTTTTGTTTAATATCTTTATTAATGACCTTGATGATGGGATAGAGCATCTCCTCAGAAAGTTTGCTGATGACGCTAAGCTGGGTGGTTTGGTTGATTCATCTGATGCATGTGCAGCCATTCGGGAAGACTCAGACGGACTGGAGGGATGGGCAAAGAGGAATTTAAGGAGATTTAATAAGTGCAGAGTCCTTCACCTGGGAAGGAGTAATGAGCACCATCAATACAGGTTGGGGGATGACCTACTGGAGGGCACTTCAGTTGAGAGGAATCTTGAAATTCCTGTGGACAAGGAGTTATCCATGGAACAGCAATGTGCTCTTGTGGCCAGGAAGGCCAATGGAAACCTGGGATGGATCAAGAAGAGTGTGTCCAGCAGGTCAAGGGAGGTTCTTCTCCCTCTGTACTGTGTGCTAGTGAAGCCACTTCTGGAATATTGTGTCCAGTTCTGGGCTCCCCAGTTCAAGAGGGATAGTGACTTCACTGAGAGAGCTCAATGGAGGGGCACAAGAATGATTATGGGACTGGAGCACTTGCCTTATGGGGAAAGATTGAGAGGTTTGGGACTTCTTAGTTTGGAGAGGAGAAGGTTATGAGAGGACTTAATCACTGTCTATAAATACATGAAGACTGAGTGTCAAGAAAAGAGACAATCGCTTTTCACTTCCGCCCTGTGATAGGACA
This sequence comes from Phoeniculus purpureus, assembly GCA_028565055.1. NCBI lineage: Eukaryota > Metazoa > Chordata > Aves > Bucerotiformes > Phoeniculidae > Phoeniculus > Phoeniculus purpureus. Next base: position 1,859,012 of record JAOXOE010000848.1, on the reverse strand, counting down.
AAGGGTAATGGGTGTAAGTTGGAGCACAAGAAGTTCCAGCTCAATATGAGCAAAAATTTCTTTACTGAAAGGGTTACTGAGCATTGGAACAGGCTGCCCAGGGAGGTTGTGGACTCTAATTTCTCTGGGGACTTCTAAGACCTGTCTTGATGTGTTTCTGTGTAACCTGTTTTAGGTTTTATGATCCTGCTTGACATGGGGGGGGGTGTGGGGGGTGGATGTGGACTTGATGACCCCTGGATGTCTATCTGTGTGTGTCTGTATTTTTGACAAATCTTGCATTCAACTCTGTGTGCTCAGTTCTCTTCTGACTGACTAGACAGAGCAAAGAAATTTTACTGTGGGTTAATTCTTGCTGTCTTTGATAGCACATGGTGAAGTAGACCCAGAGTCTCTGGTGGTAAGGTAATGTGTTTCCATTTACAGAAGGCTTTTATTATTCATTCTTAGTAAACCATTTAGCAAGGAGTATAGGCTAACATTGATTACTCCATAATTAGTGCTCACAGGCAGTGTGGTTGGAGCCACGTTGGAGGGTAAAATTTATCAGCTGTTAAAAGCCACATGACTTGCATGGAAGAACTGAAGTGCAAGCTCTAAAGTGTATTAAATTGCCATGTTTATCATCTACCTAAACGCTACTGTCAGTTCTCCAACTGCTTTATGTGCAACTGTTCCTCAAAGCGAGGCAGGAGTACCAGGCATTTTATTCACAACAGATTGAACATGAGGCAATTATCAGTAAGCCATTGGATGGTGAAGCTTATTCCCTGAGTCAGGAAGCTAGGAACAGGTATTCTGTAACAGACTGGGAAAGGGCTTTGGAGAATGACCACATCATCAGTGCAGATGCACCATGCAGCATCTGTGCAACCTTCAGGCAGTCATTTATATGCATTAGCGAGAGCATCAGTCTTTGTGGGACTCCTGCGGGGTGTGCAAGCACAGCTCAACTGTTATTTCGCTGGCAGATTTCCTTGCCAAATTTATTTAAGTACATCAAGTACAACATAAAAACGAGGTGAGATAAAATGCCTAAAAAGACTATCTGCGAGTCTGCTTTACTGCTGTGACTTTCCAGTGTTCACTCTGGAGCCTGACTTTCAAATCTTTACTGCTTAGCCACATGTGTCTTCCTTTACAGCAATTCCCTGTGTAGCTGCCTCCTGTGTAATGCCAGTGGTACCACCAAGGGCTTGGTGACACTCATTGTGGTTGAGCTAACCAAACCCTCAGGCACACAGAAGGATCTTGTGTCAGCCCATGGTTGCAAGAAAAATGCTGTGGGAACTGAATTGCTTCTGTGGAAATGAGAATGGCATTGCTTTTGTGGAAATGGGGGTGTGTGTGTTCAGGTGAGCTGCCATGTGCGTTTTTCCTGCTGTTGGTACACCAAACAGCAGTGGAAAGGTGCTCACAATAATTTAGAATTTTGTGTAGTTTTTCTGTTACAAGATGTAGATCCGAGTGTGTCTGTAGTGCAGAATGACTGGCTGGAGAACACTACAGCTGCTGGGTTGAGTGCAGGTTTGAGTTGCAGGAGAAAAGGCCATTTGCCCTAACTAACATAATTAGGGTCTTCTGCAGTACAGTGGTGCTCAGTTGATCTACGCTGGTCTGACTTTAAACCTGGAGATGATGATTTTGGTGTCAATGCTAATTTACTTTGCCATTGATCAGAGGAGAGCTTGAAGCAACTTGACCCTATTGTGCTCTTATTCTGTTCCTGCCTTCTTCCTAGACTAGTAGTCAGTAAAAGCTGAGGGAGCTGTGTCTCTTCAGCTTGGAGAAAAGGAGACTGAGGGGTGACCTCATTAATGTTTATAAATATGTAAAGGGCAGGTGTCAGAAGGATGGAGCCAGGCTCTGCTCAGTGTCGTCTAATATAGGACAAGGGGCATTGGATGTAAGCTGGAACATAGGAGGTTCCACATCAATAGGAGAAGGAACTTCTTCACAGTGAGGGTGACCAAGCACTGGAAGGGGCTGCCCAGGGGGGTTGTGGAGTCTCCTTCTCTGGAGGGAGACATTTAAAACCCACCTGGACATGTTCCTGTGTGACTTGGTCTAGGTGATCCTGCTGTGTCAGGGGGATCTTTCAAGGTCCCTTCCAATTCCTAATGTTCTGTGATGCTGTGATTGTGCAGAATGAGCAGAGTAGAAGAGAACCAAGAATGAGTTACTCCTTTTAAAAACACACAAATCCAGTAAAAAAATTGGACTTAAGAGACTTTATGGTCTATGTTTTATAAGAATTCCAGTTAAAAGTTATATATGTGTTATATAACACTGCCAATTTGCCTGTTTACAATTAGTTTAAGGTATACTAAATGTGTTATTTTAATACTTAACAAATTAAATGTAATTATGTACTGCATTTAGGATTACTTTTTCTTGCCAGTACTCTAAAGTATTAGCACTTTGTCTTACTTTTTAAAAACTCTAATATTCTTTTCAAAGTGAGCGGTCCTGTGAATCTAAAAGCCCTTTCTAAGGCCATGTTAAAGTCCTGATAAATTGGTAGTCTGTTACCTGTCTTTATCCTTAGCTAAGGCTCTGATTTTGAAAGTAATTTATTCTTAAGCCTTTTACAGAGTCCAAGTCTCAGTGGTTATTTCTTTCCCATGTGTATTTTTTAATATGTGGCGATTTTATTAAGTATAATGTATTTTCTCTCTAAAAAAGATTTGTAGTGTGTTCTTGTAGTGTCATGAAACAACAGTCTCGGCACAGTCTAGCGTATGTTAATCTGTGGAGTATTTTCACAGGGTATGTGCTTTGGTTTGGGATTCTGTGTTTATATATATTTAGTTTTAGCAGATGACTGTATATGTGTTTATTTTGGCAATATCATTAGTTGTTCGGAAGACTTTTATCCTGAAATCCCTTGGTTTTTCAGACAGACCTAGAACATCTGTTTGTAATTCTGTCTTGAATGTTGCCAACACAAATTAATCTTGGAAGCTTGGTCCATATTTTAGTTTAAAATGTTCACAGACGTTTTCAAGGTTCATAAGCTTTACAAGAATGATTAATACCAACCAGGCACTAATCGAGATATCCACCCAAGGTTGAAAATGTCTTTATAAATGGGAACCTTGCAGTCCCCCAGTCAGGTAGGATAAGGACTTTCTGCTGTCTTTTATGTCTTTTATGAGATGAGACACTGCTGCTGTTCACCTAACCCATAGTTTAGGAAGAGGAATGCAGAAAAATAATTTTGCAAGGTTATGGTATCACAGTGTACCAGATTAGAAGGCACCTCGAGCATCATCTAGTCCAACCCTTTAAGCTTAAGCAATACAGTTCAAATGAGATGGCCCAGCACCCTGTCAAGCTGAGCCTTAAAACTGTCAAAAGTTGAAGAATCCACCATTTCCCTTGAAGACTATTCCTATGTCTAATTGCTTTCATGGTGAAGAAATTTCATCTGGAGTCCAATTGCACTCCCCAGGAACAATTCTGTTTATATATATACACATATATAATGTATCCATTACCTCTTTGTCTCTCCTATGGGACTCCTTGTGAACAGGGAGTCCCGTTCTTGATAGCCACCCTTTATGTACTGGCACGTGGTAATAAGGTCCCCCCTAAGCCTTCTCTTCTCAAGGCTGAACAAACCCAGTTCTTGCGGCCTTTCTTCATATGTCAGGTCTTCTTCCAATGCCTAATATTCTGTGCTTCTGTGATTCTGTGAAAGCCTTGTTTCTTTATCTTCTGCAGGAAGCCACACCTTCAGCAGAGCAACAATCTTATGTCATATTGGGAACTTCTCATCAAACTGGATGAAAAAGTAGCTTTATATGAAGTGTAAGCATATGGTCTTGAATCAGCAAATTATTTTGTATCAGTGTCTCCTATATACTCCCCAATTTGAAGTGACTTAGTTTGGTAATAGATGGCTGCATTGTGGTGGGTTAAGGGTATTCTTCACATTTTTATTATTATTTTTTATCTTTTTTGTTGTGAAGTCTTGATAATTTTTATTTTGCATCAGCAAAGGTGATTTCCAGGAGCAGCAAATAAAAAGGCAAAATAGTTTGTTTTCTTTCAACAAATATTTTAGTAGCAGAATGAGTTTTGCAGATGACAGACCTGAGTTCGCCTAGCTGTGTTCACTGAGAAGTGGCAGATCTCTGTAGGGGTTTTGAAGAGTTAACAAAAGGAGATGTGGAGTCTTTTCATGTTGAGTTCTTACATTGAGATTAAATTTTAGGTGTCATCTGGGTTCTTTTAACTGTCTTAATGATCTCTGTGAAATTCATTAGAGGCTTCTATCCTCTTACTAGCTGAGAACAATCACAATTTAAGCAAACAGGGGAGCCAGCCTCATGATTAAAAGTGAAGCAAAACAAAACTTCAAACCCAAAATTAAACCTGCATCTCCTACTGACTTATACTGGCAATTCAACTTTGTTTTTCCTGTCCAGACCTTAAAAATACGTCTGCTTCAGTGAGTTTGTTCTGCACAGCCAGAATTTAGGTGTTTATCTGCTCATGGTGTGCAAAGTGCCTGCTCGTGCTGCTGGCCTGAAGAAGAAGAATGTTGATGGTTTCATAGGAAATAGTCAAATGAGCTTGAGCTGAAGTGCCAATTGCAGTCACATAACAGCAGTGGGGACTTACCATGAACTACTCCGGGTACTTGGCATGCTGTAACAGTTTTTGGTGAAGCGTGCACGGCAGCACAATGAATGCCCTTCCCCGTTTACAATGGCAAAGTCTCTGATGTGGATGTAAAGTTTGACTAAAAATCAGCATTCAAGCATTAAAATAAGCAATGTTCAGGGCTTGGGTAGATCATGCTGACGCTGTACCAGCCTTTCTAATACACGCCAGGCGCTAGTGCTGTCAGAGGTGCCTCAGCTGGTGAGGGAACTTTTCCCAGTTTCATTGTGTTACTGCAGGGGTGGTGAAAGTTCAGAAAAGGTGATGACTTAGAGTGTAACATTTTCATGAGATGTAGGAGGAAGTGGCAAATAGGAGGTGAAGAGTTCAGAGCAGGAATCACAGAATCACGGAACATGAGAGATTGGAAGGGACCCCGAAAGATCATCTAGTCCAATCCCCCTGACACAGCAGGATCACCCAGACCAAGTCACACAGGAACATGTCCAGGTGGGTTTTAAATGTCTCCCTCCAGAGAAGGAGACTCCACAAATCCCTTGGGCAGCCTGTTCCAGTGCTTGGTCACCCTCACTGTGAAGAAGTTCCTTCTCCTATTGATGTGGAACCTCCTATGTTCCAGCTTACATCCAATGCCCCTTGTCCTATTACTAGATGACACTGGGCAGAGCCTGGCTCCATCCTCCTGACACCCACCTTCACATATTTATCAACATTAATGAGGTCACCCCTCAGTCTCCTTTTCTTCAAGCTCAAGATACCCAGCTCCCTCAGCCTTTCCTCATCAGGGAGGTGTTCTACTCCCTTCATCATCTTTGCGGCTCTGCGCTGAACTCTCTCCAGCAGTTCTGCATCCTTGGACAGAGCAGCACAGAACTGGACACACCAAGGAAAACTTGTGTATATGGGTAAAAATATATACATGTATATACACACGTTGGAAAAGGCTTTTTTATTTTCAGCCTGTATGAAAGTATCATTGATTTGGGGCTTGGCTGACCTTAGAATTTACCAGAGGCTCATATTTTTCAAACAAACACTGCTGGCATTTCTCTTATTCTGCACATCAGAGCATTGCTGTTGATTATATAGCAACTCGTACTGATACCTGTAAGCCGATCAGCGCTGGTGTACATTAACAAATCTCTAGCTCTCTCCCAATGTTCGCCCATCACAGTAAACCTTTGCTTTCTCCTTTTGCAAATAAGGAATAATATATTCCTCATTTTCTTGTACTGTGCTCTGCAAAGTCTCATTCCATGATCGTTGAAGTGCAACAAATAATCTGATTTCACTCATGACCCATCACTGAAGCTACAGTGTGATGATTAAAGGCCCACATTTATTGGTCATGAAGAAAATGAGATTTAACTGAAGACTTATAGTGATGTAACAGTTGTATTTTCTGGATCATAAAAACCAATTTTAACTGGATAATATTGCAAAATCCATGGCCAATCCATATCAATTTGTGATTCTCCATGTTAGTTCATACCTCCATGCAGTGTCTGTGCCTCCTCAAAGCTGCGTCTGGCATTTTTGCAGTGGAAATGGGCGCACTGATGCGTTGTGCTTAGGACAAGTCAGCAGGAAGGTGGATGGCCATCTCTCATCTTACGACAGATACTGTGCCTTTGCAGCTCCTCCTTCTTTCAACATTTGCTATGGAAGCCAAAAATGAGAAGCAGTAGCTTCCAAGGATGAGGAAGCACATTGTATGATGGAATTCCCATGACTTAATTAAGAAATTGATTCTGTTAATAAAAATAATGGCTTTGGGTTTTTAAAAAGCACTTAATTATTTCTCATGTTATTTCTCTATTTTTACATTTTGAATAGAATTTGTTTATTTTTACCAATGCAATCTCTCCAAAATAAGGGGTGGTTTTGGGGGGGGCACAAAATCGTTTGGATGCTTCCTTAGTTGGAGTAAGTATATCTTATGAAGGTATTGACTACATTTAGAAGCTTATCAGATTGTTCTGAAGCTAGTGATGACATAGGGTTCAAAAATAAACTTCTGAATTCAGCTAGTTCCTTTTTAAGACTTTTCACAGAATTACAGAACATTAGGGACCTTGAAAGATCATCTAGTCCAATCCTCCTACCACAGCAGGATCACCTAGACCAAGTTGCACAGGCACATATCTAGGCTGTTTTTAAGTGTCTCCAGAGAAGGAGACTCCACAAACCCCCTGGGCAGCACATTCATGTGCTCTGTCACCTCACTGGGAAGAAGTTCCTTCTCAAATTTCTGCAACCCATGAAGTGGACAAATCTGCAACCCATGAAGGGTGTATAGGTTTTGCTTATTTAGTAATTGATATGTATGATGGGTGAGAAGTGGACTGAGGCAAATTAATGCTAGTGCTCTCAGTTCTCAAATTGTAATTAACTTTTCTTTGGAAATATAGAGGTGTCATAAGAGTAACTGAGGCATTTCTTTTGGCTTTGTTTGTTTCTCTACCAAATAGAAAAGGGAAACTTTAATGACTAACATTTGAAATTGAAGAAACATGTATTATGCTTTTAGCCATCAGATGTCACTAGACTACAGAGAGTATTAGGTGATGTGGCACTGACTTGCGGCTTTCCTTGGCTGTTTGTTTTGGCCCTGCCGAGGCTTTCTCAGATCAGTAGTCACAGTGTCTTGGCTAGCTCAACAATGGCTGTGATAGATTTACAGTATTGAGCAAGAAATGGGTTCAGGACCTCATCCTGCTGCTTTAAGGGGCATTGACACCAAATGGAGCGGGGGTGGAAGCAAGCAAGAGGTGAACAAATTTCAGAACTGCTTTTGTCTGAGGTAATGCATTTGAAGTGTATCCCAAGAAGAACAAGTCCAGCAGAGAGCCATTCTGCTCTGGAGGGCTGGCTGGAGATGGGAAGTGGAGTTACTGATGTCGGGAATATTTTCACATTCTTCTAATGCAAAAGTCTTCAGGGAGATGTTATGAACATCCAGTTCATTACAAGAATGCTTTGAGTATCTCACAAGACATCACATCAGATTACACCTGAGCAAAGGGGAAATGAGCTGATTCTCTGGGCTGTGTGCCAGTACGTGCATCAATGTGCTGCTCTGTATCATCAGCCCTCTCTGCTGTCTGATAGAAAGAACTTATGTTTCCTTTGCATTTCACTAGTGTTTTCCATCTTTGTGGGTTCTTCAGTTTATAAGTAAGCACAACTGACTCTGCTGTTTCAATCACCTGCATTTGTAATTCACCTTGGGCTTAATCTGAACATCAGTGCTAGGCAAGTGAAAATGAGGGGTTGCCTCGATGTACATCCTTATCCAATTCTAAATCTACAGGGCAAAGTGCATCATGCTTTATTTTGAGCCCATCTGTGTCTGCCCAAGCTTGTTGTCTGAGATACATATTTTTTTCAGTGCTTTCCAAGTGTGTTTCATGGGGAATGAAAGGACTTCCATGTGTAACTGCTTGAGTTTGGAAACACAAAAGCAAGTAAACAAGCATTGAAGAACTCTAAAAAATGGGTATTCTAAAAATATAAATATGGCCAAGAGGGAAAAGGAGCTAAGAAAGAAAGAGCTGATGAAGATATTCTTCTTGGAGAAGGTCAGAGGGTATTTATATTTTGCCAGAAGTCAGAGATCCCTATGGTCTGAGAGGTAATGCTGGCAGGATGTAAATATTTACAGCAGTGTGATATTTTAGAGTAAGTACTTTCTTTTGGTGGAATGTTGACTTACAGGTCACAGAAAAAAAAATACTTGGACATAAGACAGATTAATGACCAATTTGTTATTTTTATAGAGAAAAGTGGAAGATAGGACTTTTTTTTTGTTATAATTCATTAGATTGTAACCATTGTTCCAAAAATGAGCATTTAAAAATACTGCATGAAGTTCTCTTCCATGTTTCTAAGATAGATATGACCTTTTCATATTGTGAAATATATTCTTAATCTTACTCGGTGTACGGATTTCTCCTCTGATTAAAATTCCAAGGTGGAATGAATGTCCCTGTGGCCGTAAGTAATCTGTTTAAGCCTGAAATGGCTCGACACATGTTGGTGTGCTCACTGCAGGAACTCACGGGAGATGCCTTTGGTTTTCACCCTTTGCTTGTGGGGCTGGACTAGATGATCTCCAGGGTCCCTTCCAACCCCACAATTCTGTAATGCTGTGATTCTGTAATTCTATAAAATTGTGCCAGAGTCACTCTGCGGGGCATACAGGTGTAGGAGACAGTTTGTAGTGGTCATCTTGTGCTCTTGGAGCCAACTCTTGCTGTTCCTGCTCTGGCTTTGTGGAGATATCTGTGGGTATTGCTGGGAGGATAATGACAGTATCTTCACACAGCTTCTGGTTTCTGTTGTGACAGCATTCGTTTTACTCGTTGTGCTTGCTGTGCATGTCTTTATGCACTTGCCTATATTTATATGCGATACAAGTACACAGATACAACTGTAAAAGTTATTTAAAGCCTGGTTTGACCACTAGAACAAATAGTTGCTGTTCTGGGAGATGTCCTGTGCTTCTCCCGAACAACATGTTCAGTTAAAGGGTCTTGTACTACTGAAATTACTTCTGATGTCTTTTCTTGGGTTTCGGTAGAGACATTTTCTTGTAGTCCCTTGCATAGATTAGGATCAGGAGTAAATATTGAACATAGAAGTGGAATTCAAAGGTAAAATTAAGTTTATTGCCAGTTTGAGGGCCATATTTTTAGACATTTCTTCTTTCAAGTTCTTTCACTAATTTTATGGGGAAGTGCTACATTTGGAGCTTTTTATCAGTTACCAGCTTAACAAAGAGCTGTGTAATTCTGTAACTGGTTGTATCAGAATAAATGCTGCATTTACAGTGGTTCTGTTTTCAGAAAATGTATCGTGCTTGGGGTTTTCTCAGTTTATCACATTGGACCACTAGATAACTTCTCTGTTTCAGCAGAAAATCTTGCACTGTTCTGTGAGTGTTGGTTATTTTATAAAATCCAGGGTTTTTTCAGTATAGTGCAAAGAAGTTCTGAAAAATAAACATTTTCTTGTCAGAATTTAGCAATGCTGGTGTCACTGCACGAACACAAGTAGTAGCTTCCACATAGGAATAACTGTAAATATTGACCCTTTGGATAGCTCTATTGTTTCTCCAACCTGCAACCCCCAAAAGAAGGTTCAAATATTGTGTCCAGTTCTGGGCCCCTCAGTTCAAGAAGGGGCTGCTGGAGGGAGTCCAGTGCAGAGCCGTGAAGATGATGAAGGGCGTAGAACACCTCCCTGATGAGGAAAGGCTGAGGGAGCTGGGTCTCTCGAGCTTGGAAGAAAGGAGACTGAGGGGTGACCTCATTAATGTTGATAAATATGTGAAGGTGGGTGTCAGGAGAGTAGAGCCAGGCTCTTCTCAGTGTCATCTAGTGATAGAACAAGGGGCAATGGGTGTAAGCTGGAACATAGGAAGTTCCACATCAATACAAGAAGGAACTCCTTCCCAGTGAGGGTGACAGAGCACTGGAATGGCCTCCCAGGAAGGCTGTGGAGACATTTCAAGCCGCCTGGGTATGTTCGGGTGCGACTTGGTCTAGGTGATCCTACTGTGTCAGGGGGATTGGGCTAGATGATCTTTCGAGGTTCCTACCAATCCCTCATGTACTGTGATACATCATTTATAAGCTTACTTAACATAGTGAAGTGTGTAAACTGGGAATATGGAGATTTTTGCATGATTTGAGAGTGAGATTTTTTGTAGGGACAGAGATGTCAGCGGTTTCTTACCTGTTTGTACTCTAGTTTGTCCAGACCCAGCGGGTTATGTGGGACCAGAGCAGTCAGGCAGAAAGCCCCAGCAGCCTTATTTCACAGGCTGCGGGCCATGGGGCACATGAAGGATGGCTTCTCCTTTTCTAGTTCTTTGGCAGGTCCAGAGCCCTGGCAGGGGAGAAAGGGGCAAGCCCTGAGCCTGCCAAACTGCCCCAGGCAACACCCAGGGCATTGGAGGTGCTGTAACTCTCATGCTTGCTTGCTGTCTGCAGAGAGTTGCTCTTGCCAGGTGCTTGGATTTGGGATGTTCCAGAGGCATATGTCCTGGAGCTGTTGCTGCTTGGCCCCCAGCACCCTTCATCCTTGTCCCCAGAGCCAAGCTGTGGCTTCTGGTATGCTGGTGACCTCCATGTCCATTGGCTGGTGTCCAGTTGCTCAGCAGTGGAGTATCAGGTAAGGACCAGCTGTGCCACTGTGCCTCCTCTGCTTTGAGAGAAGTGAAGAGAGTAAGTTGTAATTGCATTTAGCATAAGCTCTCTGCTCTCAGATACACTGTGAAATGGCTGTTTGCTATTCACATCTTTATTTTTATTATTAGAAGCATATTAGTAAAGCAATGAGTGGCATGTTTGCTTATTGCCAGTATTGATTGCTTTCAGCTTGTAACAGGCCTGATGTGCACACACTTAAGAAAGAGCACCCAAGCAGACTTTCTGCACCTGGTGCATTCGACTGAATCGCAAAGGTCTAAGAATTTGTTCAGGAAATTAGTTCAACATGACATGTTCCTGAAAGAGCCACTGCTTTGTTGCTTGTATTATAGGGTTGGATTAGTAACTGGAAAAGAGTATCAGCAACAGAAATGCAGTAGGGGATTTGTGTGAGATTGGTGTTTTTCCTGCAAGCTGTAGCAGAGGCACAAGTGTGTATAAACTGCACAGAAAGGAGCACTGAGCTCAGCCAGGTAATCAAATGTTCCGTTATCTCTGACACTTATCTTGTGAGTAGGGATGAAAGTCAAGTGCCTGCAATCAGCAGAGAAGTGTAGATGCATTTTTATTACAAATTAAGTAGTCTAATTGTATTTAGTTGGGTTTTGTTGTGGCTTTTAAAATTGTATTAGGTCCTTTTCTGGCAAACAGTAGTATTTTGTGATGTTTTTAAAAGGACACACATTCTGTTTGTGAGAGCACAGGTGTAGCTCAGATATGACCTGGCAGCCCAGGCAAGCCCTTGTCAACCTTTTCACTCTCTGATTGAGACTGGGCACATTCACAGAATCGCAGAACATTAGGGATTGGAATGAACCTCCAAAGATCTAGTCCAATCCCCCTGTCAGAGCAGGGTCACCTAGACCAAGTTACACAGGAACATATCCAGGCAGATATGTTAAACGTCTCCAGAGAAGGACATTCCACAACGCCCCTGGGCAGCCCATTCCAGTGCTCTGTCACCCTCACTATGAAGGAGTTCTACTCCCTTCATCCTTCTTGGGATTTTACCTGTGTTTCCAGGTTATCTCGTGTCCTGCCACTCATGCCTGGGAACACCTTCCTGTAGATCCAGCTGCCTCGCTGTTTGTTGCCGGACCCTCCTTGTAGTGCTCTGGTCTTCTCAGACCTTGAATAAAAAGGAAATTTTAAAAAAGCAAAAGGAAAATGTTATTTTACTGGACAGAGTGTGCATGCCACTCTTAGTCAAACTCTCTTACTAGTTTTTTCCCCATTTCATGGTTGTCTTTTGTCTTCTTCATAGCAATCCCTTTGCACTTCTTCCACCCACCTACGTATTTGGGTTTATGGTTTTGCCTTTTCAGTACACATGGGAGCACTTAGTTTGTTCTGTGTTCTCCCAATGGTGTTTTCAGACAATGGCAATGAGAAGATTTAGTAATAGAGTCCTTCAGAGTAAAGAATCTTCATGTGAATGTAAGTAACACAGAATCACAGAATATTACAGGTTGGAAGGGACCTTGAAAGATCATTTAAGTCCAACCCCCACTGCTGGAGCAGGGTCAGCCTAAAGCACCTGGTGTACCCAGACTGTCTCACATCCAAGTACAAACCAGACCCAACCCTGCTTAGCTAAAGCAACGTTCCATCTCTATGCCTCTTTGCCTACTCCTCTAACACCATGCTACAGGGCAACTGATAACTCTGACTTTATTCTTGTGGATTCTTTTTAAGACATCCTTATTTGTGCTTGCTGTATCATAAGTGGTTTTGGCTATCTGGAAAATCTCATTGACACTGTATTGGAAAATTAAAAATTTATTTTCAGTTACTACATTTTGCTTTCCTTTTGTAGTAGAAACTTTTACAGATGTCAAAGTATTACTGAGTGTATTAGATCAAGATTCTGTGCATTTTCTCATCCATGAAATGAGTTACATTAGATGAGATGCAGTAGATACCTTTTGAGTATCCTGATACCATCTTCAGATGATGTTTACAGGTAATGAGAAATGCCTGGGAATATTTGACAGTGACCTTAGCACTTATTCAGTAAAGCCTCTGACAATAATACATTATTAAGAAGGACACAAATAATAAACTAGGCAAATTGTCTTCCATATTTAAAATGTTCTAAAATACATGAATCCTGTATATATGAATACATGCATCTTATCTTTACATTCATTAAATTTAGATGAAGATAATGCTGGTTTAAAATATCACATAGCAAGATTCATAGATGTTATAAATCGAAATTTTTTTTTTTAGTTCGAGAGGGAGAAGAGGATTGGGAGCCACTATTTCCTCAGTAGTTCTACTATTCAGTTCTGTAACATACACTCCACGTCTACTCAGCATTCAAAGAAACCCCAAAAGATGAATGGATATTTCACTCATTATATGGTGACAGCACAGGGTCACCTTATTCAAATAATCTGTGGGGTAGCATCAGTTTGGCAAAAATCCAGGTTTTGAGTGATAGTTGTTAGATTTTTGTGTGTATGTGCATTTGCTAGTGCAGCATCGTTATTCCTTGGTGGGTTAGCGTTAACCCTTAGGGATGGAAGATGCAAAGGAAAGAATTCTGTCATGTATTGAAACTTCAGTGGATGCTGGAGGAGTTGGATGCTTTGTGGCAACAAGTCTGTCAAATGTTTTACAAAAGAAAGAATGAACAATGTGTTGGTGACTTAATACCAATAATTCCAGTAAATCCTGTGTTCTCTTGGAAAAACACCGAGAGATATATGAAGGCAAGGTATACTTGAAGGAATGGGCTGCCCAGGGAGGTTGTGGAGTCCCCTTCTCTTGGAATGTTTAAAACCTGCCTGGATATATTCCTGTGTGCCTTGGTCTAGGTGATCCTGCTCTGGCAGGGGGATTGAACTGTTGAGGTCACTTCCAATCCCTAATGTTCTGTGATTCTGTGATATGAAGGTTGGATAATGCCTTCTGGTGGAAGAATGTGAAATCTGTAGCAGAGATTCTCCCATAGTTACAGAACATTAATTCATTTAAATTCTAGGTGCAAGGACGAAGTTGCAAAAGCTCTGTTACGGAAGTCGTAATTCATTGCTGTGTTTTCATGAACAGCCTTTAGAACAAAGACCTTTTTGCTCATTCTGCAGTAGGATGAGAGCACTTATTCAGATTATAGTATGTAATGATGAAGTTTGATAGAAGCTGCTAGCATTGGTGTAGAATATTGAATACAATGGGAGGGTATCAAGAAACAGTGAGGCTGAAAGCTCCTTTGTGACCTCTGTGATTCTGTGCAGCCATGTACAACAGATCTAAAAGAGCAACAGAGAAGTGGCTGTGGCCCCAGCCCTGCCTGTGGGGAGCTGAACAGCAAAACCAAAGCTCTGCTTGGCTTTCTCTTTTTGCTCTGGGTTGGCAGACAGATTGTTAGTGGTAGCGTTTCTTGTGCTGTTGTGCATGGTTCACTGGCCGACTCAAAAGCTGATATTGTGAGTTAAAGCTCTGGTAATGTCTTGTAATCTGAAAGGTCTAGCATCAGCAAGGTTTCAATTTATCCTGTTAACTTTGAACTATCTGGAAAAAAGGTGTGGATTGCATATTAATGATTCTTTTATGTTCATGAAGCCACATGCTGCATAGTATTAAAAGATGTGTCAGAACTTGCCTCCATGGGAAAGAATATATATGTGCAGTTTTAGAAGCCTGTATTTATACCTGGATGGCTTCTGGTATCCAAATCATGGAGCAAGTCCATGCAGCATTTCTGTTTCTTCCTTTTTTTTTTTTCCTTTGTCTGCAGTGGTTATTCCACTCCAGTGTACTTCTTCCCAAACTCACTGTGATGTGAGCGAAATACAGAATGAGAAATCCGTGCTCCTCTATCACATGCTGGTTAAGGTTGTGTCATTGCTCAACCTTGAAAAGGAAGCAGCTTCCCCCAACTGGCAAAATAAAGATTTTACACTTGTTTCTAACTCTGAGCCATCCTCAGGCACTGCGACTTCAAATCAAAAGCCTACTGTGCATGTGCAAGATCTTCAATTCTGTTTATATGGATCCAACTGCTCCTAATTTTTCAGTCTCCAGGGCTGGCTTTGCAGCTAGGAAAGTAAAGGCGTCACCAGCAAAACGTGTTTGTATCTCAAATCTTTCTAATTCAGTTTTCTCCAGGTAGTTGGTATGAATGCCTCAAAAATATTGTGTAACAAAACAGCGTGTTTTCTGCAGTAGAACTGAAAAGATTGTTTATTGATTGTAATGACCTGTATACAGTGCTCCTCTTGATCTTTAACCTGTGCAGATATTTAAACTCCCCAAATGCTTGTAAAAGTCTTATCTTTAAATAGATCTTTATGCAGAGCCAGATATTTCAATAATTCACACAGCAGTGCTTTGATATATCAGCGAAATACACTTTCCACTTCTGTGACTTGAGGGAAAGTGGAGGTTGTTTTGTGCTATTCTGCTCCTGCCTCCTGTATGTTTTGGTGTCATGACTGAAAGCAGTGGGCTACGTGTGTGTCCCTCAAGTTCTAGATTGAAGTTAGTTTGTGGGCACATTTTGAATGTGGCCTTTGGTGAGCACTTTACCATTTTGGAGTCACTTATAGAAATTAAAATTTGAGTCTCAGTGTCATCTAATGATACTCAGTGTCATCATGATAGGATAAGGAGCAGTGAGTGTGAGCAGGAACATAGGAGGTTCCACATCAATGTGAAAATTACTTCTTCACAGTAAGGGTAACAGAGCCCTGGAATGGGCTGCCCAGGGGTGTTGTGGAGTCTCCTTCTCTGGAGATGTTTAGCATATTCACCTGGACATGTTCCTGTGTGACTTGGTCTAGGTGATCCTGCTCTGTAGATGATCTGTCGAGGTCCCTTCCAGTCCCTAATGTTCTGTGATTATGTGAGTGGTGTCATTAAAAGAAAGAAAGGTTGTGTCATAAAGCAGTTGAACTGGGAATCCGAGTGTATGCTGTTCAGCATCCTCACTGTTGATGACAGCAGAACAATGTTGGTGTCAGCAGAGAATTACACCATAATTTAGTTGCACCAGCTGGAAGTGTGCGTGAAAAGGCCACATCTTGCACCGACGTGCAACACCAGGAGTCCCGCAGAGAAAGTCCTTTACCTGATCACTTGAACTAACCCTTTCAGTTTGGAATGGGCTGTGTTAGATGCTTAGTTATCTCCCGATTAAACTGGAAGGCTGAATTAATTTGTGCAACAAGATTTGAGGCAGCTAAATATAAAGCACTATAGCAACTAAAAACTACCTTGTGAGGGGAAGAGTGGTACAACTGGAGCACACCTCCTTTCTTGCCTTGCAGAAGGATAAAGAAGGGGTGCTGGGGAGCGTAGCTCATGGTGACAGTTTAGATTCTGTGTCTTGTTTCTGCTCATCTGAAGTAACTCTCTTTACTTGAACTTACGTATTTGAGGTGTAAGATCCGGTCTCACTGTCTGTCAGTCCAACGTATTTTCTTGGAACAGAAATTTCTGCTGACATGTCAACTTCAGATTCTATTATAAAGTTGTAGTTTGATGCAGATTTACGGTGAGATCTTTCTTAAGATAGCAAGGTTTATTTAAAATAGGACTCAAGATAATAAATAATTAATTCTATAATCAATAGATTAACAACTGCATGGCAGAGCTCCAAAAATTGTACACCTCAAGGTTATACCTACAGAGAAAGAAAACCTCAAACCACCACATTTGGTATGTTTACTGTAGGTGGAAAGGGTCCACCTACTCCAGAGTAGAGTTACAAGGATTATGACTGTAGCTTTACACATGAGCAGGCACAATTTCTTTTTGTGTAACAGTCACTTTTTGACTGCTCTTGTTTTTCTCACTTTGGAGTATTTGGAAACTGCTAGGCCTTGTAATAAGGAGAAATATGAAGCTCTATTTGTATTTATAACTGCCTTTTTTTTTTCTTCTAAACAGGAATGAACATCTGCATAGATGCTCTCAGTGCAAGGTTGCTAAATACTGTGGTAAATCATGTCAGGTAAGATGAAAACAACTCTAAAGGGTGGACGAAAAGAGGTACTTGAATACTTCATTTACAGGCTCTCAATGCATTCTGTGCATTTTCCTACCTTCACACTGCAATTCCGTAGTCATAGCTGTGGACATAGTGTGTAAACATGATGCTTTGCTTTATTTACAAAGATTATAATCAGTGCAATAGACAAAACTAAACTGAAATGTGTCATGCTGGAGGGTGTCCAGCGTAGAGCCACGAAGGTGATGAAGGACGTAGAACACCTCCGTTATGAGGAAAGGCTGAGGGACCTGGCTCTCTTTAGCTTGGAGGAGACTGAGGGGTGACTTCATTAATGTCTATAAATATGTGAGGGGTGGGTGTTAGGAGGATGCAGCCAGGCTCTTCTCAATGTCATCTGATGATAGGACAAGGGGCAGTGGGTGTAAGCTGGAACATAGGAGGTTCTATATAAATATCAGAAGGAACTTCTTCACAGTGAGGGTAACGTAGCATTGGAACAGGCTGCCCAGGGGCGTTGTGGAGTCTTTCTCTGGAGATGTTTAAAACCCGCCTGGATATGTTCCTGTGCAATTTGGTCTAGGTGATCCTGCTGTGTCAGGGGTATTGGACTGGATGATCTTTTGAGATGTCTTCTAATCCCTAATGATTCTATGATTCTATGTTTTTCTGAGCTTGGTTAGAGGGGGAGGAATAAGTCTTCAGCTTTGCTGACTGAGACTGAAGGCTCCGAGTCAGTTTTATCATGGCAAAATAAGTATTTCATTATTGAAAAGGAAATAAGGGAGGATAGGGAGAGGGACAGGGTTGGGGAGAGGGAGATTAGAGGGACATGTGAGGGAGAGGTCCTATGAAACAGTTCTGAAGAGTGTTCAGACCTAAGACCTTACCTTTTGTGTTTGGCTTGTATTGTCTCTTAATGTGCACAGAAGTTGGCGGGACTTGGTGGACTGAGTGGACATACAAGGGTAAAGTTCTAATGCAGCTGAGAACTCGGCACCTGGGGTTTGAACCATGAGGGTCACCTTACAGAACCCTGGAATTTTTAAATGATTCTGCTTAGCTTTGCACTGTGATTTCTGGGTGGGTTGTTTCCCCCCATAGAAGATGATGAAGGAAACCAACCTATGGTTGAAGCAAACTAGAAATTATTATTAAATTTATATATAAATTTGACTTTTGAAGTTAAGTCTTTGACATTAAGATCATCTTTTCACAAGCTGTACTTTCATAAACACTTCTGCCTTCATGTAATCTGCAGTGTTCTCAGCATGCCAGAAATCCCTCCTTTTTGGGGTTAAAACATATGGAGAGGGAAAGGGGGAAGATGTGTCATTTTGATTCATTGCATAGCAAATGTGTGCAACGTACATTAGGTGCTTACTGTAGCATCAATAACAATCCTACAGGTAGATTTATTATGTGAGATCATAAGGAAAAAATGACTGGGAAGAATATAAAACACCAGACTATTTGAAAAATAAGTTTAGAACAAATATCAGGAGATTCATTGGTGCAGATTCTACTGGGAAGTCTTCTAATGTGAAGTCAGACTGTGCTGGCACTGGCTGTACAAGCAAGTCTTCAAGGTGTAACGCAATAGCCTATTCTAACTTAGGCGTAATAGAAATGAAGGTTGGAACTGGGGGAGATCAGCTGTGTGCAAGTGGTTTCATTTCTAGTGGGTGAAAAAAGAGATACTATTACAAAATTGAAGAACTTCCCTGACGAGGAGGGATAAGGTCTGGTACTAGGTGGTTGTACCTCTGTGCTGTAGTCTTTATACTCATGCTGGATATGAGACATAAAACCCGTGACTGAAAGCCAGGATACGCAGAGTTAAGAAAACTTCCCATGGAGAACTGTGGGACAAATTCAAGCCCACCAAGAAGTATCACTAGAGATTGACTTTAAGCACAGGTCTCTCCAGAGTCACAAATCTTTATGGCTTCATGTTGTCTTGTAATTTGCGTGTTTTTTATGTTGGTAGTAAGAAAACATATTGTTGAATTTCGTTACACTTAATGCATTTGGAGATTTTCTCCCTCTCCTCAGCCTGTTGGGAGGCAGTAAATGGCAGTTCCTGTTTCAGTGCTCCTTATACAGAGGAGTCAGACTAATTCTTGGTGTGGGTTTTGGCCAAAGCACCACTCTGCAGAAGGCACGTTTTCGGAGCTGCTCGTCTCACATGGGAGTGTATCTCATGGAAACGTGGCATGTGACACTACATGGTACTCTACATTTAATCTCATTAGGGCTTTCCTGGTTGGGTAAGTTATTAATCATTTTGATGTCACCTCTAACACGTTCAAAATTCCGTGCAACATTTATGTGGGGAAAAAATTTGGCTGATAAAGGCTCATTCCAAAGAACAAATTTAGTTTTAAGTGGTATAGAAATGCCAGTGTAATTGTATTAGGCAGAATGATGTCTGGATGTTCACAAGCATGGTTCTTCTAGACAAGAATAATTCAATTCAGCATCAGATACTAAACTTCTGTTTGTCAGACAGCATGTGACATTAACTGTATTCGGATTAATGCCTTCTTGGTGTCATTTTTCCCCTTATAGAGTTATGGGTAAAGGAAATGAAATCACAAATCTGCCACGTATCTGAAAGAAACAAAAAGTCCAATTAATTTATTGTGTGTAAACCAAAGGGGAAAAAAGTACCCACAAATTACATAGAATAAATGCTATTAGTGCTGAAGACTAGTCACCTGCAGCTATTCCCCCACTTAAAGGTAGCTTAGGAAAAAAATATGTGATGGCCTTTGTAATCCTTATAACTGGCAAGTCAGCATCTCCTGGTGTGACATGCACTTGCACATATCACCGTGATTTCTCCTTTTTTTGTATTGCTGAGCATGTAATTTCTTTGTATTAGACATTTTATCATTTTCTGTGTGGCAGTCACTTAACAGATGCTGGTTTGTTCCTCCTCTTGCGTATCTATGAGACAGTGTCACCTTCAGAAGCCCTTCCTTACTGGGACTTCTGGTAGCAGTGTTTTGTTGTGGCCTGTTCTTTCAGTTTGCTTTTAAAAAGTATTTGAAACAGCTGGGTGCCTTCAATCATATACTGTGAATACGTAAATAAAACATGTAAATATGTACGATGTTAATGAGGTGGGATTGGAGTTTTTGTAAACATAAGCAGAATTTTCAGACAGAAGGAAAAAAAAAAAAGAAATTGACTGTACCTTTCAACATACTTCCTTATCTGAAGACTCATTCTTGTTGCTTTTCCACACTGATTTGGAGAGTACAAGTGAAAAAACCCCTAGCTTGCAATATATGGCAGCTTTCCCTCCCCTTGTCATCCCGTCTGTGTGATGGAAGTGTTGGTCCTTGTCTGCTACACTAATGGAAGTGATCTGTGAAGCAAAGTTTGCGGCAGGTTGAGGTAATACATGCAACTAAAATATTGTTGCTTCCATCTTCTGTGTTGGTACATTTTGATCATAGTGACCATTCCTGCTCTGAACATCACAAGTCCTCCTAGCCATGGGCATTAATGCCGCATCAGATAAGGATTCTTTGGGGACAGTTTTCCCAGTGGGAAAATCTTGATCACTGCTGGAGAAACAGCTCCATTTTGGTGCAGTGGATATAGTCTGAAGGCCTCTGCAATCTTGACTGCTTGCCTAGAGTCTTCTGTGTGTTGTGGAATTACGGACGTAGAGGAAATTTTGGCATCCCTTCTGGTGCTCTCCAATCTTGTGAACTATGGCCATCTCCTCAGGCCACAATGAGATGAGAATCAGAGCCCATTTTTTAATCTATTAAAATTTTCAGCCAGCTGGAATGATGGTGTCGATATGAACTAATGATGATGCTATTTACAGCGTGTTGGATACAGGTAAAGAAAAGTCTATAGAGCAGGAACATGGGACAAAACCCCAAAGATATTTCTTCCAGGTTTCTGTGCATTTTCATTCTATCTTTACATGTTCCTTTTGTGCATTAAAGGTGTCAGATACTGTAAATTTTTTGAACACTGTACAAACTGTATTGTCAGACAGTAGGATGAATCAAGGTGGAGTAAGGTTTGTATTGGTGAGGAAATAGACTGCCTGTCAAGAGTCAGTAGCTGTCAGAACGCAAGGAAGGTCCTGGTTCTTTGGAGCTGACTTCTTGCTCTGCAGCTCTTTCTCCCAGTACGGTGGCAGTGATGCTATTGTGGTTCTGGATCCCCAAGTCCAGCCCGCAGCAAGACTGAACATGTTTGTCTGTGTGAATGTATAAATATAAGAGATATAAAAGGATATCTCATGTAAAATAACACAGTGTATTTTTCTCTTTCTTTTTTAAAAAACCTAATAGAAAGCTGCTTGGCTGGACCACAAGCAGGAATGCAGGTGTCTTAAAAGCATCGAGCCCAATTTTCCTCCAGACTCCGTCAGACTTGCTGGCAGGATTGTTTTTAAACTGGTAAGTGACACTCTTTTAGATTTGTTCAGGGTAGCAGATCCAGATGAGGGCTTTTTCACTCCGCATATTTAGTGCAACATTGCATTACAAGATTTCTGGTTAATTTGCAGAAATGCTGACAGGATCAAGATATGTTAAAATGAACATCCCTAAACTCAAGGGGCCTGTTTATAAATTTTCTCTTCCTCTGACTTTGTGGTAGCTTGCTAAACTTATTTTTGCTTCAGAGGAAAGCACAGGTGGATGATTGCTTCTTTGATACAGTTGAAATTGTTGGTGTTTTTCCATTAACACTGCTGGGAATGTCATTCACAGAATCACAGAACATTGGGGATTGGAAGGGACCTCTAAAGATTGTCTAGTCCAATCCCCCTGCCAGAGCAGGATCACCTAGACCAAGCCGCACAGGAACATATCCAGGCAGGTTTAAAATGTCTCAAGAGAAGGAGTTTTATTTGACTGACTTGTAAGGATGGATACACTTTAGCCAGCCTCCCCTTTAGAGCGGTTGATGCCTTGCTTTCGGTGTTGGGCTCTCTTAATCTCAACTTTTTTTTTTCCTGTTCTAAACTCTGTTGGAAGTCCTGGGTGTTTGACATTCCCATGGTTTGATTAATTTATGTGGACTAAAATTTCTGTTAGGTTAAGCAGCTTATGACTGCGTGGGATTGTAAATCAAAAAGGATTTGCCAATTTTTTTGCTGACCCTGCCTTGATGCTGTTTGTCTTGGATAAAAACCTGTGCATTTGTTATGGTCTGAGGTGATAAAATATGATTTAATATCTTAATTTATACGTTGCTGGGAAAAGTGTGTGCATGATTGTTTTTAAAGGGCAAATATGTACCTAGCTGCACTGCACATTAATTATAGTCACACGAAAGCCAAGGCTGCTAACCACATAAATTGCTTCAATTATTATGTGAAGGGCCGAAGTAAATTACTGAGGGTAAACTGCCGAACTGAAAACAAAAAGTACAGAGTGTTGTAACACCAAGAAAAATTTAGTATTTTTATGATGGTTTCCAGAAAGTTTGGAGTGACCAGTATTACACTGATGCTATTAGACTTACCTAGTTATCTTCCACATTGAATAATCAATCTTGTAGAGTGTGTTCAAGAGAAATGTACACTAGACACTGTGTAAGTGTTAATTATCCGTTTTTCTCTACAGCTCAGACAATCAGAATGCCCTTCTGAGAGACTCTGCTCCTTTTCTGATCTTCAGTCAAGTAAGTAATTGCAAATCATACTCCAGGAAATGCTTCCAAGTGTTGCTTTACTGAATGGCCAGCTGATTACCTTGCAGTTTGCCTTCTGAAGGTCTCTCTCCTATCTTGAGTGACAGAACCAAAGACAAAACCTGCTAAAACCTCAGTGGGGAAGAATATTTTTTTCAAAGATCAAGATAAAAACAACTATGTCTTGTTCAAGCTAAGCTGTCACCTATATTTTTTGCTTTAACATTTGTTCAGATATTAGAGTGTACATCTTTACAGAATCACATTAGGAATTGGAACAGACCTCCAAAGACCATCTAGTACAATCCCCCTGCCAGAGCAGGATCACCTAGACCAAGTCGCACAGGGACATGTCCAGGTGGGTTTTAAATGTCTCCAGAGAAGGAGACTCCACAACCCCCCTGGGCAGTTTAGATGTAGGTTTAGGGGTGAACTTGTAAAAGTAGAATTGATGGTTGGACTTGATGGTCCCAAGGGTCTTTTCCAGCCTGAATGAGTCTATGATTCTGCAAACTGCAAGAGCAAAATACTGTAATAAGGTAACAAATTGTGTAGGGAATTAATTTCAATAATTAAAAACATATAGATTTTCTGCCATGGATCTTCTTAAATCATGTAACAAATGTTTTTGAGTAATTAGTTGTATATTTGCGTTACAAGCAGCATTTCCCAATGCTTCAAATGAAGTTAAAATGATCAAGACCATGGACTTTCATGCTTCATGGTGCTGCTGGGATACAGGGGAAAAAAAAAGCCTGTATGGTGCTTTATTGTACAGGTAGCTGGTTGCACAGGGGCGCAAGAAAAACTGGAGGGAAGTTTCCCTTTAAAAATTAAATGTTGGTTGCTTGTAGAGCAATTTTCTGTAGTGTAGGCAAATATTTTTGTGTAACTGATAATTCCATATAACTGAGGACTCTCAGTACCCTCAGCAAGCTTTGAACAACCTGATGTAGTGAAAGGTGTCCCTGGTCTCTGCAGGGAGGTTGGACCAGCCCTTCCCACCCAAAGTATTCTGTGATTCTGTGTGGTGAGAAAACTTTCTGGTATGACACTGTTATTTTTGGTAGTTCTCATTTACTATAGAGCAGTTCCTTATGTGGTTCTGCTGCTGTGGTGTCCATTATGATAATTCAGAAATCAACTTTGCTTTCACTTAGCAGGATTCAGAAGTTTTGACACTTTACTTGTATCAGATCAGAGCTGAGTAACTAAATCCCCACACATTCAGAAAACCGTAGGCCTTTTAGAGCATTTCCCCGCCTACAACAGGGCTCTTGCACAATTAAAAAAAAAGTTTCTTAAAAGCCTAAAAAGAAAGCAAATTTTGTTTTACTTTGGTTTTGGCCTTGGCTTCATGATCTGTTGTGAGAAACAGGTCTTGATCACTTGCCATTAAAGATCCCATGGGGCTTTTTTGCAAGGATCATTAGCTCTGATGTCCTGGACAGATTCCAATGTGGATAATTGCATTCTGCTCCTGTCTCTGCCAAATCACCTTGAAGTTCCTCTTGGATTTGGTGTTCTCGTTCACATCTGTCCAAACTGCAGTGTCCATTTGTACTGTGCTGCTTACACAATTCCAGATGTGGTTCATTTGCTAATAGTGAAGCAAATTGTCACTTTCTCTTTGTCATCATGCATTTTTGCAATTATGACAGTTTAAGATGAATGACATGATAGCTTGAAAAATTTCATTTGAAGGGAAACTGTACTTGTAGTTTCAAAGGAATATTATGTAACAAATGCAAGTGTATAGTTATGAATTCTAATTTTTTTAAATTAACAATTCTATTTTAAAATAAAAATAATCTAGACATTTGATGCTTTTCCTTGATGAGGCAGTCCCCACGTGTGATGTTTTCTGCGCCAGAGGTTTCCACACATTGCGAAAAGCACACGTCCCTGGATTTGTAGTATTTACATTCATTCAGGCTTGCAAGATCGCTCTCAAATCACAGAATATTAGGGATTGGAAGGGACCTTGAAAGTTCATCTAGTCCAATCCCCCTGACACAGCAGGATCACCTAGACCAAGTCACACAGGAACATATCAGGATAGGTTTTAAGCATCTCCAGAGGAGGAGACTCCATAACTCCCCTGGGCAGTGTTCTGTCACCCTCACTGGGAAGAAGTTCCTTCTCACACTGATGTGGAACCTCCTCTGTTCCAGCTTACACCTGTTGCTCTTTGTCCTATCACTAGATGACACTGAGCAGAGCCTGGCTCCATCCTCTTGAGACCCACCTTTCACTTATTTATAGACATTAATGAGGGCACCCCCCAGTCTCCTCCAAGCTCAAGAGACCTAGCTCCCTCAGTCTTTCCTCATCAGGGAGGTTTTCTACTCCCTTCACCATCTATGTGGCTCTGTGCTGGGCTGTCTCCAGCAGTTCTGTGTCCCTCTGGAACTGAGGGGCCTAGAACTGGACACAATATCATAGAATCATGGAATCATTAGGGATTGGAATATTCCAGATATACAGACATACAGCGAGTACCTCACTAGGGGCAACACCCTGCTCTGCTCCTCTTAGTGATCCCATTTAGATTTGCAAAGACTGGGGCTGTGAGCTGCTTCTCAAAGCTCGTTACCCCAGGACCATGCTGGATGTGATGCTCAGGATTGTGATGCTCAGGTTGCACAGGAGCAACCTTCATTTTTGGAGATAGCAGCCCCAGAACTAGTGACTAAATAACCTCCCTATCACCTTGACGAGCTGATACCTCCACACACTGCCTTCCCCATTTATTTATTTATTTATTTATGGCTCCCAAAACCTATTTCCCAAAATTCTCCGCCCTCACCCTCCTCCCACTACTTTGTTTTTAATGAATTGAGGATTGAATTCTAGAGCACACGCAGGAGTCAGGGATGATGAAGTGCCCGGGCTTTTTGGCAGTCCTGTAAATGCTACGGTGGCTTCCAAAGAGTTAATTCATTATGGTCCATTGTCCAGCCGGCTTTATAGCTGGCAGCAGATTGGAGCCAACTTGAAATGCTGAAGTGGGAATGAAAAATGAGCGGAGCCTTGGTGTGCATTAAATATTTAATATTCTCTCAGTGGGAGGTGTCAGGAGAAGGACCATATAATAAATACTACGAGAGACAATTCCATCACTGAACTCGTCTGTTAATGACCTCATTTGCTTTGACAGAAACATTACAGATGCAGCCTCTTCGCTTCTGTGGCCCCTATTAAGCAGTCACATTCCAGTTGGAGAGCAAATTCCTGCTTCCGCAACGCGGAGGAGTGGGTCGGAGTGAGGATTGTCTCCTGTTCCCTCTCTCTGTCTCCCCCAGCTCTCCAGATCTGGGGCACTGCGCAGATCCCACCATTGGGTGGGTGGCACAGAAGGTGTTTGTGGTAGATGGATGGTTCTGGCAGGGAAAACAGTTTTGTCATCCTACCTGAAATACATGAACTCAGGGCAATATTCCCTTCCCCTAAGCTGGAACAGAGGAGGTTCCATATCAGTATCAGAAGGAGCTTCTTCACGATGAGGGTGATGGAGCACGGGAAGGGGCTGCGCAAGGGGGTTGTGGAGTCTCCTTCTCTGGAGATGTTTAAAACTCATGTGGATGTGTTCCTGTGCGACTTGATCAAGGGGATCCTGCTGTGGCAGGGGGATTGGACTGGATGGTCTTTCGAGGTCCCTTCCAATCCCTAATGTTCTGTGATTCTGTGACTGTCTGCTTTGAACATCAGGGGTTGACACCACTGTTCCCCTCTGCTTTCAACCAGCAGTTTCCTGACTTGAAACTTGAACAAAAGCACATTAAAAGTTGTAAAGATGATGCTGTTATGACAGAGACCCTAGAGACACCTTATAGCACTAGAAGCCTGGACATCTGAGCTGCTAATGTAGGACTCCAGAGTCTAAGCTCAAATATCAGCATCTTTGATCAGCATCTGCTTTTTGGAATGGATCATAACCTCGTCATCCCCTTCCTTTTCTAACACTGCCTGAGCGATGAAGCTGTGATGGGGTGAGAGGTGCCTGTCCTGCTGCCCATGCACCCTGCTCCTGCTCTGGATCAGAGTTGGAAGAGGATGTTTGCACTGCACAGCGTGGGATACGGGGAGATTCTGCAGAGAGGAAGACGAGGCTCCTTCCACTGCCTCTGCCCACACAGACTATAGGGTGAGGTTCAGCAGGGAGAGGGGTGAAGATGCTGAAAGCAAAGCAGCTCACTACAGGCTCAAGGAGGAAGAGGGAGGGGGAATAATAATAATAACAAGAAAAGAGAGGCTGGTCAGAAGCTGGAAGGGAATGTGCCTCCCGCTCCCGCCCGGCTCTGTGTAGGCTGTGTCAGATGCCGCACATTCTGCGCATTACAACAAGGCAGTTGTTTGTAGCGCTGGATCCGTGCAACAGGGAGATAAGGTTCTGCCTTTGTATCAGAAGCAGCTGCAAAGGGGCGAAAAGGTCTTAGAACAAGAAATTAGTTCATTTGAATTCTCTCTCTCTCACCAGAAGGCAACAGCACTCTCCCTCCCTTCGTTGTGTGCAGATGACTTCGCACCCGCTGGTGGCACCAGCAAGAACCAGTATCCCTGTCTCCGGACAGCGAGCAGACTCTGTGTGTGTGTGTGTGTGTGGGGTGGGAATTGTCTCCAAGAGGACCCTGACCCCAGCCCTTTGCTCATAGGGCAGTTGGTGGTGCTTGCCCAACAACCCTGTGCTCCACAGAGGAGAGCTCTTGGCTGTGGAAGTGCGGAACTAGAGCAGACCTGCCCCTGCACCAGGCAGGGCTGTAGCTGCCAGGCTGGGGTTTGACAATCCCAGGGCTACAGCAATAAGACAGTAACAGGCTAGAATAAAATCATAGAATCATTTGGGTTGGAAATGACTCTTGAGGTCATCAAGAGGCCCAGGTGATCCTGCTGTGGCAGAGGGATTGGACTAGATCTTTCGAGGTCCCTTCCAATCCCTAATGATTCTATGAAATCCAAACAACAACCCAACTCTACCAAGGTCACCACTAGACCAGATCTCTAAGTACCACATCATTGTAGAGGTGTTGGTGCTGGTCTCTTCTCACAGTGAATTAGTGACAGAACCAGAGGGAAGGGCTTCAAGCTTCAACAGGGGAGGGTTAGGCTGGACATCAGGAAGAAATTCTTCCTGGAGAGAGTGGTCAGGCACTGGGAAGGGCTGCCCAGGGTGGTGGTTGAGTCCCCATCCCTGGATGTGTTTAAAAGTCGCTTAGATGTGGTGTTGGGGCTTGTGGTTTAGGGTTGAACATGTAGAGTAGGGCTGATGTTGGACTTCATGATCCCAAATGTCTTTTCCAACCTGAATGATCCTACGATTCTGTGTGATTCTATAAACGGCCTTTAAACACCTCCAGGGATGGTGACTCAACCCCTTCTCTGGGCAGCCTGTTCCAACCCCTGACTACTCTTTCAGTGAACAAATGATTTCCTAATCTCCATAAAACCCCCTGTAAGACAGAACAAACCCTTCACCCCACGTCCAGCATGGGGAGAGGGACTAAAGACCTGAACTCATGCTGTCAGAATGTTCCCCATCACAGTCCCAGGCAGGAGGGATGCAGATGAACCTGGGCAGGCAGCCCTGGGCATGACATAGGTCCTGTCTGAGTGCTTGGCTCTGCTGCCTTAATGATGTTCCTTTAATGTAGCTTTTAAAAGTGCATAATATAATATAATATAATATAACACACACTGTCTGTCCTGCCTGCCTTTTACAGCTCTGAAAAATGAACCGGGTGTATGCTCTGGCATATGGAGCCATTTCACCCCGATGCACAGACAGACACTCTGCCACCGCCAAGCACTTGCTGAAATGTGCTTGAGGGTTTAGGTTTGCACTTAAATAATTATCACCTGCTTGGTAAAGGAGCCTTTTTTGCCTTCAGAATTGTGCACTGGTATTTCTTTTCCAGTCTCTGTCTGGAGTTTGGCAGTTCAGCCCGTGGTGGTTTCTCTCTCTCTGCTGCTCTTTGCAGGCTGGAAACCCCCTCTGGAAATCTGGACAGGGCTGCAGAAATTACTGTCCCTGCCTCTGTGTGAAGAATGAAGGAGAAGGAGGACTCGGAGCAGAGGGTAAGATGAAGAAACAGAGCCCAGCCTGAGATTCCAGAGGGTTGTCCCTTGTTCCCCAGCCTGTAAGTTATAACTGGCGGTGCTGCTGCTGCAGATCCCATGGAGGCTCCAGCCCTCCTGGCAATCCCAAGCCTCCCCCAGGGCTGATTTAGGGAGGTCACCTGTCACTTGTGTAAAGGTCACCAGAGGTCTGTTCTCCGGACAGTCCCCACGTTCCCGGGATGTCACACAGTAATTTCATTTTACATTGCCTTGGTGCTACCAGGGGAGGGGAGGAGGAGAGAGAAGACTGCGTGGTCAGCAGCATCTTTATGGATGGTGGAGTGAATGTGAGGTGAAAGGGATCGTTGCTTTTGCCTCCCCAATAAACCCCTTTTCTCTGCCTGAACGGAAGCGGCGAGGAGCTGTTCGGCTAATTTATATTAATTCAACTCCATTAATGATGAGATATCATCTCTCCTCTCAGCAGGAGAACCATCAAAAGGATTTAATACTGAGCTGCTCTTCTGACAACCCCACGTTACAGCCTGCAGCCACTCTATGGCTGGACTGAACCGCTGCCAGCTTGTCCCGGGGTCTCCATACGAAGGGCAGTCCTGTGCTATGGGGATTGTTTTAGTGTGAGTCCTCACACATACCCTGGCACTGCGCAGGCACGGAGGAGCAGGAAAGCTCTTTGCAGGGTAAAAGGGACAGTGGCGACACCTTTCCCAGGCTGGTGATCAATGGAGACAGCAGTAGGACAGCACAGCTAGTACTGGTGGTCACCATCCACTCTCCTGGGTGCAGAGTAGGCAGATGCCTTTATCTGGAGCCAGGAGAGGCTGGTGGCCTTAGGGTTCTCCTGCCAGCTCCCTTGGAATCAGGGAGTGCATTGCCCTCACCAGCAGGGATCTGGCAGATCTCACCTGGGATCTGGCAGATGTCACCAGGGATCCAACTGGTCTCACCTGGGATCTGGCAGATCTTACCTGGGATCCAACAGGTCTCACCTGGGATTGGGCAGATCTCACCAGGGATCCAACAGATCTCACATGGGATCCAACAGCTCTCATCTGGGATCTGACAGATCTCATCTGGGATCTGGCAGGTCTCACGTGGGATCTGGCAGGTCTCACCAGGGATCCAACAGATCTCACCTGGGATCTGGTAGATCTCACCAGGGATCTGACAGATCTCACCAAGGCCAAGCATCTGGCCCAGCAGCATTTTGCTTCACGCAGCACCATATCAGTGCCACTTGAGTTTCTTGCTTGACCACCACAGGGACCCTGAAGGATGGGGAGTCTGGTGTCAGGCTGGTGTAAATCAGGCTGGTGTGTTAGCAGGGATTAAATGTCCCAGGGGATCAGAAGGTCTCTGCTACCACACAGTGAAGAGCAGCACTTTGGCTTCCCTGCAGAGGAAGAAACTGAGGCAGGGGTGGAGGGAGGCTCCTTGGTGTGGGGCAGCTCTGGAGCAGGACCTAGACATCAGCCCAAGGGGCTACCTGGGAACAAATCCTGAGCCAAAGCAAGGACAAGGTGTCAACTTCACCCGGCCACACGATGACCATGACACGTTGTGGTGTTTTTTCTGAGGGCTGTGGGTCCCCACATCCAGCAGGGCTGCTGGAAGACTCTTGTTTCCTCACCCATGTCATGGCAGTAGGAGACGATGCTTCGTGCTAGTCACGTAATTTAATTTCTCTCTTTGCTTCTGGCTGATAGTATTAAACTCCTGGCCTCTGAAATGCACACACAAATCTTGTTGGGTTTTTTTTCCCCCCTCTTTTTAAAAAAAACCCCCAACCCTATTTTTATATTAACATATTTCCTTTTGAAACCGTGTGAGGCTTTTCTCCAAACTAATGGATTTTTTTTTCCCTCCCCTTGTCTGGGCCAAATGTATTCAAATCTTAACTCGGTTAAGTCGGAAGATTCCTATCGTCTCAGCAGGGAATCCCACCCTTTATTCCACAAATCAGCATCCTCTTTTTATTTGACTTTCTGATCTCCAAAGGAAAAGGGAAGCTTTTTCTTATTTTTTTATTTTTTTTAAGTTTCACTCTGACGTTGACGCTGCGACGCTCTTTGATAGCCAAGAACACAAGGAGTGACTTCAGGAGCAGCCGAAACTTCATCAGGAACCAAAAGAAGGAGGTAGAAGGAGGGATGCGGAGTGGGGAACGGCAGAAAGTGATACCCTTTGAAATATCCTAAATGGTGTTTGATCTGTGAGTCCCTCAAAGCTGCTCCAATGCCTTCAGCATCCAGACGATCCCCCTTTTTCATTCCTGAGGTGTCTGGTGGGGAGGGACGGGAAGGAAAAGGGATTTTCATGTATTTTTGGTGATGCTCAGGAGAAGTAAGTTTAATTTTAATTTGTAATGTTGCCACCTGGAATTGCCTCCTATTTGTTTCTTGTTTAATCTGGGATTTAGTAGGATTCTTTAATAATGTATTTTATTCATGGAATCACAGAACATTAGGGATTGGAAGGGACCTCATTCTTATCAGCTGCCTGAATATTCCTTTAGTTCAAAGCAACACACGGGACCAAACGCTGAGGAGCAGGTTCCTCCTCCAACACACTTCAGTTCTCCCTCATCCACCCCCAAAACATGAAGCTGCTGGAAATGCAAACATGAAATTGAAACCCTTCGAGCCTAAGGAAGGAAAGGCTCAGCCTTTCCCTGGGGAGAAAATCAGAGCAGCAGCATCCAGCTGCCTGCAGGATGCAGCCCCAACACGCTGCCCATCCCTCCGCATTGCTGTTGTCGTGGTGGTCATCAGAGCCCAAAGTCAGTGATGGCTGCTGGGTCAACTGGTGAAGAGCTCTAGTTTTTGAGGGGATGACATGGGCTGCCAAGAAAACAGCCCTGCTGGGGGCAAATTGGCTGCTTTTAGTCAGCGGGATTAACCTGGGAGGCATTTGCCCTGTTTATTTTTCTCCAGGAAGGGGCTAGCAGTGGGTTTGAGTGGTCACAAGTAACACAAACCCACTCATTAATGTCAATCCTGTGCCCAGCGAGGGCAGAGCAGGATTGTTTCAGATCAGTCCAGTTCAACAGTCCATGTCCCTGCCCCATGGTCTTGTTTTCTGGTTTCCCCACGTGAATTTTAGGCAAGTGCTCGAGATCCGTGCTGGGACGTGTCTCTGACTCTAGGTTAGGCTGAGGAGAGGGGACACAGAACTCTGAGGCTCTGGAAAATGAGTCAAAAAGCAGGGTGATGGATGCACCACTTCAGAAAGGAGCAAAAGGAATGGGTGTCTATAGAGATCCTGGGCTGCTGCTCTGAGTTGCTTACGGGCTGCTGTGCTCCTCTGCAGAGACTGGAGCTCTTCCATGGAGGATGGAGTATTGTCTTTGCACAGCAAGTGCCGAGAGGGTGGCTGCAGCATCCCTGAAAGCCAGGTCAGTTGCTCCTCACATGGGGGATGCTCCAAAAATACTGAGGTCCTGAGGACCAGGGCTCATCACTGTCTGCCTGCAGCTCACAGCTCCTGAGAAGATGGGATTGAGGGGAGACCCTCTTGCTCTCTACAGCTACTTGAGGTTGTAGAGAGGGGGGATTGGTCTGTTCTCCCTAGTGGCCAGTGATAGGACAAGGGGAAATAGCCTCAAGCTGCACCAGGGAAGGTTCAAGTTGGATGTCAGCAGGAATTTCTTGTCTGGAAGGGCCGTCAGATATTGGAACAGCTGCCCAGGGAGGGAGTTGAGTCACCATCCCTGGAGGTGTTTAAGAGAAAGGTAGATGGGGAACAGGGTTTAGTGATGCTGATAGGGCTGGGGAAAGGTTGGACTTGATGATCTTAAAGGGCTCTTCCAGCCAAAACTGTTCTATTATTCTATGATGCTGAACCCCTGGATGGAAAAGCCCTCAGTACAGCTGAAGGGTTGTGACACATGAGTTCTCTTCCAGGAGCTGGCAGCTCGCCTAGTGCATTAGCGATGTGCTAGAAGAGCCTGGCAAAGCTGCTCTCTGCCCGTCTCCCGTGAGCTGTCACCCTCCAACATTTCATGACACTTGAAATGAATGAGAAAAGATGTTATCTCAAACCCCCTGCCCAGCCCCAGCAGTGGGGTCTTGCACACAGATTGCTTCTACCAGACTTTACCAGGAGGGAGTTTTAGCTGAAGCAGGGAAAATTAAAAGGAAAACTTGCATTTCTGGACAAGCAGCTCATGATCTTCTGTGGAGAAGAAGCATTCTCCCTGCTCTTGTATCGGGAAGTCATTTAGCCTCTCAGGTTGTAAGACAGGTCTTTGCTAGTTTTGATTCACCTACTGAGTATCACAGAATCACAGAACATGAGGGATTGGAAGGGACCTTGAAAGACCAGCCAGTCCAATCCCCCTGCCACAGCAGGATCACCTAGACCAAGTCACACAGTATCAGACATTCTAGAAAGTCAAGAGTGTGTTAGGGAAGATGAGGAGCCCTTCTAAACTCAGCTATATGTGAGAAGCAGAAAGCTATTCAGTAACCAAGTCTAGTTGAGAACAGGAACACGTGGCTTCCACATAGGTGATAAAGTGCGATGGGAGTCACTGGGGTCAGCCTGAATCACAGAACATTAGGGATTGGAAGGGACTCAAAAGGTCATCCAGTCCAATCCCCCTGCCACAGCAGGATCCCCTAGATCTAGTCACACAGGAACACATCACAGAATCACAGAACATTAGGGACTGGAAAGGACCTCCAAAGATCGTCCAGTCCCTTCCCCCTGTGACAGCAGCATCACCTAGATCATGTCGCACAGGAACACATCACAGAATCACAGAACATTAGGGGTTGGAAGGGACCTTGGAAGATCATCCAGTCCAATCCCCCTGCCACAGCAGGACCACCTAGACCAAGCTGCACAGGAACATATCTAGGTGGATTTTAAATGTCTCCTGAGAAGGAGACTCCACAGCCTCTTCCAGTGCTCTGTCACCCTCACTGGGAAGAAGTTCCTTCTCAGATTGATGTGGAACCTCTTATTTTCCATCTTGCACCCATTGCCCCTTGTCCTATCACTAGATGCCACTGAGCAGAGCCTGGCACCATCCTCCTGACACCCACCCTTCACGTATTTATAGACATTAATGAGGTCCGCCCTCAGTCTCCTTTTCTCCAGGCTCAAGAGACCCAGCTCCCTCAGCCTTTCCTCATCAGGGAGGTGTCCTACTCTCTTCATCATCTTTGTGGCTCTATACCATAGTTAAGAGTTTAAGTGGTGGGTTTAGACTTTAAAGTAAGTGACACTAAGCTAATAGAGACACTTGTAGTGTCTTATTTGGGGATCTGGCATGAAAGATGTCAGAAGAGTTTAATTGCCAGTTTAATTGTCCCTGATGCAGCCGTGTACTTCATTGTTGTTTTGGCAGGAAGCTGCTGAGTCAACTCTCCAGATATTTTCTTGTTCTGTTTAATTTTCTTTTATGAACATGTTTCCTTTTATGAGTGCTGTAACTACAGCAATAAAAGCACCTGGCCAGCTTAGTCTTTATAAACTCTTGACATTGTGCTTCATTAGACCTCACCTAATGGATTTCTGTTCTTTCCTGGGATGTCCTTTTACTTGAAAACAGTTGAACAGAGCAAAAAGCTCTGTTGTCCTAATTTGCAAATGCGAGCCTGCTTCACAGCTTGAGATCTGGAGCAGTTGGATCGGAGTCCAACACTTCCTTCTGAATGTGGAGAGCATCTGGAGGCTTCTGTGGAGCAATGTAGATTTGATGTGCCATTAGAGAGCTGCAGAACAAACTGATTTCCAGCTGACCCCCCCCCACCCCGCGCAGGTCTTCAAGGAAGGTTATTTAGCAGCAAGCGGCTGCTAAGAGCCTGGCAAATCCTCAAATTTGTTAACAAGGGAAGCTGTTGTTCTCCTTTTTCTGTGCAGCACCAGCCCTGACTTTCTTAAGCAATAAGATTTCTAATCAGTGTCGCAGGCTAAATGCTAACACGTGGTGCTGGATGGGAACATCCTCAGCAAATTTGGCAGATCTCCTGCAGTACATTTGGAGATGCTTTTCCTCAGGAGGAAAAATTACATGGAACAGGCTGTGTATCTTCTGTGGATAATAGAATTCTCTTCCTCTCCTAATTCTTAATTAGTGGCACTGGAAAACAGTTAACAAGTTGTTTTTTTAATGTAACTGCCTCTTCTTGATCATTATCCCAGCTGGACCAGAAATGGTGTTAAACACCTATGGGGGTGTGCTGTAGTTTTTTTGAGTTCTGTTGTTGCATTTGAGAAGGGTTGTGGCCTGTCTGTAGTTCAGCAGTTGCTAAAGCCCTTTTCCTGAGGAAAAGGCTGTTACTGAAGTTGTGGAGCTTTGGGTCACAGAATCACAGAACATCAGGGATTGGAAAGGACCTTGAAACATCAGCTAGTCCAATCCCCTGCCACAGCAGAATCTCCTAGATCCAGTTGCACAGGAACATGTCCAGGAGGGTTTTAAACGTCTCCAGAGAAGGAGACTCCACAACCCCCCTGGGCAGCCCCTTCCAGTGCTCTGTCACCCTCACTGGGACGAAGTTCCTTCTCATATTGATGTGGAACCTCCTATGTTCCAGCTATGTGAAGGGTGGGTGTCAGGAGGATGGAGCCAGGCTCTTCTCAATGTGATCTAGTGATAGGACAGGGGGCAATGGGTGTGAGCTGGAACAGAGGAGGCTCCATATAAATATCAGAAGGAACTTCATGGTTAGAGTGACAGAACACTGGAAGGGGCTGCCCAGGAGGGGTTGTGGAGTCTCCTTCACTGGAGACATTTAAAACCAACCTGGACAGGTTCCTATGTGTTTTGGTCTAGGTGGTCCAACTTGGTCTAGGTGATCCTGCTCTGGCAGGGGGATTGGACTACATGATCTTTTGAGGTCCCTTCCAATCCCTATTGCCCTGTGGTTCTGTGACTGTCATTGTGTCTTTCTGGGAGCCATCAAATGTAGCTTGTGGACGCAGAAGAGGCTCTCTGGATTGAGCTACGTCCATGCTAACTGTGTGCAGGAGCAATCTCAGTGCTCTATGAAATAAAGAGTGCTCCCTTCTCATGAGATTGAGTTGGGAAGTGGAAAAGGCAGTACGAGAAAATAAGGAAAGGCTGGTTAAATGGGACTGACTGGAATTACTGGAGCTGTCCCCACAGCTGCCATCCACCGAAATGTGTAGCTTAATAGTGTCAGTGACCTCCTGTGCCTTTGCTGTGTGTTGGAAGCTACTCACCACTGGGTTTTTTTTGCCATCTGCTGCTAACTGGCTTCAATCTTCTGTCTGTGATCTGGCTCTGCTGCGGCGACAAGCAAAAATCTAATGGAAAAATGTGACACCCACTTCATCTCTTTCCTCTCTGCCAGGGAAAAACAGTCCCCTGCAACCGCGCTGGGACTGCCTTTGTCCTTTCATGCAATCTGTTAGTCATATGGGATGAGAAATGGAGACCAGGCTGCTCTGTTGACCTCTTAGGGAGCTTTGGGCAGGCAGCTGATGGAGCTGCAGGGCTTCTTCCTCACAAAGTCTGTGTCCTGAGTACAGATGCAGGAGGGAAACAAGTTGGTGCTGGGGGAGGCTTTTCTGCTCCAGTGTATGGGCAAGGAGCAGTATCGCTGATACACTTCAGTGGCTCATGTGGAGCTGTACATGATGGTTTATCTCTTCTCCTGTTGTATCCACAAAGTCATCTGGGAGTAGCACTTGATCCTTATCGGTTCCTTCTAACTTGAGATATTCTACGATTGAGGGGCAATGGGTGTGAGCTGGAACATAGGAGGTTCCACATAAATACGAGAAGGAACTTCTTCCCAGTGAGAGTGACAGAGCCCTGGAAGGGGCTTCCCAGGGGGGTTGTGGAGTCTCCTACTCTGGAGACGTTTAAAACCCGCCTGGACGTGTCCCTGTGTGACTTGGTCTAGATGGTCTGACTTGGTTTAGGTGGTCCTGCTCTGGAAGTGGGATTGGACTAGATGATCTTTTGAGGTCCCTTCCAGTCCGTAACAGTCTGTGATTCTGTTGGCTTCAGTAAACTGCTTGCAATGTTGTGAGTTCACATGGGTTATGTGAAAAGGTGCGTTCTCACTTATGGAGCTTCTGGGACTCACAGAAAAGACTTAGAATAGAATCATAGAATCGTTCGGTCATCATAGGATCTTGTTTCGTTATGGATAGGACAAACCCCTCAGAGCAGGGAAGAGATGATGTGCTCCTCCAGCCTTTCTCACAGCACAAGCAGCTCTGTGACTTGCCTTTGGGGAAGGCTTGTGCTGCTGCGAACAGGATGAGATCATCAGGACGAACCGAGACGAAGACGGCTGTTTTCTTCTTGCAGCCAGATGTCTGCTTTTCTTTAGTACGTCCTGGCTGGCAAAGGGTGAAGACTGAGGAAAATGTGGTGTCTAAACCGCCTGCTTTCATACCTCCCGATATGAGGCAGCGGCTGACTATCTGCGAAACATCTGTCTGTCTCACCACGGGTGTAACTGCCTCGTCAGCAGCACTGAGGGTATGTCTTGCTCGAGCGCCTTGGTGCCGCAGCTCCCCTCCCCTCCTGCTCCCAGCCATCCCCTCAGCACAGCTGTGCCCGTGATTCAGGGCTGTGGCTGGTGTGGTGCTGGGGCAGGCTGGTAAACAGCGGGTTTCAGAGAGGAGGGATAAGGCACCGAGGGGCTTGTTTGAAATGAAAGAAAACTGACTGACTCTGTCTGTGTGGGGCTGGGATGCCACCTGTGCTCTCTGGTGATGTGCTACGGGGACCAAGGGCTCTGCAGGGGTGCCCATTTTGGCCCTCAATGGGCCATCTCATCAAATAGCATTTCCCCCAAGGATGATGAAGGAAGTGGAGCACCTCCCTTAGGAGGAGAGGCTGAGGGAGCTGGGTGTCTTGAGCTTGGGGAAGAGGAGACTGAGGGGTGACCTCATTAATGTCTATAAATATGTGAAGGGTGGGTGACAGAATGGTGGATCCAGGCTCTGCTCAGTGTCATCTGGTGATAGGGCAAGGGGCAGTGGGTGTGAGCTGCAACACAGGAGGTTCCACATCAATATGAGAAGGAACTTCTTCACAGTGACTTTTTCACCCTCACTGCTGCCCAGGGGTCTTGTGCAGTCTCCTTGTCTGGAGACATTTAAAACCCGCCTGGACATGTTCCTGTGCGACTTGGTCTAGGGGATCCTGCTGTGGCAGGAGCATTGGACTAGATGATCTTTCGAGGTCCCTTCCAATCCCTGATGTTCTGTGATTCTGGGAAAAGAGGAAGAAGTTTCTTATTTTGTACTTCCCAGGGTGACTTGTGTCTTCTCATTTGGCTGTCCTAATTCAGAACAGGAGTTCAAGTGGAGTCCTATTGACTGCTATCATTCCCTGCTGAAAAAGTGCAACAGGGAGTTGCTCTGGGTCTCTGGGGCTTGGGAATGTTTCCTTATTGCTGTTGCTTGTTTGTTGGGTTGTTAGAAATGTGTTGCAAAACCACAGGGGAAAGATGGACTTAATTTATGTCTCGGCTTTTTCTCAACTACAAGCATGTCAGCAAGACCAAAACCATCAAA
The DNA here is from genome assembly GCA_028565055.1 of Phoeniculus purpureus. NCBI lineage: Eukaryota > Metazoa > Chordata > Aves > Bucerotiformes > Phoeniculidae > Phoeniculus > Phoeniculus purpureus. The sequence goes on along the minus strand of JAOXOE010000848.1, from coordinate 1,820,945 downwards.
ACAGCGGCACTGACCTTGAGAAGTGTGCAGTGAGCGTCTCGATTTCTTTTCTGAAACGAAAGTAAAGGCATTGCATGTTCAGAACGTGGAATCATAGAATCATTAAGGATTGGAAGGGACCTCGAAAGCTCATCTAGTCCAATCCCCCTGCCAGAGCAGGATCACCCAGACCAAGTCACACAGGAACATGTGTTCTGTGATTCTGTGAAATGGGAATCTGCAGGAGCTTACGTTGCTGAAGGCCAAGGGAAGAGCCAAGTGAAGCAGTTATTCAGTGCAGGAACTGTAGAGTCTGTGTGTCAGAGGAGCGGGGATTGTGGCTGGATGGCTGATCGAGCGTGCCACCCCCACAGCAGTGATGAGGGCATTGGAAAGTGCAGTTTGGGAGAGATGCATGGAAGCCTGGGACACTCAGCCGGCAATATGTGATGGTTTGGCTGTGGGCTCTTGAGTTCTTGACACCTGGATATCTGAAAGAGAAGCTAATTTGGGAGAAATCAGAGAGCAACAACAAGAGTAAGAGACTGACGCTCGCTGGTTTATGAGGAAAGATGAAAAACATGAAACGCATCTTGCAGGTGGTTGAAAGAGGACGTGGAAGTGATGCGACCAGAACAGTTAAGTTGAACTCATGTTAATAATATTGAGGCATCTTTCTCAGTTTCCTATGCTGTGTGTGGTGTCTTTTTCAGTACTGCTGCAGGAATAGACAGTCTGGTTTCAGCTGTGGCTTTCGTACCGCACCGATAATGAGTACCACTGTACTTGCAGCCTGATCCCTTCAGAGCCTTGTGCTTGGAATGAAATCATTATTGTCACGGCAGGGACTACGAATCTTAAGCTATCATTGTGCTCGTCCTTTTTTAAACTGCTGATGTCCTCTGAAAATACCTTTTCTCTTCTTGCCTGAAGTGATGCTCACAGCTTGGAGACGAGTGAAAAAAGAACCAGTGTGAAGTAGTAGGGAGGAGCTGATGATGATCAGCTAAGAATATCCAAGGGGAAAAGGCAGCGTTGGTGAGTGCAGGGGTAGAGAGGGGACTTATTTTATGATGTAGTGTAAAAATGAATCATTGTCGGTAATCAGGTTGAAGAACCTGTTGGAACCAACAAACCCTGGGTAACTGGAAATCCGGATGGGCTGTAAGGTCCCCAAGGAGAATCTTGGCTTGTTGACAGATTTTTGTTGTGTCATGACATCATGAGGAAGTGTCTAATAATGTGAAATCTATTAATCAAGAGTAAAGGGGAGGAAATAAAAACTGGGCACCAGGGAACCTGGTACCAAACGTATTTAAAAATACAGGAAACTTCTTGTAGGACTCCACAGTTACAGGGTACAGAGATCATAGAATCATGGAACGGCCAGGGTTGGAAGGGACCTCAAAGATGATGAAAAAAGAGACAAAATATAGCTGAGTTGAGGAAAACTGTGTGTTTCTAAATCTCAGCAGCACAACCGTGTTCTTTGCTGGCAGTCCCATTTCAGCGAAGGACAAATTATCAGACCCTGTAAAAGGGCACTTGAGGAAAAGGCGGTGGATTGGGACATGCGGAAGGGTCTGATTAGGAGGGTTCCATAGTCCCTTTTTTAGCATCAGCTGCTATAAAACTTTATTGCTGGGCCTGTTGACCCTCCAGATACCACAAGGCAGAGCACACACCAGCACCCTATGGGGGACTCTCTCCTTCAATCTCTCCGTTCTCCTGGGCTGCAGTGTTTTCAGTGAGGTTTGAGTAAATGCCTTAATGTTTTCAAGCTATTTTTGGACTGCTTGTGTTTGTCGTGACACCTCTCGAAACGCATAAATGGGGCAGCACACGAGGCGCGCGGGCAAGGGTGAGATTTCTGGTGCAAAGTGACATCAGTCTCAAAGTACAAAGGCACTTCTATGTGTGTTCCCTTGGAGCCGAGCACCGAAGAGTGTGTTCCCTGTCTGGGACAGACCGGCTAAACCACACCTGGTTGGTGTCATCACTTTGTCCAGGGTCATCTGCCCTGTCAGGTGAAAGAAGGCAGAGGAACACTATATCCCCAGATATTTCTGAGGGACCTCATGAAGAAAAATGAAGTGTTCAATTGTGGCAGTGCCCAGACCTCCAGAAAGATCTAGGGAGGCATGGGAGATGATTCAGCACCACTGTCTCCATCTAGACTGGGTGTCTGAATTCCAAATGTAGTTAGAGGGAGGCTAGAGCACCACTTATTTGCCCACACACAGGCATCTACAACAGTTGGACTTGATGATCTTGAAGGTCTCTTCTAAACCTAATGATTCAATGATTCTGTGATCTAGCGTCTTCCAAGATATTTTAAAGTATCATAGACTTCTACAAGTGATGCACAGTGATGATCTTGAAGGTCTCTTCCAAACCTAATGATTCAATGATTCTATGATCAAGTGCCTTCCAAGATATTTCAAGGTATCACAGACATCTATAAGTGATGTGCAGTGATGATCTTGGAGGTTTCTTCCAAACCTAATGATTCTATAATCTAGTGCCTTCCAAGATATTTTAAGGTATCATAGACATCTACAGGTTATGTGCAGTGATGATCTTGGAGGCATCTTCCAAACCTAATGATTCTATGATTCTATGATCTAGTGTCTTCCAAGATATTTTAGTGTATGCAGACATCTACAAGTGATGTGCAGCACACGTGGGAGATCTGTACCCTCCTGGGCTGGCAGCTGGAAGCCAGGAGAGCATCTCAAGTGGTACTAAACACTTGAAGGACCTGGAAACCTAGAGGAAATGGCCACAAGTTGCACCAGGGAAAGTTTAGATTGGACATTAGGAAGAATTTCTTCACTGGATGGGTTATCAGATATTTGAACAAGGTGCCCAGGGAGGTGGTGGTATTTAAAAGACTGATAGATGTTTAAAACCTGCCTGGATGTGTTCCTGTGCGACCTGGTCTAGATGGTCCTGCTCTGGCAGGGGGATTGGACTAGATGATCTTTTGAGGACCCTGCCAATCCCTAATGATTCTATGATTCTATGTAGTGCTGACACACATGATGTAGTGGTGATATCTCTGTGTTGCGTCGGTGGTTGGACCTGATGATCTTAAAGGTCTCTTCCAACCGAAACGATCTTATGAAAGCAAGACAGCAAAGCAGGTAGGGTGAGGTGTGAGTGACTGAACGTATGAGGAGGTGAGATGAACATCCAGACACAAAAATGGACAAGCTTCTAGCTTTCATTTTAAAGGTACAGCTGCTAGCAGAAGGCTGCTATGATCTCGGTTGTACCAGTGGTACCCACGTGTACCCCAGTACAAAAAGTTTACCTGATTTTAGAAGACTGTAGCAGCTCGGTCTCGTTTTTGATGGGACACTACAAGCCTTCTGTGCTTTTCTACACCATCAGCTGGAGAAAGCTTAAAATTCATTGCTTGTGGCAGGCTGTACCTTACTAGCATCTGTCCAGTTCCTATTAAAATCTATCCAGTTCATTAATATCTTGCAGAGTTTTAATGGACCTGGTAGTTTGAGTGTGATGCAGGGTTGGTCTTCCTGTAGTTTATAAGGAACCTGTGTTTAATTTTGGCATGTGAATCGAGATGGGAGGAGGAAACTGCCCAGGATGTTTGGGAAGGGTGAGTAATTTTTCTTCCTTGACGTGCGCTGTGTTTTGTAGCCGGCAGACAGGAGGTGCTGCCTGAAACTGCCCCCGTGGTGTGGTGTAACCTTCTCCAGCGGTAGAGCTGCTTTGGTTTTCCTTTGGAGTGTGCTAGGGGGAAAGATATCCTCTTCGCTGTGGCATGGGCAGCAGATGTGGCTTGCGAATGTCTGAATGCTGTGTTGGAAACGCTGCTCGTCAGAAGAGTTCAGCCCAGCTCCTTTCAAAGCAGCGTTGCTTCTCCTTTTGGCACAAAGCTCCCAGTTTGTGCCTGTGATGTGGTGGCCGCAAAGTGGCCCCTTCGTGACCCGCTGGTCAGCATCACGTGCCTTCTGGGGAAGCACTGGCCACGGGTGCGGCTGGGAATGAACCTCCTCAACCTGTCAGGCTGGTCAGGCTCTGCTGGGTCTAGCAGGAGAGGTTGAGGCTACATGTGCTGCTGGGAGTCGTCATCCCCGCCCGTCTGAGGAAAGCACATGAGCAGCCTTAAGCACTGGGTAATTTGTGGGGCAGAGATTTGCCCGTCACTGCCTTTGCTGCCAAAGACAAGCTGCAGCAGCGGGGCAATAGTGCAACGCGTGCAGCACCTCAAGCTGCCCCGGGTGCCTGGAGCCTGGCTGTGTGCTTCGCCCGCTCCCGTGACTGACGCACAGCAGGTTTATCTTGGCAAAGCTGCCTTATCTCCTTTCTGTTTGGCGTATGTTGCAGAGCCGAGCTCCTCCCGACACTCAGCGGTTTGCAGATTAGAGCTCAGCTTGCGCCAGGTGTGCCCACACGGAAACCACGTGGAGAGGCAGTTCTTCCGTTCCAGGCTTCTGCTTTCACCCCTGAAGCAGCTTCTGGAGAGCTGGACGCTTGGGCTGTGGTCAAGACATAGAATCGAGAATGTAGAAATAAAAGCAGAGCTCACTGTATTTTTATTTCCTGCCCTGAGAACAGTGAGTGACTTATGAAAGACGGGCTTTCCAGAGGACAGCTGGAACGCCTACAGCTAGCACTGACTCCCTTCACATCTGCGTCCTCCCTTAGTGCAGTCCTTTCCAGGTACTTGCGAGCCGGTGTCCTAAATGTCTCCATTCACACTTCTGCACAGATCTCTGACGAGAGGTCTGGTGTGCGAGCCAGGCAGGCTGCGCTCCACCAGTTTAGTCTAGCAGCAGGGAAGGAATGTGAGTCAAAGGCCGGAGGAGGTGATCTGAAGTGAGTGAGTAGATGCCAGAGAAAATCTGCACCAAGTAGGAGCGTGAAGAATCTTGGAGGTGAATGAGTCGAGGGGGTGTGACGGGTCGCATGCAGCCCGGGCTGCGACTTCGGTGGTCTGTAAGACGTACCAAAGAGAAATGGCAGTGCGGGGCTAGTGCTGGGAAATGGCTCTTTCAAACCCTTAGTCGTCAGCAGATCACAGAATCACAGAACAGTAGGGATTGGAAGGGACCTTGAAAGATCATCTAGTCCAATCCCCCTGCCACAGCAGGATCACCTAGACTCCTAGGGTGGGAGTCAGGAGGATGGAGCCAGGCTCTTCTCAATGTCATCTAGTGAGAGGATGCTACAACATCTGAAGTTTAAGGTAGCTGGCTGTCCACATTGTGACCACCTGATGTTTAAAACCCACCTGGACATGTTCCTGTGTGACTTGGCCTAGGTGGTTCTGCTCTGGCAGGGAGATTGGACTAGATGATCTTTTGAGGTACCTTCCAATCCCTAATGATTCTATGATTCTGTGATGCTTTGCTTCAGCTTTTGCAATAGGTAGTGATCTTTGAAGCATCTCAGGCTGGAGTGGGTTTTCCCTGTGACAGGTTGTACTGATACAGGTGCTGATGTTTTCTTCAGGACTTTGGAGGGGAGAGGACCCTGCTGTAGAGATAGCTCTGAGGTTACATACAGTTCGTTTGGTGTCTGCTAGCAGCAGGGAAGAGGCACCTGACGTGGTTTTCTCTTTGTCTCTGAGCACATCACAGAACATTAGGGACTGGAAGGGATCTCAAAAGATCATCTAGTCCAATCCCCCCACCAGAGCAGGATCCCCTAGATCAAGTAGCACAGGAACATGTCCAGGTGGGTTTTAAATGTCTCCGGAGAAGGAGACTCCACAAACCTCCCTGGGCACCCCATTGCCAAGGATTTGTGCAAAGTACAGGGCACAATTAACATTAAAAGTGCTTTCAGCCTCCTCACCGTGGTTCTCCGCAGCCTTGTTTGTGATCCACAGAGACACCTAAGCCCCAGCCACCACTCAACGTAGACACAAAACGACATTGCTCTTCCCAGACCACTCTGCAAGTCAGTTGAGTCAGGGACCCAGCAAAGACCCGGTTCCTTGAGCATTCCTTCCATTTGCCCCCGGCGTGGTTCGAGGGAGGGTGCCTGTGTTGCTTCTCCGAGCCTCTTCTTGGAAGCTCTGTGCCAACCTGCCTGTTTCCAGTTAGTGACAGAGCTCTTCGGGAGCCCGAGCCAAGGCAAACAGGGATGTTCCTTGTTTATCGAGTGAGCACTGGGGCCTCTGTGCTAGGACTGGCAGGCAGTGTATTTCAATGCCCAGGGTCAGCGGTAACTTCTCCGGTCTTCTCTGTAGCAAATCATCTTGCTGTTCACTTTAACAATCAATACCAGGGCTTCTGGTGTTTTTCTGGGGAAGGATGTAGGTGTAGGGTTTGTTGAGGGTGTCCAGGGAAGAGCAGAAGGAAGTAGAAGAGCAGTGGAGAGCTGTGTGCTGCTTCAGCCAGCTCCTGCCCTAGAGACTGCGCAGGGCAGGAGGACACACAGAGCTGTAGTGCCCGGGGGAGCTGCTTTTGCTGCCGGTGTTGTGGAGAGACACTGGCGGTCTTGTGGACCTTACACTGCTCCATTGCCCTGTCTCAGGCCTACCAGCTGCTGCTGGGGAAGTGTAAACAGAACCTCCTCCCTTTACAAATGAAAGCTTGGAGTGCTCCTCAGGGACTGCAAACTGTGGGACAAGGGCGAGGACTGGACTGCAGACATTTGCCTGGATTTCCTTAAAATTTCAGCAAAGACTAGTTGGACTGACCAGGAAAAGGTTTAAGAAAGCAGAAACCCCTCGACTGATGAGTCACCCCTCAGTGAGGGTTGGACCCTTCAGTGAGGGGTCACCCCATTAATGTTGATAAATATGTGAAGGGTGGGTGTCAGGAGGATGGGGCCAGGCTCTGCTCAGTGGCATCTAATGATAGGACAAGGGGCAATGGATGTGAGCTGGAACACAGGAGGTTCCACTTCGATATGAGAAGGAACAACTTCCCAGTGAGGGTGCCAGAGCACTGGAAGGGGCTGCCCAGGGTGGGTTGTGGAGTCTCCTTCACTGGAGATGTTTAAAACCCGCCTGGATATGTTCCTGTATGACTTCATTTAGGTGGTCCTGCTGTGGCGGGGGGATTGGACTAGATGATCTTTCGAGATCCCTTCCAATCCTTGGTGTTCTGCGGTTGTATGCTGGGGCCAGGGCCCCATGGTGGCGCCGCCCGCCTGCAGAGGGCTCTATGACACCACATTTCCCTCTCCAAGGGCTGCGGGGGGAAGGGAGCACAGGGATAAGGCTTCCAGCAGTCTGGTTCTTAGTCTGGTAAACAGACCGGGAATTGTGGGCTAAGCCCTTTTTCCTCAGGCTTTGCACCAAGGCTGAGATCAGATGACTCAGTCCGGACTCATTATTTTAATGGCCTACAGCTAGTTCACATAGCAGCGGGAGTCCACAAAAAAGGCATTTAATTGTAGAAACTCAACCCAGTACATTGTAACTGCCGATTATAGTATTTGGGTTTAAGCGATTCAAGTAATTTATAAAGCTTTTGCACAAGCAAACTGAAAGCTAAAATGCTGATATTGTAATAAAAAGTAAATAAAACATACTTTTGTACATTAAGAGCCAATTAAAGAGCATGATTTCATTTAACGAACTTAAAACGGGCAGGTGACACTTGCCAACGTTACTGCAGCTGCGTTTTACATTAGGAAATTAATTAAAATAGTCATTTATACTTTTTTCCACTTGCGAGTCTTTGGCTTTTCTGTATTACACCATCTATTTTCTCTTCAATCATTGTGTTCGGGTGCGTTGGTAACCTCGCCGAGCCAGGCTGCATCGCAGCTCTGGGGTTTTTTCGCTTACCTAATGAAAAGCCGGCGTTCGACAATAACGCCGGCGAAGCACATCAAACAGCGCTGAAGGAACTTCCCTGCTGTCTGCCTGAGAGGCAACGCATTGTTAGTTATTCAGATGTCAGTCCTTCTCTTCCGCATCCTAGCAGGGTTTCACTAGTTTCATCAGATCGCTCTCTGCGCTAGAGGTGGGAGCGTTGCTGCCTGCAAGGGACGGTGAGGGAGCTGTTTCTGTTAAGACTGCGCGAAACTGGGGGATGTACTGCCGTCACATACATGGCTGAGGCTGGTACAGTCACACACTCCGAGACTGACTGGCAAAAAAAGTCTTCAGAGTGCAAATTGATGTTCTGCTTTTATACCTCATGGATGAATAATGGGACTTCGAGAGTTATTTTTGATTCTTAGGTGCTTCCCCCCCACACATTGAGCTACTAATACAGCGATTACAAAATGAACTGTTAACTTCATCAGTCAGTTGTCCCTCCAGGCAAATACAGCTTAAAGTGTCAAAGGTAGATTTTTAAAATAGCACATCATTGCAGAAATGAGAGTTTGTTCCTCCTTTTGTATGAAAGATGAAAAACAAATATAATGCTTATCTTCTTCCTTCTCCACTTTCCCTTGTCTACCTTCACCTGAACTTTTTTGTATTTTAGGAGGAAGCTTTCCTATTGCCTGTTTTATGGATGTATGAGTCATTGCAGAGTCCAAAGGACTATGGAATGTTCAGTTTGCCGTTCTAGTGGGGCTGGGTCGTTTCTAAGTTTCTATCATCCTTCCAAACAGCTCTCGATGCCTGAAAATTTGGTTTATTAAGAACAGACATTTCACATTCCTAATGCTAAGATTGCTGCAATTTTCCATTATAAGCTTTACTCCACCCAGTCTTCTGAATACAGATTTATGAATTGGTTTTAAAAAATGCTTCTCCATCTTCACTTCAGTTTTAATATTGGGAGAGCATCTTTTGAGCTGAATGCTGTTTCTCAGAGGGAGGATCCTATTCTTCTGTATCAACGCCCTCCCAAACAGATTTTAGTGTTTCTTTAAAAATGAATCCAAACAGTGTTTGCATTGTAAGTGACTTTGGTGGCTTTGCATTTGAAAGAAAACCAGCCTCTATAGGTTTTAAATCATTATTTGTTACCAGTTTGGTTTTACTATGTTTTTGTTGAATGGGTGTTCTGGGTTGCTTACTGTTTCAATGCTGCTGGAGAAGTCAGCGCAGGCAGTATTTCTCTGTATACAGCATACAGAGTGATATATCTCTAGAAGACTGGAAAATGTGTTGAATGAAATTGAAAACATGTTTGACAGCTATTGTGTAAAATACTGAAGGTTGGCTTACCTATGCAGATTGACATTCAGCATCCTTCTATGCGATAAGCAATGCTTTGTGATGGTATCTGCTTTTAAATTCTTGAGTGATAAATCCAGCTTTGGGTGTTGACTTGAATTCTCAGAAGAAGTCAGTGTGAAATGGCACAGGACTATCCAGACATAAAGGGAATATTAAAGGAATAAAATATCTGACATTTCAGCTCCCTGCTTCTTAAAACTTAAAGTCCTTGAGGCATCAGTAAAGCCAAACCAAGCCCAACTGTGCATGTCATGCATATATAGATCTATTTCTCTGTGGGGCTGACTGAAAGACATTATTTTTACATAAGTAGTTATAATAACCTCTTCAAGAAGGAAAGAGGGTGGGCCAGTAATGGAAAAAATATTACATTTTAGGTTAAGTACATCTCAAAGTGAAGCATCCTCCAGGAACTAGGCAGTTTGACAATACTGGAGCTTGTGCAGAGAGCCAGAGCAGGACTGGTACTCTACTTAGTCCTGCGTTAGAACTGTTACGAGAGTCAAGTCAAACTTAAGCAGTACAGACCTCTTTTTTTATTCTGTGAGCAGCTTAATTCCATCTTCTCCAGAGAGATTGGAAATTTAATAAAGTTTACAATTTCTACAGATAAAAAGGCAGCTATAGTTTAACTCCTCCACACTTTCCTCCTAAAATAAAGAATTTTGCAATTCATTCACATTCGTGAGAGCCTAGAATAGTCTTAAGTCATAAGACGTGAAATAGCAGCATTTAGAATATTTAAATTGAATAACTGATGTGTTCCCTTATGAGGAAAGGCTGAGGGAGCTGGGGCTCTTTAGCTTGAAGAATCGGAGACTGAAGGGTGACCTCATTGATGTTTATAAATATGTGAAGAGTGGGTGTCAGGAGGAGGGACCTGGATATGTTCCTGTGCAACTTGGTCTAGGTGATCCTGCTGTGGCAGGGGGATTGGACTAGATGATCTTTCGAG
>JAOXOE010000848.1:1793790-1810781 GCA_028565055.1 Phoeniculus purpureus | reverse complement strand
TCCTGCTGTGGCAGGGGGATTGGACTGGATGATCTTTTGAGGTCCCTTCCAATCCCTAATGTTCTGTGGTTCTGTGACCTTGAATGTCTCCAGGGATGGGACCTCTACCACCTCTTCCTGTTCTAGGGATCCACAACTCTCAGATTAAAGAACTTTATCCTGATGTCCAGCCTAAATCTACTCTTTTCCAGCTTAAAATCATGACCCCTTGTCCTACTATTCCGTACCCTATTGAATTGTTCTTCCCCAGCCTTCTTCCAGGCCCCTTTCTTCCAGTTGCTATAAGTTTCTCCGGAGTCTTCTCTTCAGGAGTCTTCTCTTCAGTTCCCCTGTTCTGAAACCACCCAGGATTTTCTCTTTCTCTCTCTCTCCTGTTCTACAACGATTACTTAAACTGCATCTTTTGCTTTCAACAATTCTGCCTCTGTCACCAGCCTCTTCTCCGGGACCTTCCTGCACCTGCACAGGAACACGTTGAACCCCACTGCCATCCCCAGCAAACCTGCAACCACCAAACCTCCAGCACAAAGCCACACAGGCACCAAACTGCCTTTACTGGAGCTGAGAACTTCCCTGGAGAGACAGTACCAAGCTGGCAGAACCAAAGAGATCATCCAGTGAGACAGGAGAAGAATGAAAATAGTGTTTTTAATATCATTTACAGCAAACTTACAGTATGTATTTCACATCACATAGTTCTAAACTGCTCATCTGGAAAATATAAGCTGCAAAAATACAGAACACAGTACTCAAAATATATCGAGCATGTGGCTTCTCTTTGTTTTTTTTTAAAATCAATTGTACAGTGAAACGTTTCCTTTTACAAACCCAGTTTTGGTTTTAGTTTGGAAGTGCTGCTCAACATCTGCAGAATTACCAGCAGCTAAGCCAGCCTGCTCCAAAGACCTCTCTGCTCAACGTCCTCCCTTGGGCACTGTAGGAAAAGACAAACCTACAGCCCGAGGTGGGGAGAGGCACCTGGCCTCGTCCAGGTCCCACGAAAGTCGCTACAGACCATCTGTGATGTCCTGAGCGGGAAAACCCTTCCTCACAACTGCCCGCAAGTGTGGCTCTGCCCCGGTGACTGTGAAGAACAGCAGTGGTGTGAGGGACAAACAGAATCACAGAATCACTCTGGTTGGAGAAGACCCCTGGGATCATCAGGTCCAACCATCAAACATCACTGACTGGTCTGGTGTGGAGGCAGGCAGACAGATAGTCCTCCAGTACCGTGGACCCCACAAAGAGCTCTGTAGGGGGTTTGAGCTATACGTGAGACAAACTACATGGAGCCGTGTTGTTCCTCCAGCAAGACAATCAATGCAGAAGCACCCTGCATGCTCCCCGACAGAAGATTCCACCCACGTGCTAGCCACAACACTTGCCAGATAATTCCTAAGCTTCTGAAGACTGGAGGAAACCGTCACCAAGAACCTGGCTGAGAGATGCATCAGGACTTGGGGGGCACAAGGCAGACCTGCCTCAATGAAATGTCTTGATTCTGCTGTTACATCATGGAGGATGGAGAAGGGAGGGGGTTAAGGAACAAAGTTTGTGCCTAATTATATGCTTATTAGCCCCTCAATATTTGCCAGAGCCACAGAGGGGCCAGCTGGTTAAGATCAGGAGAACTTTCCCAACCTGCTTTGAATTTTATGCTCTCAAGTTTGCTCAGCTGTAGCTGCTGCTGCGGGATCTCAAGGGTGGAGAATAATGAGGTTACACAGGCAAGGCAGATGTTCCTGAGCAACCCCTGCACTAGGAAAATGAGCGGAGAGAACCCACACCAACTAGAACTTCACTCTTCCTCCACCGTGAAGGAAACACAAACAAGGCCTGGCTGCATCGCACTGTCATTTCTGCTCGTGAACCACGTCAAGTCAGGAGCTGCTCTCGTCCTGCCTGTCTAAGCTGTCGCCATGCTCTCTGTTCTCGCTGGTTTTCATGTGGTGCTTGTGTCTCACCTCTACAGGACTGAAGGGATTTCAGCATCTTCTTATTGCACACCCTTCCCACCTAACGCCACTGATGCATTTCCAGCTCACACGACCCCAAATGTCCCCACACCTGGAACGTGCTATGAGCACACCCAGCAGGGATAAACCCTTTCTGCAGACCGCATTTGCCTCGCATCGAAATCCTAACGAACACCACGTTTATTTGACTTCACGGTAGTCACGTAGAATACAACACAATACAGCGTTCCGTTGGCGGTGGTAGGCACTATGGGTTTGAAAAGGTCACAGCTCTTCCCCTGCTCCCATCCCCACCCCACCTCCCTACAGACATGGTGCCGAAGTGAGCCAAGAGCTCTGCTCTGCATGGTCCTAGCGCCCCTAGTTTTCTGATGAAGCCTGCTCTGAGATGGGTCCTTCTTGAAGGCAGATGGTGGGAGCTGATTTCCTGTACTAGCATGGAGACTCCCAGACCCCAAGTGGTCACAGACCGCTGGCAATGCTTAACATCTGTGAGAGGCAGCTATGGACAGCCTCGTCACCATGCTTTGCCCTGACAACACAGTGAAGGCAATGTGGCGCTGGAGACAAGCTACAGACCTCCGAGCGCAGCTTGCAGGCCACCTGCGATCAACAGAGCACAGACGTGGTCCCAGCTGAAGTGGGACCCTAAAGTAAGACTTCATTAAAAACAGCAGTGAGTCTTCAAGAGGGATCATCATCCTCCGAACAGGCAGAAAGCATCCCAGGCAAGTGACAGGGGTCACCTCCTTTTAAGTTCACATGGTTGGAGTTGTGAGGCACCAGAAACAGCACTGAAGTGCAGCTTACACCGAATGGTTAAATGCACTGGTGTTTGTGCGATGCTGTACTGTGAAAGAGAAGGAGTTTGAAGGGCTAAGATATCTGTGGCAGAGAAAAGCACCTTTGGCCGTCCTACCAGCCAGCGATTCAGTTGGGAAGAACTCAGATCATAGAATCACAGAATCATTAGGGATCGGAAGGGACCTCAAAAGATCATCTAGTCCAATCCCCCCACCACAGCAGAACCACCTAGACCAAGTCGCACAGGAATATGTCCAGGTGGGTTTTCAATGTCTCCAGAGAAGGAGACTCCACAACCTCCCTGGGCAGCCCCTTCCAGTGCTCCATCACCCTCACTGGGAAGAAGTTCCTTCTCATACTGATGTGGCACCTCCTCTGTTCCAGCTGCCTCCACCTTGCAGTTCATAATCATCCATTTACCTCATAACAAGGAAGTGACCCCAGAAGTTCTTTCTGTCTACCAAATCCTTGGGCAAACAGTATCAGAGACAGATTACGGTTAAATAAATAAATAAATAAGTTGAATTTATGGAGCAACCCTCTCAAAGCGTTAAACCATTCATAGCTTTACGACTGCATATTAATCTGCTCTCATTTATTGCTTTGTAAGGCTATTTTGACAAAAGTTCATTATCAAGACTGCTAAATGCTTTTAAAGCATTGATTGAGGGAATTATTACATCACGGTGATAGACACTGTGTGTTAAGATGGATTGTGAGCCTCGGACCGTCTGAAATTTCCCCCCTTTTAATTGGATCGATCCCGAGAATAAACGAAGTTTAATTGAATTTTGAGGAAAATTGAGCAGTTGTTTTCAAGTCTCTGTCAATACACATTATTTCAATTACATGATGATAAGCGCCGAGAGTTTGCAAACAGCCTGGTCGCAGGCGGAGGCTGCACGTCGCAGTCTCTCGGCACAGGCTTGGCTTTTGCTTTCTTTTTCCAAGGCTGAGCTGCGTTTCCCAAAAGCTCATCAGCAAGGGCAGGGGCCCGGCTCCTGCAGCCCAGGTAGCAGAAGAAGATTAACCCTTGTGCCTCCATTTTCCCTCACCTCCTGCCTGGCTCTCCTTCCTCTCATGGTCCCAGTCACCTGGGTCTTTATATCGCAGAAGGGGTTGAAAGGGACCTTGAAAGATCATCCAGCCCAATCCCCCCACCCCAGCAGGATCCCCTAGATCCAGTCATTAAGGATTGGAAGGGACCTTGAAAGATCATCCAGTCCAATTCCCCTGCCACAGCAGGATCTCCTAGATCCAGTCACACACTAGCATGGCTGAGTGGGTTTTAAACATCTCCAAAGAAGGAGACTCCATTGAACTGCAGTCTGAGCAGGGCAGGGGTGTTTAATGCATAGAAATTCCTGCTTGCCTGGTAGACAGCAACCCCTGCCAGAGCAGGACCACCTAGACCAAGTTGCACAGGAATATGGCCAGGCAGGTTTGAAATGTCTACAGAGAAGGAGACTTCACAATACCCTTGGCAGCCCCTTCCAGGGCTCTGTCACCCTCACCATGAAGAAGTTCCTTCACATCTTTATGTGGAACCTCCTCTGTTCCAGTTCACACCCGTTACCCCTTGTTCTATCATTAGATGCCACTGAGCAGAGCCTGGCCCTTTCCATATTTATCAACCTCTCAGTCACCCCTCAGTTTCCCTTTTTCCAGGCTCAAGAGCCCCAGCTCCCTCAGCCTTTCCTCATCAGGGAGATGTTCCACTGCCTTCATCACCATTGTGGCTCTGCACTGGACTGTCTGCAGCAGTTCTATGTACTTCAGGGAACTCATCCCTAGTACTAAGCTGGTCCTGTTAGACTGGCCAGCAAGCTCTAATCGTGCTCGTTTGGGATGCAGGGAGCTCCTGCAGACACTCACCCCTCAACAGCTGCTTCCAATTCTCCCAGGATGGCAGCAGAGCTCAGGACACCTGGGCCAGCTCCTCTCCGTTTCAGGTGGAGGAAGGAGCAGGGGCAGTGTATAAAAGCATTAATGGAGGCAGAGCTCTGGTTTGCTTTGATGATGTGGAGGAAGGACAGAGCTTCACTTCAGGAGAGGTACTGTGCTTCTGTGTTTGGGGGGTGGTGTGCTCTGAGGGGCTGAACTTGGGCAAGAGCTGTGGTGTCCTGTCTGGCTTCAGATTGTGTTGAGCTAGGTTCTCCTTGTTGCTTGGCAAGTGAAAGAGGGTGAGGACATCTGAGCAAGAGCTGCAGTTCTCTTAGTTGTCTCCTCTCCTGGAGACTTGTGCTAGGTTTTTTGGGTCAGAAAACCAGTTCTCCAGGTTTGTGTGCCCTCTGAGCTGGGGCTTGGAGCTCAGTCAATCATCCTTGTGTTGTCTTCAGGCAGGACTTGGTGGTGGTGACTCTCTCAAAATCTCTGGGAGAGTGTAGCCTTGGAGTCACAACTGAATTCAATGAAGAGTAGATGATGTGTTGTGAATGGGCTGGTGACCTCTTGCATAGGCTGGTGACCACCTTTCCAGGGAAGTGGTGGAGTTGTTGTTCTGGGAGGCTTTCAAAATGTGTGTTGCTCTGGTACTTAAAAACAGGGTTTAGTGGGCAGGTTGGGGTCATGTTGATGGCTGAACTGGATGATCTTGGAGGTTTCTTTCAAGCTTAGTGGTTGTGTGCGTTGGCATTTGCTAAACTGCGCCTTAAACTCTGGCAGTAAAGGGTTAATGAATTACTTCTTATGGCTGCCAGTGCATCAGGATTATGAGGCTGCATCTGGAGTATCGTGTCCAGTTCTGAGCTTCCTGGTTCAAGAAGGACAGAGAACTGATAGAGCCCAACAGAGGGCCATGAGGGGGTTGGACTGGATGATCTTTGAGGTCACTTCCAACCCCTGATGTTCTGTGATTCCCCCCACAGCACCCTTCCTCTGACTCTGAGCAACCCAGGTGACATCCAGCTTCACTGAGAGCTGCAATTAGAGGTGGGTGCAGGGCAGATCCTGCTGGTCGTGGAGAGCTGAGGTCAGGGTGGTTCCCTCCAGGCTTTAGAGGCTGTTATAGATTCGTTAGTTATTCACTGTAGCAGCGTCGATCCTAATGAATTCATTTGGTATTCATTGGCTGTCACGCACAGTTCTGTAAGTCTTCAGCTCCAATTTAGGACAATTAAAATGAAGTGTTAGCAAGCAACGTTTCCCCTGCATTGCACAATCTATAATATTTTCTTTTCAGGGGAGGGATGCAGACTAGCCCGGCTCACGCTGCCGATGCTATCGGGGAGCGAGATCTCGCGGCTTGATCCTGCAACACTTAATGAATTAATACAGCAGACATAATTTTCACGGGTCAGTGTGTTGTGCTGGCCTGCAGATCTGTCTAGATTAGGGCTGGGGAAAGACTAATTGAAAAATACGTGTCTTGGTTTGCTTAAAGAACAATAAGCAGACATCTACCGGCGAGAAACGTACAAACAAGATGCACAAAAGCAAGGCAGCGATTTGTCATCGGCTTCGTAGTTCATGTTGTAAATTAGACAATCTTTCATAATCACAGAGCTGGGGGAAGTGAGGGGGGGGGAACCCAATCAATTTGTCTGTAACATTCTAAGTCCTTTTGAAAACACAATTGAAGTATAATTCCTCTGTGTTTCCCAGTTAATTATCATTTACAATATTTCCAGCATCAAAGCTTTACTAGCGTGGAGGGGATCATTTCTTCATCACGGTGCCACTTTCAGGATTCATTTATCTTGTCTTTTAGACTAATTATCCCCAAATTCACCAATCGACTGTCACACTTACATGCTCCAATAAATGTAGTTTTAAATCAGCAGCTTACTTTGCTGCGGCGGTACAAGCCTTCCTGAATTGTGTCTAACTAGAGTCATTCATCTGTGATCACAACACTAAAGGGAGAACAACAACATTAAGGTTTGTATGAATGATCATGCTTATTTATATGCAAATACGTCTGACAAATCAATAATGTATGATTTAGCTGTTCACTGTGCATTAGGAGAAGTGCCGCCAGTCCCAGGTGGCATCTCAAAAGGATCCTCAGCTCTTTCCCCGCCCCAGTCTCAGCCCCTACTTCAACCAGCGTGTCTGGTCAAGTGGCTGAAAAATCAGCTGCTGCCTCATCTCTGAGTGTTGGTGGGACCGGCAGCCATCCTGGCTGCTGGACGGTGTTGGGAGAGGGTGATGCCAGTCTGGGGTGACTGGGAAGGGGGAGATGGGATGTGAGATGATCTGTGGAGGTCTTGGAGCACCATGGGACAGGATGGAGATAGGAGTGGGGTGTTAGACAAGCAGAAGGGCTTGGATGGCAGCATCTGATTTTCCATGGACTGGGGCTCTGGTTCACAAAATCACAGAACATTAGGGATTGGAAGGGACCTGGAAAGATCATCCAGTCCAATCCCCCTGCCAGAGCAGGATCCCCTAGGTCCAGTCATTAGGGATTGGAAGGGACCTGGAAAGATCATCTAGCCCAATCCCCCTGACACAGCAGGATCCCCTAGGTCAAGTCACACAGGAACATATTCAGGTGGGTTTTAAAGGTCTCCAGAGAAGGAGACACCACAACCCCCCTGGGCAGCACCTTCCAAGTTAGCTTGTTCCTCTGGGTTTCAAATTGATGTGAAGCATAATGACACCCCAAGCAGAGTTAGCTCTGTCCATCAGTCTCACTCTGCCCCCCTGTCCCACTTCTTCCTATCCAGAGAACAGCTGCCTCCCTGTCACTGCAGAACATCTGTCACCCTTTTTCAGCTGCACCATCTTTATGGTCCAGCCTTTTCTGCAGGGCCCTGCATGGCTCTTCCCTGCAGCGAGGGCTTGTTTCTACCCCAGTCTCATCCTCTCTCCTGCCCATGGCTTTTTCTTCTTGCTCTTCTGCTCCTGTGGGTGAGCTGATGATCTGTCAGCCACACAGCAACAAGCCCTGGGCTTTTATACCCCATCATTCCTCCCAGAGAGATGCTTTTCCTCCCTTCCCAAGGTCTCCAAAACATCAGCTCTCTTTTCAGAGAGAGAAAAGGGGCAGGAACATTAGCACCGTGTTGTCCATGTCCTACACTGCCTGTGCGCTGCCCAAGCACACCATGGTATATCTGCCTTGGGGACCAGCACTTACCAAGGCTCTTGTGCTCTCCTTGTGAGCAAGTTGATGGGGTCTGAGAGATAGACAGATCTGATATATTCTTATCTCCTTATCTTGTTCCTTAATAAACACAGACACTTGACTAGCTGTGAATGAGGTGTAAATGTCTGCATTACTTCTGAGATGGGCTTGTGGCTAGTGGTGAAATGGGCTTTCAGCTGAGCCAAGGAAAAACCCCTGCACTCAGCTTGCTGCACTGTGCATGCTGAGCAGTAATTGTGTCCTCCTGACTGAGGTAGACTAAACTGTCTCAGACATGGTTATTCCCTTGGCCAGAAGCAGCTGGGTGCTGTGGAGAAATGCAAGCAGTTGTCCTCCTCCTCCTGGACCCACCAAGCCCACCAGTAAAGGATGAGTGTATGTGGGGAAGGCTTTGTGGGTTCCTGTGCAAAGGGAATGAGCTGTACAACCTGTGCCTGGTGATGGGCTGGATATAAGAAGGAACTTCTTCCCAGTGAGGGTGACAGAGCACTGGAAGGGGCTGCCCGGGGGGGTTGTGGAGTCTCCTCTGGAGATGCTTAAAATCCACCTGGACATGTTCCTGTGTGACTTGGTCTAGGTGATCCTGCTGTGTCAGGGGGATTGGACTGGATGATCTTTTGAGGTCCCTTCTGATCCCTAATGTTCTGTGATTCTGTGACTCATATCACATCATCTAGCCCAGTCCTGCCACATCAGGATCCCCTAGATCCAGTTGCACAGGAACATGTCCAGGCAGGTTTTAAAGGTCTCCAGAGAAGGAGACTCCACAACCCCCCTGGGCAGCCTGTTCACCTGATGGGACTCCTTGTCCCATCATCTGATGTCAATGTCTGCTCTGGATAAAGACACCTACACCCAGTATGGGAAAGCACAGGCAGTCTGTCCTGCACCTCTTATTTGCTGTGACAGGTGAAAAGAGGAGCAACTTGAACAAATGCTGTGCCATACACTCTGTCCTAGGGATAAATTGCTTAGTTGCTGCCAGCTCTGGAAGAACCGCTCAGAAAGCTGTGAAAGCAAGCAAGAAATCCCAGTGTACACAGTGCTGAGGGGAGGAGTGAGTTTAATGGCCTGCGTGAATTGTCAAGCAAACCCTCTGCAGACTTCAGCATCTTCAGTGGCACATTCTCATTCTGACACAGAAGCGACATTTATAGGTCGTAACTCTGAGAAGCAGTTGGTCTCACTGGCACTATTACACTTAAATGTGAAGGGCTTCATCTGCTGACTATCACAGTGGAAAAGGCAAGTTGAGCAGTTAAAGTAACAGTTCAGGAGGATCCCCCGAGGATGGAGCGAGCAAAAGAGAATAATCGGGCGTTTCCACAACTTGCCCCTGCAGTGGATTGGTTTCTGGCAGCTGAGCTGCTTCTAGCTTGCCCAGTTTATTTTCAATCGTGTCTCTAGAAGGCACTGCTCATATTCCCGTTGCATTTATAATACTAATTGGCTACCTAACGGGGTAGCCCACAGGTCTGCGTGCTGGGAACACGCTGGGAAGAGAGGTCGGTCTGTTTCCTCGCACATCCGCGCACTGCTGCCCTCACTCATCCCACCTTCAAAAAACTCGTCGTAGATTGAATTAACTCAGGAATGGAGCATCTGCACCACCAGTAATTTCATTACTGGAGAAGGCAGGAAACTGTGTTTCTCGATGAAGCTCAGATTATGGATCCGGTTGTTTGCGTTGGAATTTTAATGGGCTTGTACAAAAAAGGGCTGGCACACGTCATTTCTTCTTTGAAAGAAGCCTAGTGTGGGGGAGATGCCACATGCTCTGGACAGAATGGGGGGCTCTGTCTTGCTCATAACTGTCACAGCACTGCAAAAAAGCAGGTGAAGGATCTGTGGTGGTGCTTGGCCAGGCCACACTCTCTGCAGGGGGGAAAATTGTTGTTTTAGCCGATTTAATAGCTATACCTTGTCCAGTGACTGGGGCTGATGGGTTGGAATGGGCTGCCCAGGGTGGTGGTTGAGTCTCCATCCCTGGATGAATGTAAAAGCTGCTCAGATGTAGTGTTGAGGTATCTGGTTTAGGGGTGACCTTGTAGAGTAGGGTTGGTGGTTATACTCTATGATCCCAAGGGTCTTTTCCGTTTCCAACCTGAATGAATGATTCTATGGTTCTTTGCCATGGAGGAACAATATCGACAACCAACACTGCTGGAGTTGGACCAGTCCTCGGTGAATGGCCATGGTGGGCTGAGACCTGAGAGGCTTTCACAACTGAGCATAGAGGATTTGATAAGTGGCTCAAGTCTGAATGCAGTGATAACCCGCTCCAGAAAGGGTATCCACACTTTAAGATACAGTCTCACACAGAGAATCAAGTGCAAGCCCCATTTTCAGTAGGGAACAACTACGTCTTTTATATATTGTTTTCCCTTCCCATCAACCCAGACTGGTTCATGCAGGAGGAATCATAAGCTGTTGCAATAGTTCTGTACTTGGGATGATGTTTTTTTGTGGGGTTTGCATTGCCCTGGCAGGCTGATAAAGCTTCATGGGTGGCTTCTCTAAGAGCAGCAGTCTTCTGCATCTCTACTGTTGAGACCACAGCTGGAGTATTGTGTCCAGTTCTGGGCCCCTCAGTTCAAGAAGGACATGGAGCTGCTAGAGGGAGTCCAGGGTAGAGCAATGAGGATGATGTAGTAGAACACCTCCCTGATGAGTTACAACTGAGGGAGCTGGATCTCTTGAGCTTGGAGGAGACTGAGGGGTGACCTCATTCATGTCTATAAGTATGTGAGGGGTGAGTGGCAGGAGGATGGAGACAGGCTCTGCTCAATGTTATCTGGTGATAGGACAAGGGGCAATGGGTGCAAGGTGGAATATAGGAGGCTCCATATAACTATCAAAAGGAACTTCTTAATGATGAGGGTGACAGAGCCCTGGAAGGGGCTTCCCAGGAGGGTTGTGGAGTCTCATTCTCTGAGATGTATACAACCTGCCTGGCCATGTTCCTGTGTGACTTGATCTAGGAAATCCTGCTGTGGTGGGGGGATTGGACTGGATGATCTTTCAAGGTTCCTTTCAATCCCTAATGTTCTGTGATTCTGTGATCTCCCTTTGGAGCAACGGAGTACTAGTACATCTCTTTTGTGGGGTCTGGGCTGTCCTGGCAGGCTAATAAGGCTTCATGAGTGGCTCCTCTAAGATCAGCAATCCTCTGCATCTCCCTTTGGAGTGACAGAGAGCACTACTACATCTCCCAGCAGCCCCAGAATGGAACAGGATGAGATTTTTAAGGGTGGGCTTGATGATTTCCTGAACAAATGACACTTGGAAAGTCAATCTGATTGGCACACTGTGCCTTTTGTTTTCAGTAGTGCTGGAGAAGTTTGAAAGACTGGGCAAAGGCACAGATTTTACCAGTTTGCAGGAGATTTTGTCAGTGACACAGGCACATGTGTAGAAATCAGTCAGTTTAACTCACATCTCAGTCTGCCTGGGCTTTTCCTGCTGGCTCCGATGAAATATTAAAAGCGCCACGTCCTTTCCTTCGCGTATCTCTTCGTATTCATTCTGGCCACTCACTTGATATGTAAATAAAGGGTACCGCCGCTCTATAAAATGCAGATATCCTGCATTATTTAAGCTGCAAAGGCGATGCATCATCCGTTATGTGGCTCATTGGGGGAGCCCCGCTGTGTATTTGGCAATAAAGCCTCAGAGCGCCTCATCAGAAACAGCGGTTGGTCCAGGGGAAGTTCATTTATGCATGAAATATTCACGGAGCAACAATGCAAACCTTAAACATCAGTAATTGTTAGATTTCTATTGCCTCTAACTAGTGTCTCTAAATTATTGCAAAAGACCAGCCAATTTGCAAATTACATATATTTGTCATGCTCTTGTACCTTTAGTGAACAGACCATAATGGTGATAGCGGTTTTAATGTACACAGTCCCGGAGCCTCCTTCGGAGGGCTGGCCAAAGGCTAGCTCTTTAATGGAAAGAGTTGGCCAGGTTGCTGCTGAAAGTCCCTGCTGGATTAACTGACTCGCTGCCTCCAATTTCTTTATTCCCCTCAAATGTTTATGTCCAGCTTTTAGCTGAAGAAACTTCATCCAAGATGGTCCTCTCATAGAATCATTAGGGATTGGAAGAGACCTTGAAAGATCATCTAGTCCAATCCCCCTGCCACAGCAGGATCTTGACATGACTTGGAGAGATTTTATCTGATCACAAGGCTAGTGAGATATGGGGCTGTGGCACGGATGAGGCTGGCTCAGAATTGAGTTGGTTCTGTGGTGCAGTCCTTGCTGTGGTCCATGACCCTGTGGTTTCATGCTTTTTGGAGAAGGACCTCTAGAAAAAGCAGCCTGTTGAGCACAAGAGAAAACAAATGCCTAGTGTAAAACCCTCAAAGGCTGCAGAGACATGATACAGAATCACTCCTGTTGGAAAAGACCCCTGGGATCACAGACTCCAATCATCTACCCTGCCTTACAGTCACCCTTAAACCATATCCCTCAACACATCATCCAAATGATCTTTCAACATGTTCAAGGATGGTGACTCAACCGCCTCCCAGTGCCTGACCACCTTTTCTGTCTCCAGGTCCATTGGCATCACCCTCCTGGTGCACTTTGAAAGGAGAAAGGCGATGGACAGATTCACTTGCTTTGAGCAGTGATGGGATTAGCAAAGATGTTGAGCTGTGGGTTTGTGAAACAACCTCTGTTTCACAGAATCACAGAACATCAGGGATTGGAAGGGACCTTGAGAGATCATCCAGTCCCATCCCCCTGACACAGCAGGATCACCTAGTTCTAGTCACACATCTGGGAACATGGCCAGGTGGGTTTTAAATGTCTCCACAGACTCCACAACCCTCCTGAGCTGCCCCTTCCAGTGCTCTGTCACCCTCATTGGGAAGAAGTTCAATCTTAGGTTGATGCGGAACCTCCACTGTTCCAGCTCACACCCTGTTGGCCCTTGTCCTATCATTAGATGATACTGAGAAGAACCTGGCTTCATCCTCCTGACATCCACCTTTTCCATATTTATAGTCATTAATGAGCTCCCTTTAGCAATGTAGAGCATGAAGACTCCTGGTAACTCCAGCCCTGTGCTCTTCTGGCCATTGTGTGCCTACTCTAATTACTGTTTCCATGTCTTTGAGAAGACCAACCAGCCCAAAAGGGGATGCTCTCTGCTGAGAGCCAAGTGCTGCCACAGCAAGAGAAGGATTCATGTAACACCTTCAGATTAATTAATATCCCTCCCTGAAAGACCCCAAAGAACCTCTGGGACATCAAAGGGTTAATTAACACTCAGTAGTCTCTATCAGCAGATTAATTTCTGAGTTGCTTTATGACCTGGTGCTCCCTAGAAAAACTGTAGAAGGAAAGTGCTCTCTCCCGGTCTTTACTCTTTCTGGTTAATATTCAAGCAGAAGTCTTATAATGAGTGATAAAATAACAGCATAAAACGCAGCCCCGCCTTTGATAAACCTCTTCCTGGTGGATTTCCCCTGTTGACACCATGCTCCTTTATCTTTCACACCGTGAGCTGCTTTGGGAATGGAGTCTCCTCCATCAGGTTGATAAAACACAACCTCTTTTCCCAGGCATCTTGGTCCCTGAGGAGGACTGTGGGATCCCCTAGGACATTAACTTGGCAGAAGATGGGGTCCAAGAGCACCACTTCTGGCTGGGAGAAGCGGGTGCTGCTGACTTTCTCAGAGTAGCCCAGAGAGGTTTATGGCTGCAGTGGTTTCTCTTTCTCCTCTGTGGATCTCAGTGTTGGATAGTAAGCTTTATGTGGGGTTTGATCCTTCTAGATGTGAGTGGTTGTTCGCTGACAACCATCTCCACATGGTAAGGAGAGCTTTTTACACTTTAAATAACCTACAGTCATGCCAGACATGCAAAGGGCCATGGTGGGGGTGTGAAGCTCTCCAAGTCCTTTCAGCAGAGGCAGAGCAGGTCCCCTGCTGAGAAGCTCCCTTTGGCTTCAGATACATGATCTCTGTGCCAGTTCTGCAAGAGATAGTTTTAAGTTCACCCATCCCTATGGCCTTTTCTGTGTGAGGGGATGAAGAGGAGTGTTGAAAGCTTGTATGAGCTCAGAGACCGGCACGTTCTCTATCCCAACCGCTAGCAGCAAGCCTGGCTCCCTGTCAGACACAAGCCCTCAGTGCTGCACTCTGAGGAGCTGAGCTTGGGATGTCAGCAATGGGCTGAGCTGGCATCTCTTGGCTTCATCTGCCTCAGGTTATAGACTGATAGAACTCACAGATTCACAGGTTACAAGACTCTTGCACCAGAGTCCTCAACATCCTCACTTCTCCCCCATCAGGACTTGGGCTGAGGGACATGAGGAGAACTGGGTTTCCAATGCAGAGTTAGTTGAGCTGCGTGTGCTGAAGGTGCAAGCTAAAGGGACTCAGTCCCTCACCTCTAAGTTGGAGTAGCAGCATGTCTGCTCCTCCTGGAGGGAAAGGCAGATCCTGAGGAACTGTGCAGTGCACAGATATTACAGATATTATTGGGGGGGTATGGTTTAGGGGTGAACTTGTAGAGTAGGGTTGATGGCTGGACTTGATGATCCCAAGGGTCTTTTCCAAAGGGTCTTTTCCAACCTGAATGATCACAGAGTCATAGAACATTAGGGATTGGAAGGGACCTCGAAAGATCATCTAGTCCAATCCCCCTGCCACAGCAGGTTCACCCTGTGTTACCCACCTGGCAATGTTCCAGTGCAACTTGGCCTAGGTGATCCCGCTCTGGTAGGAGGATTGGACTAGATGGATGATCTTCTGAGGTTCCTTCCAATCCCTAATGTTCTGTGATACAGCAAAAAGGGGTGGAGAGTGTGCGGAATGACTGGCTTCATCTTGGCTCTGTTTGTAGGAAAGAATTACATCCTCATCAATCTGCACAAGGAGGTAGCTCAGGACTAGAACCTGAGGAGCAAACCTTTGGCCACCCAGCAGGAGATGACAATAAAAGCTAATTTAAAACAAAAAAAAAATTCCCCAACCAAAACCACTGGAATTTTGAGTCACTTAAGGAAATGAATTTCTTGCAGCCGAACCCTTTCAAAGGTGATCACTCCTGCCTCCAGGTTTCTCTTTGACTTGTTTTATGATGATGTTTGCTGAAAGTTCAGAAAATTAAATCTTTTGCACTTTCAGAAGTGCAACATGATGGATGTGTTTTGGGATTCAAATCAAGGGAGGGAGAATGCTTCTTTAAATTATTAGTTTGGCTTCCCTCCACCGTGCTGCCGCTCTGTTAATTAAACAGCGGACATATGTTAAGGCTGTTTTACAAGCATCTGGAAAGAAAAATTAACATTTTTTATCACTGTCACTGTAATTTCTTAACTGTATGTGTGTGTGTACAATATGAAAATTAGCTTCATTTAAAAGTTAGAGTGGTTTTGCCTTGATTAGAAGACAGGCGGGATGATGAAAGGGCACTCGGATAGCTGTAGAAGGATCTGGCCTGGAGGAGGAGAGGCAAAGCCTGATGCTCTGTGGGGTTGGTCAGTCAGGGTGGAAATCTAATGGTATTTGTGTCAAAACAGTGCTGTGCATTTCACATGGAATGATTGAGGCTGGAGAAGCCCTCTGAGCTCATCCAGATCAGCCCAGGACCTAAGGTCACCCCAGGGGCCACAGCCAGGCTGTCCTTCAACACCTCCAGGGATGGGGACCACCACTGCCCTGGGCAGTCTAGTCCAGCCTCTGATCATCCTTTCCATGAGGAAAGGCTTCCAACAGTCTTTGTGTGGCTCTGGAAGTAATTTTCAAACAAACCCAACAGCACTCTGTGGAGCAAAGTCTGGGTGGTCATCTTTGACTCTGTGCTGAAGTCCAGGCTGGTCAGCTTCTCTCATCCTGCAGATAAGGTCTCAGAGCACGAAGACGCCAGCACAGAGTCTTGAGAGTAGGGTCCGGTGCTTAGATACTGCCATTTGGACCCTACTGTTCCCTCTTGCAATGCTGCTTGCATAATGTCCCTCCTTCTGGAAGAGGTTTCTGTTGCAAAACAGGGGATCTCTGGGCTTAGTTGTGGAAATAGCTCATCTGTGGTTGCACAGGAACGGTGCCCGGCCTTTTTCAGCCACACACGTTCACGTTCAGCACAGACACAGAGGCCAAGAGGAGAAAGCAAAGTGTCAGAATTATTGTCTGAACCTGATAGCTGCTTTCATAAATTGAATGCAGCAGAAACCCCTCTCCTGGCCAGGCTGGAGCTGCTCCTCAGGTTGCACAACACGCTGCACTGTGTAAATTAAACAGTATGTTCCGCGACTGACAGGTTGGAGACACTCTATTTCCAGGACTCCCAGTTCACACTGGTTAATTATGGCAATATGTTGTTTGTCAGTGGAGAACTGTGCAAATCCAGATTTCCCTGAGTGATGAGGTACCCTTAACT
Organism: Phoeniculus purpureus; assembly: GCA_028565055.1. Lineage (NCBI taxonomy): Eukaryota > Metazoa > Chordata > Aves > Bucerotiformes > Phoeniculidae > Phoeniculus > Phoeniculus purpureus. The sequence goes on along the minus strand of JAOXOE010000848.1, from coordinate 1,794,513 downwards.
CCAGCTGGATGGCAGAGACTCTGTAGAAGAACATGACAAGGAGCTCTGCTGGGAAAGCCACAGATGCGGAGCCAGATCTGGGCCATAAGGAATTAATGGGGCTGTATGTACAAATGAAGGTCTGATCCACCAGTCATCAACAGCAAAGGTCCCTGCAGAGGTTTCAGAGCCCTTTGAAGGAGCATGAGGTGAGCAGGAGCTCCTCATTTGCCTGCAAGGGTTAGGGTTAAGCGGTGATATATCCGCGTGGAAAATGGAGACTACATCAGATTATTTGAGGTCTCCAGCTCCTTATTGACTTGTGTGAAATCCTTTTTCTTTACTTTTTTGGCCAACCAAAGAGAGATTTATCTTCTAGAAACTTTTCTGCCAGGGAAAATGTGGAGGTAGGAACCATCAGCAAAAGGAGGCTAGGAGCAGAGTTCCTTTATCCATGCTGCCAGTGATCACGTTCCCCTTGAAATCCTAATGAAATCATTGTCACAACTTTGTGGAACTAGCACTGGAAGAATGGCAGGACCAGGTCCTTGACTTCTGTGTGGCCAATCCAGAACTACCAGTTACGTTCCTGTCTCTCCACGACTCCCACAGCATCACAGAAATATTGAGGCTGGAAAAGCTCTCTGAGCTTGCCCAGCCCAGGACTCCATTGGCCAGACCAGGGCACTAAGGGCCACAGCCAGGCTGTCCTTCAACACCTCCAGGGATGGGGACTCCACCACT
>JAOXOE010000848.1:1761899-1774144 GCA_028565055.1 Phoeniculus purpureus | reverse complement strand
TGATCCTGCTGTGGCAGGGGGATTGGACTAGATGATCTTTCGAGGTCCCTTCCGATCCCTAATGTTCTGTGATTCTGTGATTTCCCATTCATTGTTTACGGGAATGAGTGGGGTACGGACAGTAGCACCCGCCTGGATGCTTAGTTGTAGGAGCTCAAGAAGCCATCACAGCAAGCTGCTGTTAAGATACTGGCAAGTATTTTATGGTCACAGTAAGAGCTGCTCTCTAGTGGAAACTTCAGAGGACCAAGGTCTCAGGAGTTGCTTCATACTTTGCGTTTCAACTTAGTCTCTAAACAAGCTGCATCAGTGCTGTATTAACTAGCACAAGCAGATGCAGCCCAGCCAGCATTACACTTGTTGACAATGAGTGGGAAGTGAAGGCACAAGGGTCTGAAGAGCTACTCCAGTCATTTCAGGTCACTAAGCCTGGTTTCTGCCCAAAGCTTCTATAACCAGGCTGGTCACAGGGTTGTTCCAAACAGAGGAAGTAGGAATGCTAGCCCGGGATGGGTAAAGACCTGGGCTGTGCTTCACAGTGTCACTGTAGCTTCATACCTGCCACTGCGTAGAGGAGATGCAAAGCATCTTCTCTCCTATCATCTCAGCAAAGCAAGAACAGCTTGCTCTTGACAAGAAGTTTGCGTTTTCTTCATGTCCCCTCACAGGTAGTACACTGAGGTGCAGCTTCCAGGTCTGAAATTATTTTGTCAGGAAAGGAATTTGCATAAAACCACAATCTAAAGACCCCTTGAGACCAGTAAGACATGCAGCAGCGACAGCAGCAACATCCAGACAGATGGACTGACCACAGGAGTTGGACGAAGGATTTTGCTTGTGCCATCAAATCAAGAAAGAATTCACCCACAGGGGAACAATAGGGTTTCAGTTCACGGATTGGGTTCCTTTGAAGGCTTACATTCCGGATGGTGATTAAACACAACAAACAAATAGACAAGGTCCCTTGCCACCTTTAAAATCTCTGTTTTCACTCGTCTATCCTACAGACTCAGGGAGCCAATCTCATTGTGTTTTATTATCTTCAGGCAACGTGAAATAAAATGTGGTTCACGGAGAGTGGAGTTCTCCAAGCTGAGGTACTTTTATGCAAAGGCATCCTCTGTGCTTTCAGTTTAATTTCCTCCTATAGGAAATGTGGCTTAGAGAAAACTCCTTAGCTTCTAAGCTAATATTTGACTGGCAGAAAATAAACATACCCATATGAGAATCTGTCTGTGTCTGTGACATTAATGTTCCTAGTAAGACATAAGATTTCCCTGAGCAGTTACTTTTTCACATAATCAAAGACTTCAGAGTTACACAGCAACTGCCAGCTGCCTCCCTGTCCACCAGTAAATCAGTAAGTAAAGCATCCTGGCCTATGCCACTAAAGATGTTCCTCGAAGGATGTTCCAACCAAGACTCCAAATCAAGTGTTAAATCAAGGAACCCCTTAAAACTGTTTCTCCCCATGTGGATTTTTGTGTTGCCCGGGGTGCTTTCCTGGGGCTGGCCTGAAAGAGCTGTCACTATCTGGGGTTGCTGCTGGTCACTCCTCCAGCCCCAGCTCAAACCCACAGCTGGGTGTTTGAAGGGACTGGCCATTATTGAGCTGTGCCTTGAAGCATGTCCAATGTGCAGCTACATCATGTGTTCAGCCTGTGCACATGCCTGAGTGGGCTTCACATGGTAGAAAATACTGGAAAGGGTGATTTGCACACCTATTTCTCCCTTGAATGTTGGAGGATTTTGTATAAAACAGCCTTATGACCAACTCTCAGGGATTGGGAATGTCTGAAAAGTTCCCCAGGACATCAATGAGACACTGACCTGCTGCCTGTAGTGGTGGAGTCAACAGGCAGAGTCATGAGACGGATTGATTGGAGGATTTGATTTGAATAGGTAGGTAAGGAAACAAGTACAAGTAAAGACAAGGCAGTCTAAAGAGAAATAAAGTCAATCGAGTGCCTGAAAAGCCTTTGGAAACAAACCAGTTTTTTAACCATCAAAGTAGAAGGATCAGGAGTGAATAAGGCTGGTGCTGCTTCTGGGCAGCAGTGATTTGACCCTAGCCAGGAGCCAAGCCACTTGGTCACTTCCCATCCCACCCCCTTCATGCCCTTCATGGGAAGAGAATAGAAAGACCAAAAGCAAGAAAATTCATGGGTCAAGGTACAGTTTAATCAGTAAAAGAAGAATTAAAAACAGGCTACATAAAGGCAGTCAGTCATTCACTTTTTCCCACCAGCAGACCAGTGCCTAGCTAAGTGTCTGAGCAATTGGCACCTTGGAGGACAACCCTTCATGTCCTCCCTCGTTCCATGCCATTTTACTGCCAATGTTGGTGCCACATGGGGTGGAATAACTCTCTAGACAATTCAGCTCAGCCATCCTGACTATGTCCCCTCCCAGTGTCTTGTTCACCACAGTCAAATTTCTGGGGAGAGCAGAGTGCAAAACAGAAAAGGCCTTGACTCTGTCCAAACTGTTCGGCAACAGCTAAAACTCTGACAGCAACAGTGTTCTAGCTACCAATCCAGACCCAGCACTGCATAGGCTGTTCTGAAGAAGGTTATCTCCATTCCAGCTGTACTAGAATAAACTAGAGACTGAAAGAAGTCGAAGACTTATTAAGTCTAATACTAAGACTTTTCCTGGAGTCTGAGAGTGGGTGACACCATAGAATCATAGAATCATTAGGGATTGGAAGGGACCTCAAAAGATCACCTAGTCCAATCCCCCTGCCACAGCAGGATCGCCTAGACCAAGTCGCACAGGAACATATCCAGGTGGGTTTTAAACCTCTCCACTGAAGGAGATTCCACAACCTCCTTGACAGCCCTCTGTCACCCTCACTGTGAAGAAGTTCCTTCTCAAATTGATGTGGAACCTCCTATGTTCCAGCTTACACCCACTGCCCCTTGTCTTACCACTAGATAACACTGAGAAGAGCCTGGCTCCATCCTCCTGATACCTGCCCCTCACATATTTGTAAACATTAATGTGGTCACCCCTCAGTCTCCTTTTCTTCAAGCCAAAGAGACCCAACTCCCTCAGTCTTCCCTCATAAGGGAGGTGTTCTACTCCCTTCGTCATCTTTGTGGCTCTGCGCTGGACTCTCTCAAACAGTTCTGTGTCCTTCTTGAACTGAGGGGCCCAGAACTGGACACAATACTCCAGATGTGATGGAGTACCGGAGGGGGCTGCCCAGAGGGTTTGTGGAGTCTCCTTCTCTGGAGAGGTTTGGAGCCTGCCTGGACATGTTCCTGTGGACTTGATCTGGGCCATCCTGCTGTGGCGGGGGCATTGGACTGGATGATCTTTCGTGGTCCCTTCCAATCCCTGATGTTCTGTGGTTCTGTGATTCTGTGAGTTATGGGTGTGAACTGGAAAACAGGAGGTTCTGTACAGATCAGAGGGAACAACTTCACAATGAGGGTGATGGGGCCCTGAAGTGGGCTGCCCAGGGGGGTTGTGGGGTCTCCTTCTCTGGAGACGTTTGAAACCCACCTGGACTTGGTCTGGGTGATCCTGCTGTGGCAGGGAAGGATTGGGCTGGATGATCTTTCGTGGTCCCTGCTGGTACCTGGTGTTCTGTGATTCTGTGTGATAGTCTCAGGGGATCAACCCAGGCTAAGCAGCATGTCATTTTATCAGGTGACTATGGAAACTGATGTAGGAGGTGTGTGGTTTTATATTCCCTATACTTTGATCTGACTTCTGCAAACCCTTTCTTAGCATTGGTCTATGCTATCTGGACATGTTTCTGTGTGACATGATGTAGGTGATCCTGCTCTGGCAGGGGGATTGGACTAGATGATCTTTTGAGGTCCCTTCCAGTCCCTAATGGTTCTATGATTCTATGTGGTCTCACCAGGACAGAGTAGAGGGGGAGAAGAACCTCTCTGCTAACCACCCCTCCTCTGATACACCCCAGGATGCCATTGGCCTCCTTGGCAATAAAGGCACATTGCTGGCTCATGGTCATCCTGCTGTCCACCAGGACCCTCAGGTGAAACGGGATGTTAGGAAGAAGTTCTTTAGCAGGAGGTGGGTTGAACACTGGGACAGGTTGCCCAGGGAGGTGGTTGAGATCTCTGGACATCTCCATTCCAAGATGTTGTCTTTGTGTGCTAAATGCTGCAATGATTTGTAAAGCAGTTCTGTTGAGTGTAGTTGAAGACAGTCCTGCTGGACAATTTCAATCAAATTTTGTTCCATTTATTCCAGCTGGATAACTCTGAAATGTAAATAAATTAAATTAATGCTGCTGTATTTATATCCTCTTACAAATGTAATAAGCTTGAAGTAATGCTGACTGTAAAATCAGATGAAGACTGTAGAGTAAAAAGCAACCTCTAGCAAGCAGCACAAATTTGATATCTGGCTTGCAAGAACAATCAGGGGTGTATATAACCCAGAGGCTCTTCTTAATCATATCTGCCCACACTGCTTCTCTCATTCATCCTAATAAAAGCAAGAATGACTCGGTCTCCTGTAGTGCTTGTGTTTGGGTTAGCAAACACACAGAATCCCCTGCAAGTGTTCCTAGCTCACTGTTTTGGGACGTGCAATGATATTGTTATTAATAATAGTCTTGCATTTATAGGACACCTTTAATCCCAAAGCACATTATGGATTGGAGCTGTGGCCCAAAGTGCTTAGTTAGCGCTGTCTAAATGCTTGTGAGTTCTTCCAATTATTCAGTTACAGGCTCCAGATTTGGTCCTTGAAATTATATTAATATATACATGGCAGAATGTCTTATCTACTAAATACCTCCCCAGGGAATTTACTCTCGAGAAGATCTAGGATTCCTGCCAGTTAGATGTTTGGATCATTCCTGATACAAACATGACACAAACCCGCTGAGGAGAACCCATCTTTCACCAGAAGTGCTACAGCATGTGCTGCACACACACTAATCAGGCACAGCCTTATCTAGAGCATTAGAGACTGGAAGATACGTGAAAGCAACTCGCAATGGCTAGCTGAGCTGGCCTTGCTGGGACTCAAACCTCCGACTTTGGGTAACCCAGGTATTTTGGATGCTGCCATCTATTCAACTACAAGAACTCTGCTTTGAGCTGCTAGCCCAGGGAGTAGTGAGGATCCCATCCAGCCTCTTACATACTCATACTCTTGCATATCTTACAGGCAGAGGATTCAATAGGCTCAAGGAAAGGATGCAAAAGTATCTTGGGCAGCACAGGCAGAAGGAAGGGATGTGGGGCTGAGATGACAGATACTCACTCTGGTCCCATCACAAGGCATGTGAATCACACTGGGGAGGGCTGATTTACCCTCTCAAAGTAATCTACCCTCTCTTTTAAAGGCCTCAGTGTCCACTGCAGTAGGGTTGTTCTCACAGTAAACAATGTTCCAAAGGCTGGTGGATCTCAGGTCATCTTCAGCTAAGGCAAGAGCCACCTGTGTGACTCTGATTAGCAACATGATGACCAGGAAGGGCAGGAGAAGCCTTGCACCCAGTGAAGAGGTCAGAGCTCTGCAGTGAGAGCAGAACAAGCAGCCCTGAGATACTGTCACTCTATCTACAAAACTATCCTTCAGCAGTGAGAACACGATCAGTTGTCATCTCTCAAGAACTCACTCACCTCTGTCTTGTCTAAGTCCCTGAGAACAAAGTACCCCATACTGTTGGTGTGAAGAAAAACATCCGTGACAGCAGGAATAAAAGAAAGGATCTGAATGGTACAGGGTGGCCATCAGCCCTCCCTCAGGCTGCAACTGTGCTGAGAGACTGACAAACTGACTGCTGGACACATCAAAACTCTGTGAAGCTGAGGAAGTGAAGAAGGACCAATCATCTATCCACCATCACCATCCCATCCATGAAGCTGACTGCACTGAGCAAATGACTACAAAGATGGTCAAGAGAAACCAAGGACTTTTCCAGAAACTACAGAGCCGAGAAGCGAGGGATTTGGGGCTGTTCAGTCTGGAGAAGAAGAGGCTCCAAGGTGACCTTCTTTTGGTCTTCCAGTATCTGAAGGGGGCCTACAGAAAAGCTGGGGAGGGACTTTTTAGGACATCAGGTAGCGACAGAACTAGGGGAATGGAGCAAAGCTGGAGATGGGTAGATTTAGACTGGATGTGAGGAGGAAGTTCTCCACCGTGAGAGTGGTGAGAGCCTGGAATGGGTTGCCCAGGGAGGTGGTTGAGGCCCCATCCCTGGAGGTGTTTAAGGCCAGGCTGGATGAGGCTCTGGCCAGCCTGATCTAGGGTGGGGTGTCCCTGCCCATGGCAGGGGGATTGGACTAGATGATCTTTTGAGGTCCCTTCCAATCCCTAATGATTCTATGATCCAGGCTCTGCACAGTGTCAATCATAGGACAAGGGGCAGTGAGTGTGAGCTGGAACAGAGGAGGTTCCATATAAATATAAGAAGGAACTTCTTCCCAGTGAGGGTGACAGAGGCCTGGAAGGGGCTGCCTAGGGGGTTGTGGAGTCTCCTTCTCTAGAGATGTTTAAAACCCTCCCGGACATGTTCCCATGCGACTGGATCTAGGTGATCCTGCTGTGGCAGGGGGATTGGACTGATGATTTTTCAAGGTCCCTTCCAAACACTGATGTTCTGTTATGCTGTGATGTGCTAAAAGACTTGATCTAGTAGTGACCTGGCAGTGCTGGTTGGACTTTCCAATCCCTAATGTCCTGTGATCTCTGGAGACATTGAAAACCCTCCTGGACATGTTTCTGTGTGACTGGATCTAGGTGATCCTGGTCTGGCAGAGGGATTGGACTGGATGATCTTTGGAGGTCCCTTCCAATCCCTAATGTCCTGTGATTCTGTGGTTGCACAGGATCCAGGACACCAGGGAACATCTAAGAAAACGTGGCTGCTCTTCTTGTAAGACAGTGGCAGATGGGAGCCAGAACCATGCAAGAGAAAAGGCTGATCAAAGGTGGACAGAGCTTTTTAAAGCTGCAACCGTCATCCATGGGGCAACAAAAGTATTCTAGGAAACACATCCCTGAGGACATGGGATGGGAAGGAAAGTTGCTTGGAAATCTATCTCACAGTCATTTTGGTCACCTCTAACTTTGTTCCACATTGGACCGCTGCCTGCTAGGACAAAGCTTGGAAGCAGCCCGAAGTTTTTCTGCTCTGACTGCGAGATGATGAGATAAGGAAGAATTTAACAGGATGCAGTGACATTTCTTTTCTCACAGCAAATAATTTCCAGGATAAAAATGGCATCCTGTGTTTTTGTTATTATTTTCTGGCTGCTGCATATCTGAAATGCCACACTCAGTTGCAGCTCCCGCTACGTTCTGCAGATCATTTTTTCCATGAAGAATAGCAGGCAGTGCTAGAAATTCGATAACAGCGTCTTTCTCCTTTGATGAGTTCCTGCCCAAAGTCTGAGGCAGGAGATGAGGAATTCAACACGGAGGATACAGACCAAGCGAAAGGACCTGACAGAAGCACTCCCTTTGTTGCAATGCTTTAGGCTAACCATTATTCACAGCCCTTTCCTCATATTGCATCTTTCATGATTTGCTTAAGCGATTTTAAATTGCTTTTGTGATTTCATTTAGCAGAGACCACAATAAAAGTGACCCTTGAGTCTATGAAATGAAACAGCCGGCACAAAGGGATTGAAGGCCTCAGCAGAGTGTGCGGGGTGACGGGTTTCTGTGCCGCACGCGGCACAAAGGAAGGATAAAGGGCTCTCGGTGAGATGGAGCCAGCGAGGAGCGTTGCTGCCGGTGGCTGCTCAGAGCAGCTGGTGTGAAATCCGTGTTAGCCAACACATGAATCGCAGAGCATTAGGGATTGGAAGGGACCTCCAAAGATCATCCAGTCCAATCCCCACCACTACAGCAGGATCCCTTAGATCCAGCTCTTAGGGATTGGAAGGGATCTCAAAAGATCAGCCAGTCTGATCCCCCCCCGCCACAGCAGGATCCCCTAGATCCAGTTGCACAGGATTTAAGGATCCTCCTAGATCCAGTCCAGGTGGGTTTTAAACGTCTCCAGAGAAGGAGACTCCATAACCACCCTGGGCAGTCCCATTCCAGTGCTCTGTCACCCTCACTGTCAAGAAGTTCCAGGCAGTCCACAGCACAACCACCAACCAGATATTTCATTAAAATGGGGGTTTCTTGTTGTGTGGGATTTTTTTCCAGGGCTTTTCTTGGTGAGGGAAGCAGCAGGCAATTTGTGCTAGAGGACGAGATGCATTTAGTGATGGTTTGTTCCAGCAGAGCTCTTAAGCAGAAGACTTATTGGAGCTAAATGTCCAATGCTTGTGGCCAGGAGAAAACCTGAATCCCCTTTTCCACAGCTCTTGAACTGGGTCCTGCTCCAAGACAATTCAGAGAGGCAGAGTGCTGAGGGTCAGATAAGCAACTAATGTGATATATAAAGTTAGCAGTGAGATGGAGATGAGATGAGATGAGATGAGATGAGGAGGGAGGTTCTGCTGCTGCAACAAGACTTCCACTTGATCCCTCCAAAAGCTTTTGAGAAACAGCCTTTGGGGCTCATTTCCCAGAGCCTGGCTACTTACAGGAAGAGGGTTGCAGCCCCCAATACCCTGCCTGTGCCTCCCCAAACCTGTCAGCCCGCTGCAGAGATGGCTCTTGCTAACGCTGTACAGAAATACAGCTGAGTCTCTCCAGAGCTGTATAAGGTGCAGATGAAACCAGCCTCAGCAAGGTTGGTGCGTTTTTATGCAGCTACTTAGCTGGGCTGCTTTCAGCAGTGCCAGAGAGCAAAATCCGCTCGTGGTAGCTCTGTAATGGAGCAATCCCAAGTCTGTCCTCTGCTTTCTTCCCAGAGGCTCCAAACCAGCCCCAGGGGAACTGGCTTCCACTCTCTTAGGCAAAAAGTTAAGCAGAACCTACCGAGGAAATGACAAAACCCCGACCTATTTTCATGCTATTTGGCTGCTCTTTACCGTTGATGACAAGTGGTCTGGTGATGTTAGACAGCTCCCAGGGGGACCAGGGGCAGGATTTGAAGCACTTTACAGTGACATCTCATTTAAGGTATTACTCCCACTTCCCTCCACTTTGCAGAGAAGCAGTGTCTATAAAACCCCAGGGAAGAGGCTGCCTGCAGCCCCCTGCAGAAAACACCACAGTCAGGGTAGGCAGGATTAAGCTTATTACTTATTGAATGATCAATAGTCTTAATTTTATTACTTATCAGTTTTATTCTTATTAATCTGATTACTCACTACTCTTAATTCCATTCTTTACTATTCTATTAATTATTAGTTCTATTATTTATTAATTTTACTAGCTTTTAATTGTATTATCTATTAATTTCATTAGCTATTAATTGCATTGTTCAGTAACTTTATTAGTTACTGATTGCATTACTTATTATTTTTACTATTCATTAATTTAATTATTTCTCAATTATAGTACTTACTAATTCTATTTATTAATTTTACTATTTATTAATCTTATTACATATTAATTTTACCATTTATTGAGTCTATTATTTATTAAATAATTTTATTATCTATTTTATTATCTATTTTATTATATATTAACTTATTTATTAATTTTATTTATTAATTTTATTATTTGCTGATTTTATTCCAGCCGTGTAGCACCTTCTGCCTGTGCTCTAGCAAGAAGCAGTGGTTGTGCTGTCACACTGCAGCCCACTTCTTAGTTTTCCAGGGCGGGGGCTTGGTGTATCTCTACAATCATAGAATTCTAGACTCATTCAGGTTGGAAAAGACCCCTGGGGTTGTCGAGTCCAACCCTCAACCCTACTCTACAAGGTCACCCCTAAACCAGATCCCCCAACACTGCATCCACAAAAAGACCAGTCCCACTCCCTCATGTAGTGCAGTAACAAAGCCTCGTGACCCAACTTGTAGAGGGAGAAAGGAAAAGCAATGGGAAGCTGAGGCAGTGGGAGAAATCTGCTTTTGAGATGCTTGTCGCTGCGGTGGCACCGTTTCCTGCGATGCAGCTGTGTAATGAGTTCACATCTGTTAGTGCCACATGTTGCTCCGCCTTGCACAGATGCAAAGTCTCAATTTTTCTAATTAGCAGCAACACGAAGTATATCTTAATTTTCTGTCCCCTTTCCCTCTAATAAACGTGGTATTAACAAGGTTACGTGCCTGCTTTCACGGGCTTTAATTGAATGAGAAGCGAGAGTGGGTTAGATCACGCTGCTCTTTCGAGGTGGGGTGCGCCGGGATGCTGAGACATCGATTCATTACAATAAGCAGAACACACAGGACAGGAGTGACGGGGGGGCCATGCACCCACCTCCCTTGTGCAGCAGCCATAGCAATCATAACCTCTGTTATCTGTCTGTGTGATTCTTCCTGGTCCTCTCTGGACCAGGCTGCCTGTGCTGTGCATTTATCTTTGTTTTCGTGTGCACAGGGACGCCTGGAACTCTGGCTCTGAGCAGACATCCAGCTGCATTTCTTGTACGAGGGGATGGGAGATGCAGCCCAGGTCCAAGCACACAGGAGTAAGAGATGCTAAAATCTAGTAAAGCCATGAGAAAACCAATTGAACCAGGAGACAATAAAAAGGGACAGATAAAAGGAGAAATCCTTTACAGAAAGGATTGTCAAACCCTGGAACAGGCTGCTCAGGGCAGTGATGGAGTCACCATCTCAGGAGGTACCTAAAGGACATGGACAGAGAACAAGAGACTGGGGGGTGACCTCATTAGTGTTGATCAATATGTGAAAGGTGGGTGTCAGGAGGATGGAGCCAGGCTCTGCTCAGTGGCATCTAATGACAGGACAAGGGGCAGTGGGTGTCAGTTGGAATATAGGTTTCACATAAAGATGCAAAGGAACTTCTTCATGGTGAGGGCGATGGAGCCCTGGAAGGGGCTGCCCAGGGGCGTTGTGGAGTCTCCTTCTCTGGAGATATTTAAAACCCTCCTGTACGTGTTCCTGTGCGACTGGATCTAGGTGATCCTGCTGTGGCAGGGGGATTGGACTGGACGAGCTTTCGAGGTCCCTTCCAATCCCTAACATTCTGTGATGTGGTGCTAGAAGACTTGATCTAGTAGTGACCTGGCAGTGCTGGCTGGACTTGGTAATCTTGAAGATCTTTTCCAGCATGAATGAGTCTGCTTATTCCTCATTCTGTGTGTGCTCAGTGCCCTCCCTAAGTGAGACTGAGCAACCAGACGTGCCGCTGCCTGTGCGTGTGCACTGCTGGGTCTGCCAGGAACCTGCGAGCACAAGCTGGAGAGCTTTGCCTTGGGGTCCTCACTGTGGTGATCAGAGAGGGACAGGGGCTGGAGCAGGCGGAGGGCAGTGCCGCTCTCCCTGCCGCAGGCTCCATCCCTCCCTGGCCAGCCTGCATTCATATTCCACCTGACTCTGCTGGGAGAAATCCGTGGGGACCCCAACAGCAATTACTTGTGTGATTTAATTGGCATTATCATTTTACTGGCTTGACAGAGATAAATCGCCCTATTGGGGAAGGCTGCTACTGTGACAGGAAAAGCAGAAGGAAAGACTTTCTCCTTCTCTCCCAAACAAGAGATGACTACCAGTGTGTCTTAATAATTAGTGCTGTTATAATTAATCGGACTATTTGAGAACCAGTCTGACAAACAAAGGGAGGGCTCGATTGTTCGGTAATTGACAATTAGTTTCCAGCGTGGTGCAAAGGAACTAAAACCAACCCCAACTCAAGATCACCCCAGGGCTGAGCCTTGCCCACGACGAGGGCAAGCGGCTGTGGGAGAGAGCAGGGAGCAAAGGAGCATTCCCAGGCGCTGAATGTCCCAGGGACTCATTTGTCCTGAACATGAGCTGTGGTTCCTGGTTTCATTGCTTTCCCAACAGTTGCATCCAGCTGTCGTAAAACTGTAGTTTTATGGAGAAGCGGAGTTTTCAGACCTTGGCTTTTCCACATCATGTGCACCCTGGTTGTGTTCCTGGATCCAGTCTCTCGGTGCCTCTATTGCTTTCTCCATCTTGTCTTCCTCTCTCTTTCCTCTTGTATCACAGAATCATCATGGCTGGAAAGGACTTCCAGGGTCATCGAGTCCAACCTTTATCCTGTTATCTAACTGCTAGACCATACCCCTAAGCGCCACGTCCACTCACTCCTTAAACACCTCCAGGGATGGTGATGCCACCACCTCCCTGGGCAATCTATTCCAGTACCTAACCACCCTCTCAGTAAAGAACATCTTTCTAACATCCAATCTAAACCTCCCCTGACGCAACTTGAGGCCATTTCCCCTCGTCCTATCATCACTAATTTGA
>JAOXOE010000848.1:1743243-1758717 GCA_028565055.1 Phoeniculus purpureus | reverse complement strand
CTGCAAATGGTGCGACTTGGTCTAGGTGATCCTGCTCTGGCAGGGGGATTGGACTAGATGATCTTTCCAGATCCCTTCCAATCCTTAATGCTCTGTGATTTGAAGACTCGTATGCTGTTCATTATGAACTAACATTAATAGCTGCCTTCACTGTTCTCTTCTTTATGAGTCCTGTGATCGTGCTTAACCTCTTTAGCCTTTGGTAACTCACAGTTGTTCTACAGTAATCTGATGCAGATCTTTTTCTTCCTCTGTAATTTGTAACAGCTGAACTTCTACTTTACTCTAAGCCTCCCTGAGATCAGTTTTAAGGCACTTTGACCTTGCACTTTCTACTCTACTTTGTCTCGTGTCTCCTACACTACTCTCCAATGTCATCCAGCTCATCCTGTTCAACATGACCCTCCTGTTAGGTCCTGCTTTGCTCATTGCCTAATCTTGTGTGTAGAAGGTGGCTTTGGCATTCAAAACTGGTAATTTCTTAATCCATCTGCATCTTGCTGGAGAAAGTGTCGCTTCTGCTAATTGGACTCGAACCAGCCTCTTGCCTAGCCCTTGTGCAGTATCATTTGATAAAAAAATGAGGAAGAGACAAGTTTCTGTCCAATGCCTACATAAGAATCTGGGGAAAATATCCCTGTGTTAGGGGATGAGGTGAGAAGCAATTTTGGAGGACAATTTGCATTGCTGACCTTTTGAAATACATTTTGGGTCATGATGAGTGTCTTTGCAAACTGTAGTAGTAGCACAGAAGTTGTTCCCCATTTGCTGTGTACACGCACATGTACAAGTATAATTTAGAAGAATGTAGGTTTACAAGATATGTCACGATGGCTTTTTCTTCTAGAAAAGCTTCTTGGTTACAAAAGAGTAAATGGCAAATACTTTCTAAAAATGTTCTGTCTTCCTCTGTGCTATTTCTAACCCTGTCCTCTCATTTTAATCAACTTTTTAATTTCAAACATAAAACTTGTGCTCTATCGCTGGTGGACATCGCTGTCCATTATTTAGGAATCTTATAGGGCTTAGAGTGTCGTCTGCTTCTGGCTGTGCTATGAAAAAAGCTTGTCAGATGCAATGTGCACAGTGCAAGTGCAGTATGGAGCATAACGTTATTTCCATCTGTTCTCGCTGTGTGCTAGAACCGCTCCAATACCTGTGCACAGTTACATAAGAAACACTAGATTGTGGTTTCAGCTGTCCTCTTTTTAGTCTTCATGCTTCTGTTGCAATACCTTTTTGCTTTTTCTAACCAAGTAGGGGGAAAAATGAACTCTAGGAACTGAAGACTCAGCGTAAGTAACAATCTGTGCTTATTTCCATGTGTACCACCAACTGCAGGGAGTACGTGTACAGATGTGCAAGACATATTGCATCACGTCTCCCAGACTCCTTAGTTGAGGTGACCTCTGAAGTGCTTGCAACAGTGAGTGATGGAGTTATTGAGATCCAGCGACATCATGACCCTGACCTCCTCATAGCCCTGGTTTCACTCATCCATCTTCCTAGCCCCGCACAGTCTTTGATGTGCTGTGTGGAGACAGGATTAAACAAGTGTGAATAAACAAGTTCAAAGTTTTCAGTCATGGCTGCCAACACAGAACGTCAGAAAAAGGAGACATTAATAACCCAGTGTTGGGGAGGGCTGTGGTCTTGCCATAGGAACACCTGGGCAAAGCACCCCTTCCTATGCCATCAGTTTCTTACATGACAGGTAGTTGCATTAAGACTTCTGTGAAGGGCACAGGGTTTACCCTGCAATTCTTTTTAGTCATAAAGCTGGCGGCAGTCAGACCAGAGGCAGATTATATCATCCAGGAAGGTGCTGAAAAACCTGCCATGAAAGCAGCACCCTTTGCTTGCATCATGGGGGTTAGACGAGGTGACCTTCCAACGCAGAATACTGACCCCAGTGCACTCTTCAGTACCTGGGACTGAACTTCTGCGATTCTATGATTAGTTGGGGCCATGATTTGTTAGAAGTGATTGGAGGGAGGGGGTTGTGTGATGTTCACCTAATCTGTTATGAGAAGAAACAGTCTGAGATGCTTTGCAGGATTATTTTACACTTTAAATACATTATGCACTTGAAACGTATTATTGGACTACTTTAAAATGCAGTACTTTAAGTCTTCCAAGGGATTCTGTACTTCTGTCATAAAACTTTTTTGCTAAATAAACTAAATGTGTAGATACCTGGTTGTGGGAAAGATGCTGATACAAGACACGCTTTTCTGGTTGTGACATTGGCTTAGGTAGTGTCTGTCTTGTCTTTGTCAAGGCACTGTCTTTGCCCTATGGCACTTTGATCAGTTGACTAGTCGGTGATTAAATACATTCATTTAGTTCAATGGGTCAGAGCTATTGTGCTAGGTAGAAAATTACTGATGGATTATCACTTTCATCACCTCTGACATCTGGCCTTAGCGTAGTTCATCATCTGAGAATTCATAACACATTTGCCTGAGCAATAACATGCTCAGCTACCTGTGTGATCATGGACCTAGGTACAGGCAGTGTTGTGCTCAGGATTGATAGGACAGATGTTACAGAAATTAGAAGGCCATCATCTTTTTTTGGTGATAAAACCACTCGTAAGTATCAGGTACGAAAGGGTGTGCTAAGGTCAGCTTAGTAAGTTACAGAGCTGTAATTCACTGATATTTATCTTTTCCTCTAGTGTTTCAAGAAATAAATGTGCTTTTCAGAATTACAGGAGCTATGGCTTTAGTGTAACCAAATGCTTATGAGGCAGAAAACATGCACCGATGTTTGAAGCCTGAAACTAGCTAATTCCTACTGATAGAGGTGTTCTTTTAGAATCTCAAGTTTGTTTATTGTCATTATTCCTCACCTTGCAATGTGGTCCAGACAACACAGCTGCAGCGGGGTTTCAGTATATGTGGCTTTGAGCAAATAGGACTTTTAATCTATAACCAACTGTTTTTCATGAAATACGATGAAGAGGGAGTTTTTAAGGAAGTGTTTTCCTTGTAATCTCAAATGTGATAAAGCTTTTGTGTTAGCATTATACCACTACTAACAAATGTCTTTGTAGAGTTAAAATGATTTTGCTTCTACAGTGGACTAAAAGTCATTTCACAGAACATTAGGGATTGGAGGGGACCTCAAAAGATCATCCAGTCCAATCCCTCTGCCAGAGCAGGATCACCTAGACCAAGTCACAGAGGAACATGTCCAGGTGGGTTTTAACATCTCCAGAGAAGGAGACTTCACAACACCCCTGGACAGCCCTTTCTAGTGCTCTGTCACCTTCACTGGGAAGAAGTTCCTTCTCATACTGATGTGGAAGCTTAAGGCTGGAGGAGTCATAACTCTTACAGTCCTTAGCATAGTGTGCTTCACTTCTGGGAAGCTAATAGCCTATTTATTGTCCTTTCCACATTTAATGTCTTTCAAATAACTATTTCCTATCCTTTTAAATCATAAATGACTGTAGGATCCATTTAATATAGCAGTTCCATAGAGACATCTCTTAATTCCAAATAGTTTACAAGTGTGACATTTGAAACCTGTAATGTCATGTGCAGCCAAAGGGAAAAGATGCTTTGAGTGGAGGTGAAGTGATTGATTTTTCTTTTTCCAGAGAATTAAACTACCGTTTTATTACTAGTATTAAAATACGTCTTCTAGTCAGTGTTGTTATCAATTAACCAGTTAATGGATCATGTTCAAACTCTTAAGTTCTTTACTGTCACTGTGAAAATAAAGCAGCATTAAACATTTATAGAAACAGACTGAAGAAACCAGTTTTTCTATTTTTTCTGATTTCTTTTAGCTGACATTCCCCTAGGTTTTCATTAGAGTAGATGAGAGCACTCTATGGTTTTAGTTCTGCTACAGACTCGTAGGTGTTTCACCCGTATTTTACGAATTGTTAGCCAATACTACTTTATCTGAAAGGCAGTTGTGAGGCTGACTAAGCATTTAGCTGAAATAGTGCTAGTGTGGAAGGTAGCTGGAAAAGAGTAGCAGTAGTAGGCAGCGAAGGTACCTGACACGGTCTGCTGCTGTTGGTGCAAGTGCATTGTTTACCCATTGGACTCAATCAGTGTTTAACTGCATGTACAGCTTGTGAACAAGTTTTTCTTTTAGCCCAGAGAGACTTCACGTGTTGCTTATTTTTCTTCCCTGTCTGCAAAGGTACCTTAGTTTGAACTGACTACATTCTTTTGGGAAGTGTATCGCATAACCCGCCTAGGTATGTTCCTGTGCGTCTTGGTCCAGGTGATCCTGCTGTGGAGGAGGGATTGGACTAGGTGATCTTTCGAGGCCCCTTCCAATCCCTAATGTTTTGTGATTCTGTGATTAATATACTGAGGAGGGGAAAAACGATAAGGCATTCGTCTAGAGGAGATTACCCCTAGATTGTGCACAAATACCTGAAGTACTTGAAATGACTTCTAACCCAGGTTTGACATTTGAGTTGCTGTCAAGTCGATAATGTCCTTTTAAGATCCCTGACTTATAATCGACCTCATTAATTCTTGTGACTTCTCTTGTTTCTTTTTATTGACACCTGAGATGTATTATTTTCTAAAATGAATTCCAGTTCTTTGTCACAATTCCCTGTTACACAAATGAAGTAAGGTTAAGCTACGCATGTGCTTTTAGTACGACAATAGTTCTGCTTTTTCACTGGGGGAAGTGTGCAGGAATTATCAAGGTAGACCCTAGAATTTATATCAATTGTTGTGATGTCAAAGCTGCCATATTAATATTCTTAGCTTTCCATTTCAGTGGTTACGGATAATACAGATCAATCTAATGAGGTTGTAGGTACACCAAATACTTCTTGCTCTTACAGCTGTATGGTCTCGGCTTTAAGGTTTTTAAAACATAGTCATAACTGATTAAAACCTCGTTTCAAATAAAAGGTGAATTTAATCGGAACGATATTTAATCAAGATGATATCAAGTGCCTAAGTTTTGTCTGACTATCTTAAAGCTAAACATGCTGTCTTCATATTGGGACAGAGTGTTTGTCCGTAAAATGAACAAGTTTGTTGTGACCAAGTTTTAGACCAAACCAACCTAACCACAGCTCTCTTGCATGTGGGCTAAGGAATACTTTTTCCTTCCACAGCATGGAAGTACAAGCTGAAGCACTTGTTAGATTGGGGTTTCCCTGCACATGTGCTTCTCACTTGTTAGCCACCTTTCACCTACCTCTTGAAATACAAACAGTAGTGAACACTATCTGTTTTTTGAATCTGTCTTTGCATTTACATGCACACACAGAGCCAGTAAACACTGGTAAGCTATCGTAGATCTCACCGGAGAAGGCAGTGTGCATGAGCAGCCTTGCAGAAGCTTTAGAATTCACTTTTAATAATAATTTAAAAAACCCACGAAAGAATCACAGAACATTAGGGATTGGAAGGGACCTTGAAAGATCATCCAGTCCAATCCCCCTGTCACAGCAGGATCCCCTAGATCCAGTCATTAGGGATTGGAAGGGACCTCAACAGATCATCCAGTCCAATCCCCCTGCCAAAGCAGGTTCCCTTAGACCAAGTCCATGGAGAAGGGACAATTACAGAATCATAGAATGGATTGGGTTGGAGGTGACCTCCAAAGGTCATCTAGTCCTACCCCTCTACAACAAGCAGGGCCATCTCTGACCAGACCAGATTGTCCAGAGCCCCATCCAGCCTGACCTTGAATGGCTCCAGGGATGGCACCAGCTCTCTGGGCAGCCTATTCCAGGGATCCCCCACCCTCAGATTCAAGAACATTTCCTCCTGTCTGGGTAAAGATGACAAACCCCAACCAACTCCATGTCAAGCTTTTTCCTATCTAATTTGGTGTGAAGCTGGCAGCATCACCCTCCCTTCTCTGGGCCATTAAGTGGTTTGTGAGTGGTACCCGAGCTCCCTTGGTGAGTTAAGTGATGTGCCTGAGAGGGGCAGAAGGCAGGAGCTCAGGAGCTCTGGGGAGGGAAGGGGAACCCAGAGGGCTATGCTGCAGCCCTGCAGGAGAGATACTGCAGAAGGCAGCGGCTCCGCCTGGCCGTGGGGCCGTTCTTTAGTCACACACATAAACAGCTTGGTGCATCCCTCTGGAATCTCTGTTATTTGTCAGCGAGATATCCCCCACCCCGCTCTGCCTTAGCTAACATTTACAGTAAATCTCTTACACTGACCATTAAATCCGGAGCTGCCCTGAGCGATAGTTTCAATGGGTGTGTTGACAGCCCGAGTGTTAATAATGATGCAAACACTAACCTGTTTATTGATTTGCTTTTTGTACCCTTCATCCTAGCTCACTCCTTCTCACTCTCGAAGGAGAAATCCTAGAATTAGTAATCGGGTGACAGCTCCGAGCCCCGGTCTGTTCCCAGTAGTGTCATCCAACCCAAACTCCCGGAGATAAATTACAGGTGCCGTGTTCTGCCTCTGCCAGCCATCCAATATACTGCTACTCAATGAGAGCTGCAGTATTTGTCACTGGTGCCAGCAGACAGGAGGGGGGGAGGAAAAAAAAGCAGCAGCATTAACACAGACATGAAAAGCTTTTAACTTTGACAAGAGAAGCACAGGAAAGTTTTAAATTGAGCCCTTCCGCTGGAGGCCACTGGCCATCCATCACAGTGGCTTGTCAGGCACGGCGTTGGGTGGAATGGGGCTGGGACCAGGAGCTTGGTGGGATCACGGTGCTTCCTCCTCTTCTGCCTTCTCCTGCCAGGTGGATCCTTGCCTACGACAGTGCTCAGGAGCACATGACATTGGTGAAGGGTTCGTTGGGTTCCTGTGCACAGGTCAGGCTACTGGTGAGGCCAAAGTCCTTGAAGTTGAGGTGGAGATGGGTTCATTGATGGGGGAGTAAGAAGCTGATTTGATTCACACCCTGGCAGGGATGGGAGCCAGCCCAGTCGGTGGGAGACACAAGCCAAGCAGGGACGGGTCTTGGTTGTGACCCTGAGGGCTGGTCCTGACTGCGTTACTGAGGACTGGTCTTGGTTGTGCTCCCGAGGACTGGTCCTGGCTGTGACCCTGAGCACTGATCTTGCTCGTGCCCCTGAGGACTGGTCCTGGTTGTGCCCCTGAGGACTGGTCCTGGTTGTGCCCCTGAGGACTGGTCCTGGTTGTGTTCCTGAGGACTGGTCCTGGTTGTGTTCCTGAGGACTGATCCTGGTTAGGCTCCTGAGGACTGGTCCTGGTTGGGCTCCTGAGGGCTGATCCTGGTTGTGCCCCTGAGGACTGGTCCTGGTTGGGCTCCTGAGGACTGGTCTTGGTTGTGCCCCTGAGGACTGGTCCTGGTTGTGCCCCTGAGGACTGGTCCTGGCTGTGTCCCCTGCAGAGAAGCAGCTCAGCTGACTTACAGGCTTTTAAAATACCGACCACAAAGCAGTCGCATCTGAGCTAACGAGCAGAGTTCTCCTGGTTGGAAAGTGTGAAGAGAAGTGCAGATAGAGCCAGAAGTTAACTTGTTCTGGAGATCAGTCCCACTTCAAGCAGATGCTTTTCCAGTTTGGACTCCACATGCCATTCAGCACTGTTCACCACAGCCCTGGTGATGAGCGAGCGAGGGTTGTGCCAGAAGCAGCTGGTTAAATGAAAGCTAGGTTTTGTGTTCCCCATCTAGCAGTGCTTTCTGCCCTATGGTTTTTTTATGGTCAGGAGAGAAACCTGCCAATAAATAAACAGAATTTATAAACCTCTGCTGTACTCCCTAGGAGCAGGGGCCCCAAACGCTTTCAGCAGCATTTATAAGCTCTGCTCGGTTGTCAGACTCCTTAGCTCCTTCTATTTCTCCTAAGTTTATGAGCTCGGAAAAAGCAGTCTGCAGCGTTTATGAACTGCGCCGCAGAGCTGGAGCGAGGCAGCTGATCCAAAAGCAACACGATCCTACCTGTCCCGCTTCAGTGGGGCTCAGATCAAAGCCCCACGTTTGGTTTATTTTCTCCTGTCTCCTAATAGGCCCCCAACCATCAAACAGATCGACCTGTGTTGCTTTAGAAAATAAAATCACACCCCGGTTAAAAGCCCTGGCAGATGCCTTAGTTCGTTAGGAGGAAATCGAACTCAACGTTCAACCAACCGCTGAGAGTGGGAGTTCATAGAAGTAAAAATATTGTAAATATGTTGTAAAAACAAAGGGGCTGCTTGGGGATGGAACTGTGTGCAGCAGGAGAAGATCAGATCCAGTAGGGGCAGTGGAAAGGCAGTTTATAAACATCTCCAGTGAAGGAGACTCCACAACCCCCCTGGGCAGCCTGTTCTGCGGGATCTGGTTTAGGGGTGAACTTGTAGAGTAGCGTTGATGGTTGGACTCGATGATCCCAGGGGTCTTTTCCAACCTGAATGATTCTGTGACACTGTGACTAGGATTTTTGTAGTGGGGTCCTTCAGCTCTGTGAGACACCAAGTGTTGGGTCCCAGGGGGCAGGGGCAGCTGCTGGTTTTGTGTTTGAGGGTTTACCTACGTGGAAATAGTGCCAAGACAGCAAGATCAGCTACTGGTTTTCATTTATGTGAAATAACTGGGCTCAAATTATAAATCCCAGGGGATTTTATACTACCTGGTATGTCTGAAATTGTGCTGAGGAAACTAAAGCTGTTTCCACAAAAGAATCACAAAATCCTTCAGAATCACAGAATTACTCAGGTTGGAAAAGACCTCTGGGATCATCGGGTCCAACCAGCAACCCTACTCTACAAGGTCACCCCTAAACCAGATCCCCCAACACTACATCAAAGTGACTTTTAAACTCATCCAGGGATGGGGACTCCACCACCACCCTGGGCAGCCTGTTCCAGTGCCCGACCACTCTCTCTGTGAATGCACATATAGGTTCACTCCGGTTACGGGTGTAAAACAAAGCGGTGGCAGATTTCTCCCTCTCATTCCCATTCCAATAAACAGAAAGGATGAAGTTCTGCCTGCAAGATTAAGCAAAGCTTTAGCATTAAATACTCCCATTCAAGACTTTAGGACTAGTTATTTTTGTAAAAAACAACTTTCAACAGAATTTTTTCCTCTCATTTTCAGTTTTCCTTTTCACCTGCCAAATTTGGTGCCTTTTATCACATCTCCAAAACTGTAGAGTTGATCGTATTGGTGAGGGCTGGGTAGCTGTGAAGGGTAATGGAACATGGGCTGCCCAGGGAGGTTGTGGAGTCTCCTTCTCTTGAGAGGTTTCAAACCTGCCCGATCATGTTCCTGTGTGACTGGATCTAGGAGATCCTGCTGTGGCAGGGAGATTGGACAAGATGATCTTTCGAGGTCCCTTCCAATCCCTAATGTTCTGTGATTCTGTGATTCCAAGCTGAGTTCAGCACAAAGATGTTTCTGGACCACACTTTGAATGTGAATGAGGCTAAAGCCCATCAGTTGACAGACCTCTGGTTTTCAGTTTAGAAGATGTTTAGAGTTCTTAGGAGAAGTTGGTGAATTTATCAGAACAGAGACAAAGGAAGAAGAAACAACTGGATCTAGGTGATCCTGTTGTGGCAGGGGGATTGGACTGGATGATCTTTGAGGTCCCTTCCACTCCCTAATGTTCTGTGATACTGTGATTCTGTGACTGGATCTAGGTGATCCTGTGGCAGGGGGATTGGACTGTGATGATCTTTGAGGTCCTTTCCAATCCCTGATGTTCTGTGGTGCTGTGAAACCATCCAAGAGCTGGGGACTGTCTGTGCTGGGACGGGTGATGAAATGACAACAGAATTAGTAGACGTGAGGAAAGCACAGAAAGAAAAGCAAAGCCCACGAGGAACAGAAAGCCCGTGGAACTAGCAGAAAGGAGAACAAAGCCAATCTGAAATAACTAGAGTAAAATTTTAACTTTAAAATCAAGATGTATATTTGTCATGGCTCCTCCAACAGTGAGAGTGTATCCTCCTCCTCCTCCTCCTCCTCCTCCCTTTCTCTGCACAGATTTCCCCAGGCGATTCACAGTCCTTCCCTGCCTTTATTTATGTGGGTTCATATTTCATGGCTCCTGTTTCCCGTATCCTCGTTGTGATTTATGACCGGGGAAACGTTGCATCCAGGTGATGATCCAGTCCATTATCTCCACGGAGATGCTGACCACTGTAGGGAAACACGAGGACTTGTTGCGCTACGTGATGGAGAACGAGCAGAAAAGGGGGCTTCTGAGTTACAAGGGAAATGCACAGCTCTGTGACTTGGACAGCTGGATGCAAACTAAACCAATCTCCTTTCTCCTATTATTCCTCTCCTTGGATGGGTGTTGATGTTACCAAACCTCTCAGGACAGCAACGTGCTGACACATCGCTGCCTTAGCTAAACTGACACCTTTTAGATGTCTGCTATGGCAGGGTGAAAGCTCCTTGTCTCAATACACCCTTGGTTAGTCTGGAATGACCCCCCCTCTCCTTTCCTTTCCAGATTTCTGCTTTCCCATTAGTAAATCAAAATGTCCCTGCCCTGCTCTGCACCTTCATGACTTGTGCAGGTCGTTAATACCTGGATGAGTCTGTTAAATCTCTTTGACCTGAGGTGCATCACCCCATTTGCAGACAGAAAGGCTGCGATACAGAGCAGAGAGCACACCCCTGGATAGGGATGGGGCTGGGCCCATGGTCACAGAGCACAGGATATACCCTGGGATAGGGATCACAGAATCATAGAACATTAGGGATTGGAAGGGACCTCAAAATATCATCTAGTCCAATCCCCCTGCCAGGGCAGGATCTCCTAGTTCCAGTTGCACAGGAACATGTCCAGGCAGGTTTGAAACGCCTTCAGAGAAAGAGATTCCACAACCCTCCATGGCTGGGAAGGACCCTCAGGATCATCAGGTTGAACCTTCATCCCAACATCTCCCTAACCCCTAGACCATGGCCTCATGTGCTCTAGCTACTCAGTTTTTAAACACCTCCAGGGATGGGGAATCCAGCACCTCCCTGGGCAGCCTCAGGGATTGGGATGGAGCTGTGCCTGTGGTCACAGAGCAGAGGATACACCCCAGGACCACATCAAGTCTGGGATGGCCATCTTGCACTGACAGCAGCCACCATATTTGGGGACAGACCTCGAGCTAAGTCTCAATGGGAGGTGTCTCTGCTGTGAGCCCCATGCTCAGCTCTGTAGGACTTTTGCTGTCTCTGCCTTATTCAGCATCAGCTTTGCAAAGGAATACCTTCCACTCTGATGTGATTGAGCTCTTATTCCCATTGCTTGAACACCTTATCACTCAGCCCTTCCATCCCTAGTGCTGTGTACGAGAAGCTAAGACCCTCGCTTTATTTTTCCAGGTCTCTTCCCATCAGAGAAAGGCAGGAACCAAGTTTGGCAATGAAAGGCAATTTCTCCTAGCGTGGTGGGCGAGCGCAGTGTGGTCAGAAAGCTTTTAAACAGCAACAACAACAAAAAAAAGAGAATCCAATAACTTCCATATAAATTGTCCAGGAGAGAAAACTTTGTGGTTTTGACATCTGTAGCTGTTTCAGCATTTTTCCATGGAAGATGAAAAACTTTTGCATTGAGCAAAACACAGATTTATGATCAATAAAGCGAAGTTTAACAGTTTATAGGGGCTATACATTCTTTTTTTTAAAAAAAGAGAACAACCCCTGATATTGAAAACTGTTTCTCCCTCCCAACCATGTGAGAAAATCTCTCGAGAGTCAGTCAGAGTCAGCACAGCACCGCAGCTGGCGGGGCACGGTGGAGAGTCACTGGATAGGATTTCATAGAGTCATAGAACCACAGGATTGGAAAGCACCTCCGAAGGGCACCCCTGCAACAAGCAGGGCCATCACTCACCAGACCAGCTTGCCCAGAGTCCCATCCAGCCTGACCTTGAACAGCTCCAGGGATGGGACCTCCACCCCTTCTCTGGGCAGCCTGTTCCAGGGATCCCCCACCTTCAGATTCAAAAAAGATTTTCTTCCTGTCCAGCCTCACTCTGCCCTTTTCCAGCTTCACACCATGGCACATCATCCTATCATTCCCTGCCCTTGTGAACAGCCTTCCCCAGCCTTGTGGCAACCCCTTTCAGAGATTGGAAGGTTACTACAAGGTCCCCCTGGAGCCTTCTCCTCTTCAGGCTGAACAACCCCAACTCTCTTAGCCTATCTTCCTAAGAGAGGTGCTCCAGCCCTCTGAGCATTTCCATGGTCTCCTGTTGTCTCACTCCAGTGCTCCATTTCTGGAAGAACAACCCATCACTCAAATCATCCCTCTTTCACCTTAGAATCATAGAATCATAAAATCATTAGGGATTGGAAGGGACCTCAAAAGATCCTCTAGTCCAATCCCCCTGCCACAGCAGGATCACCTAGACCTTCATGGAGCCAAGTGCAATAAACCTGCCAGATGTCCATTAAGACCTGGGTGCAGACCTTGAGGCTTTGGAATCTGGGAGCAGCAGGTTCCAGCAGGTCACTTTCTGGATCATCATATAAAGCCATCCCAAATAACCCTCCAGCAAGAGAGTCAGGCAGAGAGCAGGCAGGGCCAATCCTGCTGCTGTTAGAACCAGTTGATCAAATCCGATCAGTAAATCCTTGATCAGATTTGTTGTAGAGCAAGAGATGAGACAACTCTTGTTTTATGCTCCTGTTGAACCCAACATCTCCCTAACCCCTAGACCACAGCCTCAAGTGCTCTAGCTACTTGGTTTTTAAACACCTCCAGGGACGGGGACTCCACCACCCATGTGATTGTGTAGTCACTGGGTTTCCTACCCTTGTGGAAGCCCAGCATTGCCCTTATCTCTTCAACAGGTTCCTCTTTGTTAAGGACTATCTCAGCACGAGATCTACAGCAGAAAACAGGACAAGCTCCATAAGACAGAATCACGGAGTGTTAGGGGTATGACGGGACCTCGAAAGATCATCCAGTCCAATCCCCCTGCCAGAGCAGGATCCCCTAGATCCAGTTGCACAGGAACATGGCCAGGTGGGTTTTAAAAGTCTCCAGAGAAGGAGACTCCACAACCCCCCTGGGCAGCCCCTTCCAGGGCTCTGTGACCCTCACTGGGAAGAAGGTTCTTCTCACATTGATGTGGAGCCTCTTCTGTTCTAGCTCACAGCCATTGCCCTTGTCCTATCATTAGATGACCCTGAGCAGAGTCTGACACCTGCCTGATCCATATTGATCAACATTCATGGGGTCACCTCTCAGTTTCTTTTTTTCCAAACCAAACAGCCCCAGCTCCCTCAGCCTTTCCTCAGCAGGGAGATCCTCCACTCCGTCATCTCTGTGTTTCTGTCCTGGACTCTCTCCTGCCCCTCTGTGTCCTATGGGAACTGAGGGGCACAGAACTGGACACAGGATTCCAGATGTGGTCTCGCTAGGGCAGAGTAGAGGGGGAGGAGAACCTCTCTCTATCTCCTAACCGCCCACCACCACTTCTGATCCACCCCACGATGCCATTGGCCTTCTTGGCCACAAAAGTAATTCTCATTGCTACTTTGATTAAGACTTGACAAGTAAATATACACTCATATAGATTAAAATAACCTCCCTAAACACTCTATTCAATTTATTCTTGCCAGAAGAGAGTAGCAGTTGTACATTAGCAGGACTACATTACTGCTGGGGTCACTTTCCCAGGATTAGGAAATCTGTAACTTTCAAAATCCATGTCAATAGTTCTTCCTAGTGTTACTGGTGTTGAATAACAAACACGTTTATAGACTCAGGAGTTCATGAAAAAGGAGACTCCATCAAGAATTTACTACAATCGTCGTGTCTATTTTTAATCAGCCACAAAATTAATGGCAGCGCTAATTTCTTTTAACTGCCACATTCACATTCTGGCAATGAAACACTTGACAAAGTGAGACGCTCTGAAAACACAATCACACGTTACGGCTAGAAGCAACTTTAGAGTTTGCTTCTATAAAAACAGGGAGTTGCTGTTGCTAGGGATGGATTCCTGATCCTTCTCTGAGGCCTCATCGCTTGACTCATTGAGTGATCCTGACAGAAGAAACCATAAAACAAAGGAAAGCGAGGAGATGGTACAATCTTTCATGTGTAAACAGAAAACAGTAGTTTTAGCTACCTATTTATCTAACTACTCAGTCTATCGACCTATCTATCTATCCATTTACCTCTCTATCTAATGATCCATCTACCCATCTATTTATCTATCTGTGCATCCATCTATCAATCCATCCATACACCAATATATCCATCCATTCATCCTTCTATGCATCCATCTGTGTATCTGTCCATCCATCCATCCTTCTGTCCATCCATCCTTCTGTTTCTCCATCCATCCTTCTGTCTATCCATCCTTCTATCCATCCTTCTATCTATCTGTCCGTCTATCCATCCATCCACCCACCCACCCATCAGTTCTATCACTGCTGTAACATGAAATCTGCCCTTGAAACAACCTGAAGATTAACAATAAAACAACCCCTCTTTCAAACTGCAGCAGAGAAGACTGGATTTGTTTGAGTTCCTAAAAATCTGTGAGAAAGTGGATGGGGCAGAGTGGGGCGAGGAGTGGAAGGTTGGAAGCTGCACCAGTTGGAACAGTGGGAGAGAGCACAATCTCTTAGGAAAGAGAAAAAATCCCTGTTTAATGATGGAACAGAAGAATCTGAACTTTTCCATAACAGCGAAGTAGATCAGACTTTATAAGAAATCTTGATATCAACACCAGGTCCTTGGTCTTGTTCATTTCCTAGTGACTAAATTCCCTCAGAGTGGGTTGTTCCTTAGTGTTCTTATTGCTTATCTGTTTTTCCCCCCCCTTACTTGAAGAAACAACTAATTTATAGTCTTTGCTTCCTCCTTTAATGACTTTTAAGGAACCAACATCTGGGATGTGAAATCAGCCTGATTGGATGCCAGAAGTATCTCAAATATCTTAATTTATTTCCACTTCCATCTCTAAATTGGTTTTTAAAAAGGGGAAGAGAAAAAAGCGCCAAAAACCAACCAACCAATTGAAATAAGACCTCCAGCTAAAAAAAGAAACTAAAGAGCCAAATCTTGTTTTAAATATTAATCTTTACATAGAGCTGGCAACTGGAAATCAAAGTCTTTGTTTTACTGGTTGAAACAGATGCAGGAGCGGGGTAGGAGCTACAGACCCAAGAGTTTCAGGTCTTCCCTTGAACACAGGACTGGTTTCCAAAGTTTAGGAAGGGTGGTGAGGAGGTGGGAAGGAGGGTTTTGCTTGTTTGCTTTTAAAATTCTCACACACCTAGCAGAGGTAAACAACTGGTGCTTTAAAGGCACAGCAGAATGCAAACCTTTCAGTTGGGCTGTAATTAGCACAGAATCTCAGAACATCACGGATTGGAAGGGACCTCAAAGATCATCAAGTCCAATCCCCCTGCCACAGCAGGATCCTCTAGATCCAGTCGCACAGGAACATGGCCAGGTGGGTTTTAAATGTCTCCAAAGAAGGAGACGCCACAACCTCCCTGTGCAGCCCATTCCAGTGCTCTGTCACCCTCACTGGGAAGAAGGTCCTTCTCACACTGATGTGGAACCTCCTCTGTTCCAGCTCA
>JAOXOE010000848.1:1723389-1738920 GCA_028565055.1 Phoeniculus purpureus | reverse complement strand
AAGGGCCCATTGCTGGCTCATGGTCATCCTGCTGTCCACCAGGACCCCCAGGTCCCTTTCTCCTACACTGCTCTCCAGCGGGTCAGTCCCTATGTTTTTGGCTGAAATTAAACAAAATCTGTTGGTACTCAGGATTTATCATGGAATCATTCAGGTTGGAAAAAATCATTCAGGTTTAAAAAAAAATCTTCACTGCTGGAGGCTGCAAATTTTATTGTGAAAAATCGACATTTTCCTGGGTTCTTTTGGATGTCCTTGTTGCCAGCCTTGGCTGTGAATTCGCTTGTCGTTCATTTGAGTGATTTCAAAATACTCTCTGTAATGAGGCTGGAGCACGTGCAGTCTCTTGCTGCGTCATTTCTGCAGCTAGAAAGATGTTGGCAGCGTTCACGCAGTGGAAAGGGGCCAGGGGAACCCCCACTCCATGGCAGCAGGACAGGGCTGTGTGGGTGTCTCTCATCAAACCCGCTGACACCCAGTGCTGAGCTGCAGAAAATACTAGGGAGGGAGGGCTCAGCAAAGATAAAAGCAGCCGTGGCCCCAAGGGACCCTCTTACTGCTCTGCCACTGTGTCCAATGAATCACAGAACATTAGGGATTGGAAGGGACCTCGTAAGATCATCTAGTCCAATCCCCCTGCCACAGCAGGATCCCCTACACCAAGGCAGGTGAGGCACAGGAAGATCTCCCTGCATTGGATCTTTTCTGCTTCACCCTACTGGCACCAGGCAGAATAAAGAAGGGGCCCAAGCATAACTTGATGATGGTTCTGGCTACTCCACCTAAAAATCTCCCCAGATGTGCCCTGCAGAAAAAACATCTCTGCTCTGCCTTCTTTAAAATAAAGAAGATTGTGGAGTCTCCTCCTCTGGAGATGTTTAAAACCTGCCTGGATGTGTTCCTGTGTGACTGGATCTAGGGGATCCTGCTGTGGCAGGGGGATCGGACTGGATGATCTTTTGAGGTCCCTTCCAACCCCTAATGACTGGATCTAGGGGATCCTGCTGTGACAGGGAGATTGAGCTGGAAGATCTTTCAAGGTCCCTTCCAATCCCTATGATTGGATCTAGGGGATCCTGCTGTGGCAGGGGGATTGAGCTGGAAGATCTTTCAAGGTCCCTTCCAATTCCTAATGTTGTGTGATTCTGTGATTGTGATTGAGATTGCTGCGTCTTGGCTGTACATCCCTTTCATTTGACCACAGGTTCTCAGGATGGGTGAAAACACAGACCTGAGCTCCTCAGCCTACATAGGCAAGGGCACGTGTATGTGGAGGAAGGTGAAGGATCTGGATTTAATGACCATTAGGGCTATTCCTGCAGCTTCACAGACATTTCCTAGCTGTACTTGCACACGCACACACACAGACATGCCAGAAAAGGCAGCAGAGGGTGGAACCACACTAGAGCTGCGGATGTTTAGCAAAACATCCAAACAAAAACTCAATGTGTTTTGTTCTGGCTTTGAGGAAGAAAAGGTCTGGATACCACCTAACAGACCAGTTTAGGACAAAACTTATGCCATTACTAGTGAGTTCTTCCTCTGCTGTTCAGAGGGTTGGACTAGATGATCTTTGAGGTCCCTTCCAGTCCCTAATGTTCTGCGATTCTGTGATCCTCTCACCCCAACTAAATACAAACCAACCCACAACCCAATTAGTGCCCAGCGTGTATGAAGCAATTCCATCTAATAAACAGAGCTGGTGAGTTTGAAAACACACAGCCGTGTGCATGACCTTGTCTTCATTTCGTCGGATGTAATGGGAACTGCTGCTCTTGTATTTACAGTGGCAGTTTAATTAGAACCAGTTGTCTCACCACAGCCTACCTGCTCCTAGGCAGTTAGGGGAGGGCAATGTGCCCAGTGCTGATCCTGCTGTGACAGGGGGATTGGACTAGCTGCTGGAGGGTGTCCAGTGTAGAGCAATGAGGATGATGAATGAAGTGGAACACCTCCCTGATGAGGAAAGGCTGAGGGAGATGGGTCTCTTTAGTTTGGAGAAGAGGAGACTGAGGGGTGACCTCATTAATGTCTATAAATATGTGAAGGGTGGGTGTCAGGAGGATGGAGCCAGGTTCTGCTCAGGAGCATCCAGTGAGATGA
The DNA here is from genome assembly GCA_028565055.1 of Phoeniculus purpureus. Lineage (NCBI taxonomy): Eukaryota > Metazoa > Chordata > Aves > Bucerotiformes > Phoeniculidae > Phoeniculus > Phoeniculus purpureus. The sequence continues at coordinate 1,736,817 of JAOXOE010000848.1, read as the reverse complement.
AAATGGGCAATGAGTGTGAGCTGGAACAGGGGAGGTTCCATATCAATATCAGAAGGAACTTCTTCACAGTGAAGGTGATGGAGCATTGGAACAGACTCCCAGGGGGGCTGTGGAGTCTCCTTCTCTGGAGATGTTAAAACCCACCTGGAAATGTTCCTGTGCAACTTTGTCTAGGTGACCCTGCTGTGGCAGGGGGATTGGATTGGATGGTTTTTTGAGGTCCCTTCCAATCCCTAATGACTTGATCTAGGGGATACTGCTGTTGCAGGGGGATTGGGCTTGATGGTCTTTTGAGGTCCCTTCCAATCCCTAATGATTCAATGATTCTATGACTAGATGATCTTTTGAGGTCCCTTCCAATCCCTAATGATTCAATGATTCTATGACTAGATGATCTTTCTAGGTCCCTTCCAATCCCTAATGATCCTATGAGTCTATGACTAGATGAAGTTTTGAGGTCCTTTCCAATCCTTAATGATTCAATGATTCTATGATTAGATGATCTTTTGAGGTCCCTTCCAACCCCTAATGTTCTGTGCTTCTGCGATTCCTTCTGTCTCTCAGATTCTCTCCTTTCAGCTTCCCCAGTTGAAACCAACTCCCTCCCATTCACAGAAAGAGCCACACGGTAGAGGTTTCTAAAACTGGCTCCTCTACCAGGTGCAGACCCGCAGGCTCCTCACCTCGCATTGCCCTAGGGCCAGGCTTTCCACACTGCAAAAAACTTACCTGAGGTGGTTCGAAGCTTCCCCGCTGTTGCCTGCCCGCAGCGCCGCCCTCGCCTTGGATTTACGAGCGAGGGGAGCATGTGGAATCAAGTGCAAGGGTTGGCAGCTCCATTTGCATGAAGGGAGGCCAAAGTAAGCAAATAAAAACTGCCACACAAAACGAACCAGGACTGGAGTTGGCTAAATGCTTCCCCATGAAATGGGTTTTCAGAGTGACTCTTGAACCCTTCGGTGGAAAGACAGATTCATTTTCAATGGAGTTTGATCTTGCTCTTCAGCTTCATTTGTAAGACCAATTACGGAGCATTTTGTACAACAATTAGGTGCATTAAAGCCACTCTGTTCCGTTTGATGGATTTTAATAGTAATTGAACGGAAGAACCCATCAGCTGAAAGATTGTCCAATCAAGGGTGCCCACACGCTGAACTGTAATTTCCACTCCTCAAACGGGCACAGCCGTTTGAAGCTACCCACACGGCCTCTCCTCCCCAACACCCCAGTACATTCTTGGCTGTTTGTTCCAAAACTTTACTCCTCGAGGCTGTAAGTGAACAGAAAACACACTGACCATGGTCCTGTGGTGATTCCTGAGCACAGCTGCATCCTGCAAAGCTCCCTGGAGCTCATATGTGGATGGAGCTTTCACACTGTTCCGGTGACTGCAGGGTGTTGGCTGGGAAGTGCCCTAAAATCACTCTGTAAGTGTCTCTCTTGGAGAAGATTAGTGTTTTTGGAGGATGTGACTGGACCTAGGGGATCCTGCTGTGGCGGGGGGATTGGACTGGATGATCTTTCAAGGTCCTTTCCAGTCTCTAATGACTCTATGATTCTATGATTCTATGATTGGACTGGATGATCTTTTGAGGTCCCTTCCAACCCCTAATCACTGGATCTAGGTGATCCTGCTGTGGCAGGGGAATTGGACTAGATGATCTTTCGAGGTCCCTTCCAATCCCTAACGATTCTATGTGCTGTTAGTGAACATTCCTTGAGGGAAGATGTGCTCTTCACTGGATTTGCTGGAAACTAGAGCAAAACAAAAGGACTATTTTGATGAACTTGCTCTCAATGGGATTTCCAAGTTAGCCTGGGAAACAAAACGGGGTTGCTGCAGTTTGGATCAGTGGGAGACAAGCGTCCAGCAGTCAGAGCCTTTCTTTGAAGTGGGTTTCCCTTTGCCCAGTGGTTGCTACAAGTTCATTTTAAAGAAAAAAGATGAAGTCTTGGCCTTGCTGAAGTCCATAAGAGTTTTATCACTGACAACTCAGAGGCCAGGATTCCATCCCAAGATGTTTATACAGGCACTAACTTTAGCATCTGTTGAAAGCCCCATGAAATATTTATGTTGAGGAGCGAAACTGTGTTGTTTTCTTGCATTTCACTGCGAACATGAAAACGACCCTGACTCACTGGAAAGTCACTGCTCCTCTCCAAAAACAGTGTTGTTTCAGTTGAGAGGCACCTTATCCCGGTGCGATCAAATCCAGAGTTGCTATGTGTGATTGGAAAACAATCCCTTGGCTTCTTCTTCATAAGATAGATTGAATTTTATAAACATGTATATTTATTTCCTATTAGTTTTCTTGCTGGTTTAGAACAAAGGGGAAATGAACGATCGAGTTTTCCCTATAAATGGGAAGATTTAATTCTTCCCCAACTAAAGCTTCAGTCTGTGGTTCTTTACACTGAAAAATCCTGCTCAGGAGTGCAGCTTCTACTGAAGGTACTGGAGGTTAGTGAATGGGTGCAAAGACCTGCATGAAAACCTAAACGTTATTAAAAGATATGCAGAGGACCCCACTCTGCTATCAAACCAACCCAGGCTTCCAAAATGTGGACAAACACAAACCAATCCAATTATTTCAAGGCTCCTTCTGGTCTCCTCCCCTTCTACTCTGCCCTGGTGAGACCACAGTTGGAAGATTGTGTCCAGTTCTGAGTCCCTCAGTTCCAGAAGGACACAGAGTTGCTGGAGAGAGTCCAGCACAGAGCCACAGATATGATGAAGGGAGTGGAGCATCTGCTTGATGAGGAAAGGCTGAGGGAGCTGGGGCTCTTGAGCTTGGAAAAAGGGAGACTGAGGGGTGACCCCATGAGTGTTGATAAATATGTGAAGGGTGGGTGTCAGAAAGATGGAGCCAGGCTCTTCTCAATGTCATCGAGTGATAGGACAAGGGGCAATGGGTATAAGCTGGAACACAGGAGGTTCCATATTGATATCAGAAGGACCTTTTTCACAGCGAGGGTGATGGGGCACTGGAAGGGGCTGCCCAGGGTGGTTATGGAGTCTCCTTCTCAGGAGACATTTAAAACCCACCCAGACATGTTCCTGTGCGGCTTAGTCTAGGTGATCCTGCTGTGTCAGGGGGATTGGACTGGGTGATCTTTGGAGGTCCCTTCCAATCCCTAATGATTCTGTGATTTTACTTCTTGAACACTGCAAAATGAAAACTCACAGTTTGGGAGGTGGCTTTTAGTTAGGCACTGGATTCTATGATTTCAATGATTCATTTGAAAAAGATCTTGCAAATAAAAACATTAGAGAGTATTCCACCCACCCCCCTTCCCCCCTACTCATCTGCTGGTGCCCTCCCTTTTCAAATAGCAGCTCCTATTTGTCTCATTGTCTGCACTTTAACGATTCAGCCCCTGGTTGCTGCACTGGTCAGCATCCTTTTCATCCTTCGCACAGCATCCCAGCCTGCCAGCCTTCTCTGACCACGCTCCGTGCTGTAATAATAATAATAATAATAAAAAACCCCTGGACCTGATTTTCATTTGCACAATGTCTTTGTTAAAAAAAACCAACAACCCAAAAACCAAACCCAAAGCAAAAACTCAACAGCCTAATTAAGAAACCCGTTAAATGGCTGCAATTCAAATATCATTCTATTAAATTCTCCCTGTAAAGTTAATGTTACAGACTTTTTAACAGATGTTTTAATTAGACATTGTTATTAAAGGGAATACTGTAGAAATTAAAAGCGGGCCCTAAATGTGTTAACAGAGACACTTCTCCCGCGCGGCATCGATGGCGGCAGAAACATTAGCGAAGGGATTTTGGCAGCAGGTCATGAGGAAAAAAAAGAAAGAAAGAAAGGGAAGCGTGAAAGGAAACAAAATGCTCTGAGAAATATGCACTGCTCAGCTACTATGCAATAGGGCTTCATTTCCAAAACCACCTCGGGCCATCGTCGGAGCTGGAAAGGAGGTGGGGAAGATGCTCCAGCACGGAGCTAATGGTATCACATAGAGGAGCAACGTTAACAGGGAGTAAGGAGGAAGAGAGATTTGGTTTAAAGACACTGGCAGCCTCAAGGGTTTAATAGAATCACAGAATTATCCAGGTTGGGAAAGACCTTTGGGATCATCGAGTCCAATGGTCAACTCTACAAGTTCACCCCTAAACTGCATCCCCCAACACTACATCTAAGCAACTTTTAAACACACCCAGTGATGGATTTCCATTGTTGTTACTGGGTTTTGCTGTTTCATTTGTTGCCTCCATGTTTTTGGTTGTTTTCTAACTGTGGCTCCTGGAATCAACCAACAGCATTGAGATGGGTTTGCTCTGAGCACTTCCAGTGGCAGAGGTCACACAGGATCACAGAACACTAGGGATTGGAAGGGACCTCGAAAGATCTTCATTTTGTGGGACTGGTGGTCTCATCTGACCATCAAATCCCCCAAAGTGTTGTAGTCCAACGATCAGATCCCTTCTGTAGGGTGAACCAAAGCAGAAGTCAGTAGATTTGATCAGCAAGGGAGCACAGGTCATGGGAGCACAGCAAGGGAAACAGTGTCATGCCTTGTTGGATGGTCCCCCCGGGGTACTGCCCAGGGAGGCTGTGGAGTCTTCTTCTCGGGAGATGTTTAAAACCCGCCTGGAGATGTTCCTGTGTGACTTGATCTAGTGCATCCTGCTCTGGTGGTGGGATTGGACATGATGACCTTTCAAGGTCCCTTCCAATCCCTAACATTCTGTGATATTAGTCTAGAAATAGTTGGTGTGGACTACAGGAGAAAGGAGAACATATGGTACTCAGGAGACTGCTTGACTTGATGTCTCTGTTCCAAGGCAGGATCAGCTCTACCTAAACCATCCTAATTAACATGCACCAAGCCAGCTCTGCTCTATCACTTCCCTTACAGACTATTTCTGATGCATTCATCTAGCCAATGCAAGACCTTAGCTCCTTTTCCTGCAGACACCTCCCACTCTTCATCTTCACAGCTCTTGATGGAGTTGAAAGCAGTTGACACTGGAAGAGACATCAAGATTTTCACAAGGAGTTTGCTTTTGTTCTTATTTATTCACACAGGACTATAGACTGCATTTCTCCTTAAGAATCCCTTTTATCTCAGTGCAGTGGGAGATGATATATCCCAGGGTCCAGTTTCTTGCAAAAGGTCAGCTTTGTGCTGCCCAGCACCTTATGAAGTCATAAAAATCAGTCTCTTTTGAGCTGTTTGGTGAAGCAGGTATCACAGAGTAACAGAACATTAGGGATTGGAAGGGACCTCAAAAGATTATTCAGTCCAATCCCCCTGCCACAGCAGGATCACCCAGTTCAAGTCATGCAGGAACACATCCAGGCGGGTTTGAAATGTCTCCAGAGAAGCAGAGGTGACGGGCAGTACTGACACAAAAGGCCATCAAGATCTTTAGTGCATCACAGTCCAACAGACATACCTTGGCTGTGTCACCACCAAGATTGGTCTCTAGCTGGACCTGACATTTTCAGGGCTTTCCCCTCCCCCAGCCCTTTCCCCTCATTTCTGATGGATGATGCTGGCGTCGCCTCTGTGAGTTAGCAAGTGACAGCCTGTCAGATGGAAGATGAGAAGGGAAAGCTGCTGAAGTATTTTGAGGTGAGCCAAGAAGAGAGAAAAGCACCAGAGAAGGAATCTCTGAGAAGTGCAGAGCCGGCTCCTGCTGGTCTGGTAATTAGCATTAGGCAGTGGGATAGGGATGCAGACAGGTAGATCGGCTGGCAAAGCTGCGTGAGAGAGGATAAACTACTCAAAGCAATCAAACCCCTCTGATTTCTTCTCTGAACGAGAAGAAAAACTTCCTCCTAAGAGCACTAGGAGGAAATCTGATAATCACAGCTCTGAATGTTTTATCCCTGCCATTGAAACCTCTGTTATCGCCCACTGCGGGAAGAAGAAAACCAGCCCGGAGAGAAAAGAAGCCTGGAAAATCATTGAATCATCAGGGATCGGAAGGGACCTCACGTTGAAGTGATTACTGATATCAGTGAAACATGTCAACTCTTGTTCCTTCTTCTGTCCACTGACTTCATTCTTTCAGCCACATCTCCCTAAGCACAGGCTGGAGACAGGTCAGACTTGCTCAGAGGTGCCTGAAGCTGGTGGCACCGGTGGTGACTTCTGCAGGGAGCACCTGCGCCAGCGGGGTTTGGCACACCCTCATGTTCTCAAGCTTTGTTTGCTGTTTATTCTTGTTACCCCTTCCCTTTAGAGGCCTTTAGCTTAGCAGCAGTGCAGTAACCCCATTAATCATAGAATCATAGGATGGCCGGGGTTGGAAGGGACATTAAAGATCATCCATTTCCAACCACCCCACAATGCAAAGGCAGGGACACATCCTCCAGAGCAGGTGTCATGGAGTCATAGAATGATTAGGGATTGGACGGGACTTCAAAAGATCATCCAGTCCAATCCCCCTGCCAGAGCAGGATCCCCTAGATCCAGTCATTAGGGACTGGAAGGGACCTCAAAAGACCATCCAGCCCAATCCCCCTACCAGAGCAGGGTCCCCTGGTTGCCACAGCCCCCCAGGGCGGCCCGAGGGCTGAGCGCAGAGCTCTGCCAAGGCACTCTGCACAGGGAAGCAGGGCAGGCACAGCGATGCTCTTAGCGTTTGGTACTGAACTGCACATCTTCAAACGGTACCTCTGCAGAACTTTGATCAAGAAATAGAGGGTGAATAGCTTATAAATTCCTCAGCGCTTCTCAAACACCCCCGTTGCAAGGACTGGACCCCAAGCGGTGCTGAAGGCACAGCAGTGGGGTAAAGGAGTTGTGTCTCTCCATCTCCAGCCTGCCACAAGGCTGGAGGATGTTCAGGCTGGATCCCACTGGGAGCTTCCACATCGACCTAAAATACCTCTGGGAGACTCCTGCTTTGGCGTTAAGCTAATTAGGATTCATGTTTTCTTAGGGGATTAAGGGGAGTGACAGCCGCTCACCCTCTAATTGCAGCTAAGCCCGGGCTGGGGGGTGGCTGCAGGTATCTGCCCTCCAAATATTTGGCTGTTTCCCTCCATTCCACACGGACCCCAGAGCACCCAGCAGGTGCTCCCAGCTTAGAAAGGAAGTGCTAATGCCTCCTGTCCCCTGCCTCTGGTTAGCACACACCTCCTTGATGCGACAACAAAGACAGCAAACGCAGGTTAGTGCTCCTGGAGACTGGGAGGGCTGCAAAGTCAACCCAGCCAGACTGAAGCATCGTCACCTACAATAACACGAGGAGAACTTCCCAGATGCCTTGGGAGCACCATGATAGCATCCACAGGAGTCTCTAAATGGCACCAGAAAACCCCTCTAAGAACAATGGAAGCACCTTTCTCATGTTCAAAGAGATGAGATGGTCTCAAATGCATTTTGGGGTAGAAGTCTGAGTAATGACCCAGGAGATTTGAGGATTGAAGTGAATCATAGAATCACAGACCGTTAGGGGTTGGAAGGGACCTCCAAAGACCATCCAGTCCCATCCCCCTCCCACAGCAGCATCCCCTGGATCCAGTCACACAGGAACAGTCCCAGTGGGTTTGAAAGGTCTCCAGAGAAGGAGACTCCACAATCCCCCTGGGCAGCCCCTGCCAGGGCTCTGTCCCCTCACCATGAAAAAGGTCCTCTCCTATTGATGTGGAACCTCCTCTGCTCTAGCTCATGCCCGCTGCCCCTTGTCCTGTCATTAGAGGACACTGAGTAGAGCCTGGCTGAAGGAGATGCCACAACCCCCCTGGGCAGCCCCTTCCAGGGGTCTGTCACCCTAAGCGTGGCTCTTACTGCAGCTATAACGTGACTGAAGGATTTGCTATCTCCGCTTGCGCTCCAGCTCTCCGGGACTTGCCTAGTAAAACATTAACTAGTTTTTTCTGTGGCTACTATTTAGTTCATTGACTTCCAAAACACCGTTGACCTTCCAACACATCACTCTGTATATAACTTCTGACTGATGCCACCGAAAGCTGCGCAGACGCTGCACTCTACAGACTCACGGGCAGCTCCGGACCACGAGCAGTGATCACACAGAGCCACAGTATCGCTCTGGTTGGAGAAGACCCCTGAGATCATTGAGTCCAGCCTCAGAGATCCTGCACGCTGTGACAGTCAAGCACTGGAACAGGCTGCCCAGGGCTGAGTCACCATCCCCGGATGTGCTTAAAGAGCGTCTGGATGAGGTGTTGAGGGATCTGGTATAGGGGTGAACTTGTAGGGTAGGTGGTTGGACTCAATGATCCTGGGGGGTCTTTTCCAACCAGAGTGATGCTGTGATTCCATGATGCATGGGTCCCTGCCCATCACCACTGACTTACGTCTGTCTTTCCCCTTGTTCACTCAGGGCAACCAAAGATCATCCTCTGACCCACTGTAGCTGGTCACACACGAGTAATGGAGACGACCTAAAGTGCAAACACTCGAGAAGCAGAAGTCCTTGTTTCAATAAACATCCACATTCCTCTGCGGTGGACGTGTCACCCAGGGCTCAGGAACCGAAGAGCAGATAAAACGTGGTTTTGATTAAAAACGTTTGTTGCTCTTCATAGGTTGGGTGTGACAGGACCTCACGGACCAGCAGACTCCGGAGCGGTGGTGGGTTATTGAAGTCACTGGGACCCGGAGGAAACCCTGGGAGCGTTAAGCACCGCTGGGCCAGAAGAGCAAGTTACTGCCTCCGAAGCCGAGCTCTGACGCTGCGGGGTTGGTTTCCGTTAGCGCCCTTGTTAACGAGCGAGCCCAACACATCTCAGCTGATGCCAGGGAGGAGCGGGCTCCCGGCCGCCGGGCAAGGCGCGGGTGGACGACAATGGCCGGTTCCTCAGACTCTGAAGTCACAACCTGCTTCTATGGAGCAGTAGGAAATACATCAGGGGAAGGGCCCTTCTGCAATCCCCAGCGGTAAAGGACAGGCAGGTCTTCCAATACCCCCTCCAAAGGTGCACCATCCAGCCCGTTAGTTGGGAGGGAGGGAAGAGCCGGCCCCGGCTGCAGCGCGTTGCTGCGGCTCATGGCCCGTGCGGTTTGCAAGCAGACTGCTCGAGGATTATCCCTGCTTATCAGCGGCGTGGGGGACATTCAGCTCCCGGCGATTTACAGAGCGATAACCTGATGGAATCCCACCGCTAGACATTAAGTTATAGTCTTTAGTTATTGCTTGATCTAATGAGAGAGGAAATGCTGCTCAGAGGAGAGAAGCAGGCTTAGAGTCCTAGAGTCATTCGGGTGGGAAAAGCTGGGTGCCCAGGGAGCATCTCATACGAAGCTTTAGTGGTGTCAGGTCGTACATTGTTGGGTGTTTTCAGCGGTGCCTTCGGTAATAGACTCATAGAACGACAGGATCAGTCAGATTGGAGAAGACCCCTGCGATCAGCCAGTCCAACCAGCAACCCCACAAGGTCACCCCTAAACCAGATCCCCCAACACCACATCCAAGCGACTTTTAAACACATCCAGGGATGGGGACTCAACCCCCACCTCAGGCAGCCCAGCCCAGTCCCTGACCACTCTCTCCATCAAGAATGTCTTCCAATTGTCTGACCCTCCCCTGCTGGAGCTGGAAGCCCTTCCATCTGCTTCTGTCACTACTGACCTGTGAGCAGAGCCCAGCACCAGCATCTCTGCAGGGTCCTTGCAGAGAGCTGTAGAGAGCCATGAGGTCTCCCCTCAGCCTCCTCTTCCTCCAACTCAGCAGCCCCAGCTCTCTCCATTCATTCTGGAAAGCATTTGACAATCTGAATCCTTTATCTGACCCCATGGACACATGGTCACCTAACATCCAGCACCTTTTCCCTACAATTCCACTCAGGAACAGGAGTGGAGGCCAACTCCCAGCACTAAGGAAGCTGTTTCATGCTTTTCTACTCTTCCCAAGAAGCAGAGGCAAAAGGCTTTATCTCTCCTTCTGGATTGTTGCTGCAGACCTCTTCTTCCTGGCCATGGGCTTGTCACTGCTGAGCCAAAGCAAGATGGGGGAGACTTGGTCTAGGGGATCCTGCTGTGGCAGGGGGATTGGACTGGGTGATCCTTGGAGGTTCCTTCCAACCCCTAATGACTGGATCTCAGGGATCTGCTGTGGCAGGGGGATGGGACTGGGTGATCTTTGGAGGTCCCTTCCAGTCCCTGATGTTCTGTGATTCTATGTGTCTGGACGGCGACGGCTCGCTTAGAAAAGCCCCCAGTGCCCTGTTCAGGCGTCCGTGTGGAACTTGGCTCCCTGGGCTCGTTTTTCTTAAAACACACTTAATTAAAAGGTTAATTAACAAAATGTTTCTTTTCCACGACAGAGACAAAACCACCGAGCCCAGTGGTCTGGGCGTCCCACGGAGCTGTTTGTGGACTAGTTAGCGGTGACTGACAGGACTACCCAGCGGGCCAATGTGTCTCTCGTTTTGGCTTATCAGATAAGCGGGGAAGGGTCACCCTGCTGGTGTCAGCTTCCTATTTACAGTCGGGTTGGGTAAACAAGAGCTGCAGAGGGCTGTTTGGGGTTTTTCACTCATCGGAATTCTTAATTCACCCTCCTTGTAAAGCCCCTGCTTCTAATTAACAGCGATGACGAGGGGGTTCTGTCTCCTTAGCCCGGCCAGCTCGAGATGCTGCCAGGAAGGAGCCTTCTCCTGTGCGTGCCAGTGACACCCCCGAGCTGAGAGCACACATGGAGACTTCTGCCTGTCTCCCAAGATTAGGTTGGCCACCTCTTGAAGTAAGTTGGGATGAGAACAGCTTTACACTGTGGGGAATGAACTGGTGTCATCGGCCACTTGCCAGCAGCGCACGCTAGTCCCTCATCCAGGTCATTAATGAATAGACTGAATGTAGCACGTCCCTGATGGGGAGAGGCTGGGGGAGCTGGGGCTCTTCAGCTTGGAGCTGAGGAGACTGAGGGGTGACCTCATTAATGTCTATGAACATGCGAAGGGAGGATGGAGCCAGGCTCTGCTCAGTGTCATCTAGTGACAGGACAAGGTGTGAGCTGGGGCAGAGGAGGTTCCACATCAGTGTGAGAAGGACCTGCCTCCCAGTGAGGGTGCCAGAGCCCCGGCAGGGGCTGCCCAGGGGGTTGTGGAGTCTCCTTCTCTGGAGACCTTTCAAACCCACCTGGACTGTTCCTGTGCTACTGGATCTAGGGGATCCTGCTGTGGCAGGAGGATGGGACTGGGTGATCTCTGGAGGTCCCTTCCAGTCCCTGATGATTCTATCATTCTATGACTTGATGATCCCTAGGGTCTTTCTCAACCTGAGTGATTCTATGGAACAAAATCTAGAGCAGGGACAAGCTGCTCCTCACCAGCACTGGAAATGCCAGTTCATGAGAGTAGCTGGGCCTGATCACTTAGGGATCAGGTTTTGTCTACACTGGGTTGATATCATATCAGCTCCAGGATCCCAAGAGCTGCAGCAGCGGCAGTTATTTCAGTTACAGGCTGCAAGGTTGAAGGAGGATGAGATCCTCATCTCTCAGTGAAGTTGCAGAGGTTTCCCTGTTGAGTCCAACGAGACTAAGAGCAACACGAGGCTTCAGATCCCTTCCACCTTAGGCTGTCCATTCCCGTACTGAAAGGACGGCATCTACCGATGCGGGGCTTCACAGCACCGACCCCTTTGAAACACACAAGACGATGGCCGGTGGGTTAAAGGCTCCCTACTTCTGTCTTCCAGCCACTAAAATCTGCAATTACAGAAAAGGTCTTGATCTCTGGAGACTGTGCCTTGTCACATTTCCCTCCAGACAAGGTGGCCCTGCGCAGCCAGTACATGTGGTTGTTGTTAGCCCCAGGCTGGCTGAGAGTTACCACGGGGCAGCCAAGGTAATGAGATGTGACAAAGGCAGCGAGGCAGGGCAGCCGGGGGAGCTCCTGTTCCAGCAGAACAGCTGTACGAGGACAGGCTCACGCTGCTTTTCACTGGCCACCCTGTCACCAGAGCAGTGAGCAACCACTCATGTGTGTCTGAGCCCCACTCACCTGCAGCAAGAAAAGGGGCGATCCCAGGGAACTGCAAGGACTCTGCTAGGAGCAACTCAGAGAATGTTAGGGTTGGCCTGGACGGTCTTTGGAGGTCCCTCCCAATCCCTAATGTTCTGGGATTCTGTGAATCTATGATAAGGGATTGGAAGGGACCTCTAGAGGTCATCTAGCCCAACCCCCCCCCACCACAGCAGGATCCCTGAGATCCAGTCATTAGGGATTGGAAGGGACCTCCAAAGATCATCCAGTCCAACCCCCTGTCCCCAGCAGGTTCCCCTAGGTCCAGTCATTAGGGATGGGAAGGGACCCTGAAAGACCATCCATTCCAACCCCCGTTACCCACAGCAGGATCCCCCAGATCCAATTGCTCAGGAACAGCCCAGGAGGGTTTGAAACCTCTCCAGAGCAGGAGACTCCACAACCCCCCTGGGCAGCCCCTGGCACCCTCACTGGCAAGAAGGTCCTTCTCACACTGATGTGGAACAGAGGGCAACTAAACCCATCAGATTTTGCTGTTTGAAGAAGGAAGAGTAGCCACACTCCTGCAGTGCCTCTGAATTTATTCCCTCTTCTACACTATCCCACAACATATGAGTAGAATTAGATTGGGCTGGATGATCTTTTGGGGTCCCTTCCAACCCAAATGACTGGATCTAGGGGATCCTGCTGTGGCAGGGGGACTGGGCTGGATGGTCTTTCACGGTCCCTTCCAACCCCTCATGTTCTGTGGCTCTGTAGTGAAGGAAGGGGTCTTTCTGTGTTCAGTTACCTGCATTTTAAACGAAAGAGATGACTTGAATCGGGGATGAAAAGTCCCAGGCATCCTGGTTATGACTTGCCTTTAATGATTTTGATTGTGATGTTCTGATGATTCACTTGTGATAGTAATTCAATGACTAGATTTTATCAAGGCAGCTGCTGATAACAGACTTTATGCTTAAGCATTTCACACAGAGACCCACCACAGCCTCTGCCACACAGTGCTGAGGGTGGTTCTGAGAGTCACTGCAACCACTTGGTTTGCAGTCACAGCTGATTTAATCCTTTGGTTAAGTTACTGTAATGAGCAATAGAAGCATCTTAGCTAACGCTGTCTACTCGACTCACCTCCCTTCTGCCTGTCTCAGTGAGGTATTAAAGTCACTCCGTGCTAGGAGGGAAACAGTGAAAGGGAAACGAGTATTTATGGAATCACAGGATCATTCAGGTTGGAGAAGACCCCTGGGATCAGTGAGTTCAACTATCAACCCCACTACACAGGGTCACCCCTAAACCAAATCCCCCAGCACTACATCTAAGCAACTTTTAAACTCATCCAGGGATGGGGACTCAACCCCCACCTCAGGCAGCCCATCCCAGTCCCCGACCACTCTCTCCAGGAAGAATCTCCTCCTGATGGCCAGTCTGACCCTCTCCTGCTGGAGCTGGAAGCCCTTCCCTCTGCTTCTGTCGCTAATGACCTGTGAGGAGAGCCCAGCAC
>JAOXOE010000848.1:1695348-1720199 GCA_028565055.1 Phoeniculus purpureus | reverse complement strand
GGCAGCCCCTTCCAGCGCTCTGTCACCCTCACTGGGAAGAAGTTCCTTCTCATATTTATATGGAACCTCCTCTGTTCTGGCTTACACACATTGCCCCTTGTCCTATCACTAGACACTGAGAAGAGCCTGGCACTGTGACTCCTAAGCTGAACTGGTAGAGGAAGCATGGTCAAAGCCTTTAAAAAGTTTGTTTCAGAACACCAGGCACTTATTTTTAATGACACTCAAGCTGGTTTCTCGCTGTAGGAGCAACTCCCACAATGACTGCAGCTGGTGGATTTGTTTTGCTTTCTATCTAGAATAATTTCTCTCAAGCACAGGGCTGCACCGGATGGAGACAGCCCGACTGCACCTCTGTTCACGCTGTGGGCGAGTTAAGTGACCACGCGCTCATGCCAGGCTCATCCTGGGGGCTGTCTGCAAACACCTCAACACCAGCAGCTGCTTGGCCTCAAGTCTGACTCTCTAGATGAGGAAGGCAATGCAATTCCCCTGCCTGAATGGTTCACAGAACATTAGGGACTGGAAAGGACCTCAAAAGATCATCTAGTCCAATCCCCCTTGCCACAGCAGGATCCCCTAGATCCAGTTACACAGGAGCATTCCCACAATTCGCACAAAGAAACCCAACTCCAGGTAAAATACACAAGAAAGTAAATGAAAGGTAAATGTTTAATGACAGCTGAGCTTTCTGCACCAGAGTCTGATGAAAGGAAGAGATGGGGGTCTAGACAGAGGCATCACCACAGCAGTGTAGGTGGCAGCAGCTTCAGAAATGAGTTTTAAAGCAAAACTGCCTGCAACACTTGGCATGACTTGCAAGTACAGCTCCTAGATTAAGATGCACTGAACTCCACTGAGAGCCTTAACAAGAAGCCACTGATTTTAATCTCGTTAGGTGCAAAATGCACCTGCAATTCTGTTTATTAAATCCAGGTTGAGTCTCTCTAACTGGCAACTGTTAAATCACACTGATACAGACACCTGAATAGAAGATGTAAGCTGTTAATGCAGATAACACCCTGTGTGGTTACCCTGTTACACATACTAAATGCCAAACTTTTACAAAAGCCCCACAGAATACGTTATCTGTTTGGTGAGGGGTTTTTTTGTTGGGGTTTTTTGTTGGTTTGTGGTTTTGCTTTGTTTGTTGTTTCAGGGGTTTTTTTGCATCTTTAGATGGAAAAAGAATTTTATTAAACACTCAGCCAATGTTTTTAGATCCCACCTTAAGCAAAACTCACATTTGCTTTGAACAACAGTAAAGAAGGGGAGGAAAAAGTTGATTTAATTTATTCTGTATGTAAATGCTATTAAAAGAAAACAAGCACAATCCCTGGAAGCTGAACCAAGCCAAGTGCTTTTGGTTACCTGGTTCCTTAGTTCTAAGAGTAGCCCTCTCTTTACGTATGGCATCCTGGAGTGGATCAGAAAAGGGGTGGTTAGCAGACCAAGAGAGGTTCTCCTCCCCCTCTACTCTGCCCTGGGGAGACCACATCTGGAATACTGCGTCCAGGTCTGGGCCCCTCAGTTCTAAAAGGACACAGAGCTGCTGGAGAGGGTCCAGCACAGAGCCACAAAGATGATGGAGTGGAGCATCTGCCTGATGAGGAAAGGCTGAGGGAGCTGGGTCTTTTGAGCTTGGAAAAAAAGGAGCCTGAGGGGTGACCTCATTAATGCTGATAAATATGTGAAGGGTGGGCATCAGGAGGAGGGAGCCAGACTCTTCTCAGTGGCATCATGATAGGACAAGGGACAATAAGTGTAAGCTGGAACACAGGCATGTGGGGGGATACAGCAGGTCCATAGACCCTTTGACTGAAGCAGAAGAGTTTAACCTTGGACAGTTTAAAGTGTATCTGTGAGAATAAGGAGTCAGAGATATCTGAAGAGTGTAAACAACTGACCGTGCTGGGAGAAACTTGGTAAGAGATGAGCAAGGGGCATAGGAAGGTGAAACTCCAATGGCCACTTGTTTATGTATGTTTTGTACCAATAAAATAAGGACACCTGTGTGCAAAAAGCATATAAAAGCTTGCACACTGGTCTTTACTCTGTGTCGCACGTCCACCCCAACCGCGACACAGGCAGTTCCACATCAATCTGAGAAGGAACTTCTTCCCAGGAAGGATGCCAGAGCACTGGAATGGGCTGCCCAGGGGGGTTGTGGACCCCTGACTGATTCATCTGTAAGACTAGGAAAAAAATATTTCAAAGTTTATTGGCTGCTGGCTTTTGGAAACCAATTTTTACAAAGGTTACAATTCCTACTGGAGTGAAATTTAAATCAATACATCCGTTAAAAGTTTATTAAGAATTTTTACACAAAGAACTGATACCATCATGCATCGCCACTCTAGCTAATTTAGTAGTTTACTCTCAGCCCAGCTGCCAGAGGAGCTGCTGTACAGCTCCCTCCTACTCCCTCCTCTTCTGAGGGCTTCATGCGCTTGTGAGACAAAACCAGTGCTGGGAGGGGAAGTGTGATCCAGGTAGCCAGTAGCAGAAAGCAGTGCTCACATCCTTCCAAAGGGAGCTCTGCTTTACCCACAATCACATAGCAGCTCCAATGGTTGCTGAACCTGGAGTCCCTGAACACACTTAACACAGGTGGGTGTCTGCATTTCAGCAGCATGATTTTACAGGATTTAAAGCTTTACAATTTGATTGTGATCGTTGATCTGTTTTACAGTTAACAAGTCTTACTTCCTGTATGCCAGTCCCCAGGAAACCAGAAAAACCTCCCCCTTATTCCTGTGATCACAACTACAACCTGCAATCAGCTTTACCTGACAGTATCAGATGTAGGACAGTAAGGAAACACTGGAGCATTCAGCTTTCACTGAACACAGTAGTAGGACTAAGGTCTTCCCATTTACAGGCTTTACTATGTGACACCAGTAGCCTTGATACTGTAAGAACGAGTTAATATGAATAATCTATTCTGCAAATTGGTAGACAACGTGAGGTACTTAACTTCACAGGCTAAGCTGCTACATGGACAGAACACTCCTGAACAAAGAAATGCAATAAAAATGAAAGTTAAACGAATGACAGCAGCACTTCTCTCCAAATTTGCTGGAGACACTAAGTACAGCCTGTTCTAAGGTTATTTGCTTCCATCTCTAAGGTGAAACAGTTCAGCAGTCTCCGCTCGAGAAAGGCTCTACAACCAGAAAAACAGCTCAGCGTAGGTTTTCACAAGAGGCTCTAAAGTACCAGTTACCTTGAGATAAAAACTTTCGGGTACTTTCTGCCACTACAGTCTCTTGACAGACGAGTACTGGAATCTCATCTGCTCGTGCTCTGCAGTAAGACAGCTACATCCTGACACAGAAACTGCTGTATCTTCTTCAGTGAAAGCAACAACCAGAGACAAGTAAAACAAGGAGACTGTTTGCTAATATCAAGCATCACAGTCTCAGAAAAATTCCACTTTGCTGCAGAAAAAGTGAGTGGTTACTGTCATCCCAATGTTTGGTCCATCAGAGAGTATGGCAGAAGTTGCTTTATGAACCACAGAACATCAGGGATTGGAAGGGATCTCAAAAGATCATCCAGTCCAATTCCCCTGCCACAACAGGATCACCTAGACTAAGCTGCACAGGAACATGCCCAGGTGGGTTTTAAATGTCTCCAGAGAAGGAGACTCCACACCCCTGCTGGGTAGCCTGTTTCACACACACATTTGTCTTGCAAGAGTACCTCTGGTTTGATTCAGTGCTGATGAGCAGCAGCTTTGTACCTCCAGTTACAAAGCAATAAACCAACACACTCATCTATTCAAGAGCTTCTGCCTTTGCCCAGGATCGTATTTAAGAATTAAATTACTGAGCTTGCCACTTTATTGCTAGCTGTAGTCGCCATCCACTGCAAGGAAAGCTATGGACTGGGGCAAACAAAACTACCCTGTGCTGGCTTCTCCCAAGAGCACCTGCTGAAGCCAAACAGGCCAAGCTGCACTTTCCCTTTTACACAGAGACCATGAGAACAGTCTACAACATAAAAAGAAGCTTCCTCTAGATACAAGCGATGCTGAATAAGCTGACTTGATGATAGAAGAAACACATTGTTTATGACAGCTACTAAACTCCAGAGAGCAGCACAGTTTAAATTAGAAGTCTGCATCCACTCATAAAAACAGGTATTTCAAGGACAGCTTGCTTATGCCTCTGTAATGAAGTGCAGGTGACACACACAGCAATGATACTGTGACTCAGACAAGCTGTGAGCTCCTCTGAAAGACTTCCTGGGTTTAGAGTGGGAAGTACACAGGAGTATATAAGAAATCAGAAGAGAAAGAGGCTCTTGAAAAATGTCCATTATCCACATTCACATCCAAAGGTATCCTAGACAGCTGGAGAGATGTTCCAATCTGCTGGAACAAGATGAAGTAACAGAAACACCTACACAGCTCCAGTATGACGGCCTGCAAGAATCAGTTTTAACGGCGCAGATCTCCTGCCTCTGATTTGTGTCAGTGTTCACTGAAAAGATGGATCAAGATGACACCTACCGCAGGACTTGGCAGCGCTGCACAAGTTAATCAAGGTCACTGCTGAGAGTTCATCTCTTGCATCATATGTGCCTTCACACGAACCCACTGCCTCCCCACAAAGCTGGGGAGGAGAAGGGCCTGGAGAATCAGTCTGATGAGGAGAGATGGAGAGAGCTGGGGCTATTTAGCTTGAGGAAGAGGAGGCTGAGGGGAGACCTCATTTCTCTCTACAGCTATCTGAAAGGACCCTGCAGAGATGTTGGGGTTGGTCTCTTCTCACAGGTCATTAGGGACCGAAGCAGAGGGAAGGGCTTCAAGCTCCAACAGGGGAGGTTTAGACTGGCCATCAGGAAGAAATTCTTCCCGGAGAGAGTGGTCAGGCACTGGAATGGGCTGCCCAGGGTGGTGGTTGAGTCCACATCCCCCGATGAATTTAAAAGTCACTTAGATGTAGTGTTGGGGGATGTGATTTAGGGGTGACCTCGTAGAGCAGGGTTGATGGTTGCACTCAGTGATCCCAAGAGTGTTTTCCAACCTGAATGATTCTGTGATTCCTCTGGACCTGGCACTCATGTACAGAACACACAGACATCACTCAAGACTTCTTTTCTTTATCCCCAAGGCATAAGGAATGTTAAACAGAACCAGTGCTAAAAACTAAGTGTCAGTGGTAAACACCAGTAGGGAAAGCTTTGCTCTGATCCACACATAAAGGGGTTTCCTGTGCACAAGAGCGTTACAACAAACACAGCACGTTTTAACAGCCTCAGTGACGTTCTTGGTCCTCCATAGACGACCAGCTAGCCTTTTATTCCCCATCTGGGGATCATTAACTCTAGAGCGCAAACCTCAGAGCACGTAACTAGTTCTACTCCATCCCTCCATTTTGTACAACATGCTGCTTCTGTTGCAATGAATCATCCCCTCACATGGATCTTCCAAGCGCTCCTCCTTCCACTTTCCCAAACAGCTAGATTAAAATGGAGAGTGCTCGTCTAACTCGTAAGTGTACCTTCAGAGGCAAGTTAAAACCAGTACCTGCCCAGCCCGCTGTTTTATCTCTCCAATAACTGATCTTACTCAGACACTTGCTAGCGCTCACAGACTGGCAGAAGACATTGTGTTTTCTTCCTATCGCTCAAGGCACAGTTAGCAGACGCTCGTTTCAAGGTATGATAAAACCACAGAAGCTTTTTTTCCCCCTCATCCTGCCCTCTGCTAGCCACCTCTGTCTTCAGCTGGAGAGAGAATTCAAAAAGAGTAATGTCCACATTGGAATTGAAATCTTAGTTCCAGACAAACAGCTTTATATCTATTTCTGTGCTGGAAGACATCACTCCCACTCTGTTCTGGTTTCTCCACTTCTGAGAAGAGCATAGTACTCCCTCTTCCCCCTCTGTGTTGCCTGTTTAAACAATATGGCCTTGGGACAGGATAACAATGTACAGCACAAAGGACCTTAATCCCAGGCACAGCATCCATGTGTAACATAATGTTCCTCCCCAGAGCTTCCTGCCCTTAGCTTCAAAGGAACCTCCCTTCATCTTCAGCCCTTCATCTCCACACAGCGTGACCGGAGCACCAAGCAATACAGACTGTGCTGACAGCTAGCAAAGCAGCATCACTGCAACCCAGAAGCTGGAGTAAGAATTGTTGACTTCACCACAAATCTCCCCGAGGACTCCATCCACCCGCACCCACGGCGGAGAAGATGAAGGGAGACAGCTCTTCTGCCTGGTTCACGGGTCTCCAAACCTGCTCCTGTCACAATCTATGTAATGGGATGTCCCCTGCCACCACCTCAACTTTTCTCCTCCTAAACCTCTTACACACCACAAAATCCAGAAGCTTTTCAGTTGTGCTCCCCTACCTCCAGAACACTCCGCACTGCAGTTCGACCACCATCAGGTGTTTTCCCAGCTCTACCTCCAGATACTTAAAAACCTGCGACAACGGAAAAAAACCCCGCCAGTGGTAAGAGCTCACCTTCCCCTAAAATGGTCTTTCTAGGCCACCTCTCCAAAACAAAAAACTGCAGCTTCAGAGGAAGATGAGCAGCTGTTCTGACAACTCTGGCCCTTGTTCAAATCCTGGAGTGTAAGCCCTGAGCCGCAATATGCTGCCATCAATAAAAAGTTCAACTAAGAGTACTGCCCCGGCCCTGTAACACAGGTCAGCTATTCCAGGTTACAGCCAAAGGTAAAAACAACCACAGTGCCACTCAAATAGAAAAGGTGATCAGAAGGGGGGTGGTTAGCAGATTGAGAGAGGGGTGACCTCATTAATGTTTATCTGTATGTGAAGAGTGGGTGTCAGGAGGATGGGGCCAGGCTCTTCTCATGGGCATCTGATGATAGGACAAGGAGCAATGGGTGTGAGCTGTAACAGAGGAGGTTCCATATAAATATAAGAAGGAGCTGCTTCATGGTGAGGGTGACAGAGCCCTGGAAGGGGCTGCCCAGGGGGGTTGTGGGGTCTCCTTCTCTGCAGTCGTTTAAAACCTGCCTGGATATGTTCCTGTTCAACTTGATCTAGGTGATCCTGCTGTGGCAGGCGGACTGGACTATATGATCTTTCAAGGTCTCTTCCAATCCCTAATGTTCTGTGATTCTATGAAATGAGACACAGTGACTAGTGGAACAAGCCCAGCTCTTCAGAAACTATAAAGCATTTGGAAAAACTCTATCCAGAGCCGCCAGATGAACAGCACAGGGATTCAGACAGGACAAGCTGGATGCAGGATTACCCACACTGAACATGAGGGCTTGTATTTCATTTGCTCCCTCACACAGCAAAATGCTCTACTATGAGGTTCCAGGTGCTTGCAGCAAAAAATAGTAAGACTGTGTGAATCGATGACTGGGATTTCAAAATGAGCAGCAAGTATTGAAAGTCAGCAAGGTCTTGTTTTTAGAAATTAATAGAAAAACAGCATTATGGCAGGAAAAAAGATATCTTGAAGACTCAGAACTATGCTTTTGTCGAGAATGTAAGTTTCTCCCGCAAATGAAGTTGTACTGTCTGTTGCAGACTGTGTGTCTGTAAGAGACTGTCAGCAGTTTACTGCAGCTGAGGAAGGCAACCAGGCTCTCAGCTAGCACATGCTCACCACCGAGCACGTCTGTAACCAGCACAGACGTGACCCGGCCAAAAGAGAGTTACAGAGACCGATCAAAATATTTTAGTGAAGCTGCAAGTACACTCCAAGCTTTCCCGAGGCAGAAATCAATCTCTCTCCAGTCATGGAAAGATACAGGCAGCTGCAGGAACACTCTGCTGCAGCTCTGAATTCCATGAGTGTCCGTGCGTGCCTTCAACACACAGCTATGTGTGTTAAAGAATGAAGAAGGAGCAAATCTTCACCTTCTGCTGGGCACCATGAAGCTCAGCAGCTCCCAGCATTGCTTGAGAAGGAAACCATCATCTTTATAACCCTTCTCTGGCACAGGTACTATATAAAAAAAACTAATCACAGAATATTAGGGATTGGAAGGGACCTAGAAAGATCATCCAGTCCAACCCCCTGCCACAGCAGGGACACTTAGACCTCAAGTCGCGCAGGAACATATCCAGGTGGCTACCTGGGTACCAACGTGCACAATCTCACAGCTCACCCCTGCTCAAAGTATATAGGCGTCATGTGAAAAAGAACAAATACATTAATGTACAAAGTACTGATAAGGGATCCAAAATAATCTACTGACCAGAGGCTTTGTGGGAAACAGCTGACTCCAAGACTAGAAGAAACCTTCAATAAAGCAATTTCACAATGGTCCCTCTATACACTGCAATCATCTCAAATTCAGAAGTGACAGTCTCCAAACGTAGAAAGGGATTTGAAGTACCTTAGATGGACACAAAGGTTGCTCTCACAGAATCACAGGACATTAGTGATTGGAAGGGACCTCGAAAGATCAACCACTCCAATCCCCCTGCCAGAGCAGGATCACTTAGATCCAGTTGCACAGGAACATGTCCAGACGGGTTTTAAATGTCTCCAGATGAGGTATTGTCTGCTGAGGCTGAATGACAAGCACCTATACTAACCTTCCCGCTGTGCCTCCTGTATTCGAGCCTGCACTGCCCCCATCCCAGCAAGATCTGCATTTCAGACACTTCCCAGCCCCTGTCTCCAAAGCCTTTCAAGACAGGAGAGAAGAATGCTCAGTGCTGTCTGTTCTTGTGACTCCTTCAGTTGGAAACTGGCAGCTTTAAAACACAGAGCAGCTGTCAGTACCACTTAATTGTCCAAACTGAACTGCTACTACAAGTGAAGCTATTGAGATTTAAGTAGCAGCTATGAACAAAGGAAACTTCCACAGGGTGAAGCAACAGCGTCACATGCAGCGCTCACCAGAGCTGTCTGGCCATGGCTGCTGCTTCATACACACAGTGTTCTCTTCCAGTGGACAAACAGGCCTTGAGATAATGGAAAACATCACTAGAACTTTGTGGTAACACTCCAGCAAATATGTGAGGCAATTCTTACTTGAACCACTGCCCCTCTTCTACTCATCTTTTCTCAGGACAGGAGGCCAGCCCTGTTATTAGATATTAACAGGGAATTAATTGCCAAGGTCTACCACTTCCCCAAACACATCGAGTCCGATCTCCACCAGTTGCGCTGGAGGATCTCCCAGAACGTGTCTGTTGCATGAACTGGCACAAACCTGCCGATTTTGTATCGCTGCTCCGGCTGACACACACTGAGGTCTAACAAAACTCCAGAGGAGTCTGGGACTCATTGATGTTAGGTAGGTGTCAGAAAGAACCAGTTTCAGGAAGACTCTCCACTTCCATTCCCAACTCTGGAGATCTCGCTTGTTCATCAGCTTTTTAGTTGAAGAAATAAAATTTAGAAACCAAATGCTGGGGTGGGTCAGAAAGGGGGTGGTTACTAGATTGATAGATGTTCTCCTCCTCATCTACTCTGCCCTGGTAAGACAACATCTGGAATAGTGTGTCCAGTTCCGGGTCACTCAGTTTAGGAAGGACACAGAGCTGCTGGAGAGTCCAGTGCAGAGCCAGAGAGATGATGAAGGGAGCAGAACTCCTCCCTGATGAGGAGAGGCTGAGGGAGCTGGCTCTGTTGAGCTTGGAGAAAGGGAGGCTGAGGAGTGATCTCATTAATGTTCATAAATACGGACAGGGCAAGTGTCAGGAGGATGGAGCCAGGCTCTGCTCAGAGTCATCCAATGATAGGACAAGGGGCAACGGGTGTGAGCTGAAACAGGAGGTCCCACACCAGTATGAGAAGGAACTTCTTCCCAGTGAGGGGCACAGAGCACTGAAAGGGGCTGCCCAGGGGAGTTGTGGAGTGCCCTTCTCTGGAGAGGTTTCAAACCTGCCTGGCCATGTTCCTGTGCAACTGTATCTAGGGGATCCTGCTGTGCCTGAGGGATTGGACTGGCTGATCTTTTGAGGTCCCTTCCAACCCCTAATGTTCTGCGATTCTGTGATTCAACTTGAAAACATGCAGGTATGCTCA
The DNA here is from genome assembly GCA_028565055.1 of Phoeniculus purpureus. Lineage (NCBI taxonomy): Eukaryota > Metazoa > Chordata > Aves > Bucerotiformes > Phoeniculidae > Phoeniculus > Phoeniculus purpureus. The sequence goes on along the minus strand of JAOXOE010000848.1, from coordinate 1,710,213 downwards.
CATTTCTGCAGCAAACAGCTACTTTCTACCACTCCTTACACCTTTGTGGGTCAGAAAACCACAGGATTAACTTCACCCTTTCCTTCCACATCACACTCCAAGAGCCCTGACTCTCTCTGTGACACCGTAAGATATTACTGCAGTCACCTCTTTATGATCATTAGTGTAATAAGCAAGCATTCCAGATGAAAATACTTCTAACTGTAAATCTGATTAAATCCACTGGAACTATTTAGTATTTGTGTCAGGCAGGACATTTTGAACAAACGCTGAGCTAAAGCTACTGGAGTCTCATACACATGGGGAAACCACTACTACAAGGTGTTCAGCTCAATGACTAAAGAGCTGGAGCCTGCAGCAGAAAAGCCTCTCTGCTCTGTCCTGAACAGCACTTTGACACTGTATTAATTCCAATGTTCAACCAGTGACAGCAGAAGCCAACAGAGGCACGTGCAGGCAGTTAATGGCAGAGGAAGGACAGCCGCGACAGGGAATAATCCTACTGCAGCCAAGAACTGGGTTTTAAACTGCTTTTACTGCTGTCCCTTCAGAAGAGCTGGTCAGCAGTGAACTCACTGCTTTAACAGCGGGAACTACATACACTTCTGCTGCATTCAACTTCCGTGAAGTGTTTTGAAATCGAAGGATGATACGTACTTAAACGCTGACAGTGCTAAACAGCTCAGAACTGCGAGTCCTGCAGGGGGAAGGCATGGCTGAGCTCATGTGCCACACGCTGATGTCTCATTCCAAGGAAACAAGTCCCAGGAAAGCAAGGTGATAAACACCCATTTCTACCACAAGTGTCCTCGCTCAGATTTGAAAACCTAAGACACAGTCATTCAGAACTGCAGATAGGGGTGGAATCCATAAAGCTAAACCAGCATTTTACTCCTATGATTTGAGGTGTGAGGTTTTTCTATAAAACGTGGGGTAGTTTCTATAAAACTAGCAGCTGCAAAGGCCGTTCACTTTAATAAGCCAATAAATACTTGGAATGACTGCATCTCTTACAAGCATATGAGGAATTATATTAGCACAACCACCTCGAGCAGACTTCACATAACATTAGGGATCGGAAGGGACCTCAAAAGATTGTCCAAGTCCAAACCCCCTGCCACAGCAGGATCACCTAGATCAAGCTGCACAGAAACATATACAGGTGGGTCTGAAATGTCTCCAGAGGAGACTCCACAACCCCCCCGGGCAGGCCCTTTCAGTGCTCTGTCACCTTTGCCGGGAAGAAGCTCCCTCTCATATTTATACGGAACCTCCTATGTTCCAGCTCACACCCACTGCCCCTTGCCCTATCACTGGCTGCCACTGAGCAGAGCCTGGCTCCATCCTCCTGACACCCATCCTTCACATATTTACAAACATTAACGAGGTCACCCCTCAGTTTCTTTTTCTCCAAGCTTAAGAGACCCAGCTCCTTTCAGCAGGTATTACTTTAACAGGAATCCAGTGAAATCATTAACAGAGGAATTTGAGTCAATGAGATGTTAAGTACTTGCTATAATTACATATTATTGCAGTTTCTGCTGACAGGGCAGCTGGGGAAGCTGGAATTCAGTGAACTACCCGATGAATATCTGAAGTCACAGTCATAAACGAGATGAAATCTGAGTTTGTATTCTATCGTGGGTCTGACACGTGGCTAACTTATGTGAAGCCATATAAGAAACCCCACTTCCACATCGGTCCCCTGGTTACAGGCTTTTTGTGCTTTACAAAGTAAACAAAGCAGCCCTGATAGCACATTAATAACCGATAACGCTATAGGAAAAGGAAAAACATCTTAAGAAAATCTGCTAGACATAGGAAGCACACAGGCCATTAACCCCCGAAACACATCTTCTGGCACATTTAAGTAATTCTGCTGAGTTTTAACAAAAACACAAGTTCATTGATGCCAAAAGCAATGCATTCGACTCCCTACTCCCACAAGACACTCATTAAGTTTTAACTCGAACGCTGAAATGTGTCAGAACAACTAACACAACAGACCTGAAGGTCTTCGGTAAAGCCTTTCTGAGGCTGCTGCAGGGGAGGAGATGAAAACACAACTTAGGTAACTCACGATATTTAAGAGCTGCTTCACAGAATCACAAAACATTAGGGATTGGAAGGGATCTTGAAGGACCAGCCAGTCCAATCCCCCTGACATAGCAGGATCTCCTAGATCCAGTCACACAGGAACATGGCCAGGTGGGTTTTAAACGTCTCCAGAGAAAGAGACTCCATAATCCCCTGGGCAGCCCCTGCCAGGGCTCTCTCACCTTCCCCATGAAGAAGCTCCTTCTCATATTGATGTGGAATCTCCTCTGCTCACACCTGCTGCCCCTTGTCGTATCATTAGATGCCCCTGAGCAGAGCCTGGCTCCATCCTCCTGACACCCACCCTTCACATATTTATCCACATGAATGAGGACACCCCACAGTCTCCTTTTTCTCCAAGCTCCCTCAGCCTTTCGTCATCAGGGAGATGCTCCACTCCATCATCTTTGTGGCTCTGCACTGGACTCTCTCCAGCAGTTCTGCCTCCTTACCACCAACACACATTTACCTACTCCAGGGCACCCTCACTTTTGAGATCCCAACGATTCCTACAGGGAGATGTCCTACAAGCCCTGCAATCAATTCCTGTGAACACACCAAAAATCAGGACAAACCCAAAACAAAGCTATTGGCTTCCGACATTAAAATACTTCTCAAATAAAACCAAGCTAAGTGGTTTCAGACCTTAAACTACCCCGAGTATTGTTTCAAGGCTGTGGGCAACACAAAGCAGGCTCAGCACCCAGCACCAAAGCTGGAAAGGGAGGCAGGGAGGGACTTGTGTTGGAAGGAACAAATGACATTCCTCAGGATTCACTTCTCCCTGTGTCACAAAAAAGGGAAAGGAAATTTTCTGAGGAGATATCAATCTGTATTCAAATACCATTAACTACCTTTTGTTTTTCTGATGCCTTGCCAAAGGCTTGACATTTAAAGGTGCTGAAGAGCCACTGCTCAGGGAACTCAAAGACCTAGATAGAGCACAGAGCTGACCTTCCAGCTCCCTAACCTCAGGAGAGTTGTTTAGAGCAGGCTGGAACACTAAGGTACACAGAAGCCTCTGTCAGAAGCAGCCCTGCTCTCCTTCAGAAAGCTCTCACCCACCCAGAAGGCACCAACAAAGCAGCAGCACAGAAAGACAAATCTCCAACAGACTTGTTTCACAACCGCTGAAGAACCTTAAGGATCTCGGCTATGCTGCTTTTCAGCTTGCTAGCATTTACAACACCCTTCTGCTTTCGCATGCACAGCTCTATCAGAACAGGAATTTAAAGCAAAACACATCATGCTGAAACCCCTGAGCTCCTGGAGACATTTGTTCAGTGCTCTTGCTACTTCAGAATTTCCCTCTTGCTCATGGCCCTTCCTATCTTCACCCTGCTACACACAGAGGAGTGATGTGAGCGCTCAAGCCAACATCAGAAACCTGCAAGTTCCTGATAAGATGCTGCTGCAGTTTCTCTTTCTTCCCCCTCTGAAGAATTTCACTGTTAACACAAGCCCCTCCTTCACGCGAGTTTCACTTCCAGAAGGCTTCTCTATGAGACTGGGCAATCAAATTCATGCTTAACTCCTGCTAATAAACTGTAAAGGTTACTACAGGCCTCAAACTGCATCTTAATGTGATTGGTCAAAGCTAACCAGAGGGCAAAAAAGCCCCACTGCTTTGGGCGCTGTCTTCACTTTCCACTCACAGGACAGCTCTGGGTTTTCACAGAATCACAGAACATTAGGGATTGGAAGGGACCTCGAAAGGTCATCCAGTCCAAACCTCTGCCAGAGCAGGATCCCCTAGATCCAGCTGCACAGGAACTTATCCATGAGGGTTTGAGATGTCTCCAGAGGAGACAACTCCCCTGGGCAGCCCCTTCCAGGGGTCTGTCACCCTCACTATGAAGAAGCTCCTTCTTAGATTGATGTGGAACCTCCTCTGCTCCAGCTCACACCCATTACCCCTTGTCCTATCACTAGATGACACTGAGCAGAGCCTGACTCCATCCTCCTGACACCCACCCTTCATGTATTTATCAACATGAATAAGGTCACCCCGCTGTCTTTGTTTCTCCAAGCTCCCTCAGCGTTTCCTCATCAGGGAGGCGTTTTTACAGAAGTCCTGATCACAGCCAGGACACTAAGAGCACTTAGAATTCAGTAGCTTCCACTACTGAATGCAGTTTATTTTATATACAAAAGTAATTTCTTTTCTGCAAATACAATGGGAGAACTGAAAGTCAAGATAAATCGCTTTTACTCTCAACACTGTCCTCCGTACTACGAGGTTGTTATATTCAACCTTAATAATAAAAGGCAGAACTCAACGCAATCCAAACATTTTGCATTTCAAGCAATATGCAATTTTATCAAGCAAGAAAAAAACATAATCAAAGTGATTCATCCCCTTGTTGTGGCTCAATGTTCCTACCTGTGAGGTAATTTTCAGCAACCAGAGACAGTTTTAGACAACCATTTCCTTTTTCAAAGCTGAAGACCATAAGGAGGTTACTTGCTGATTCTCTCAGCACAACAGTGTTCTCAGGACAGGGGCTACCGCTACCACTGAACATGGAAAATTCTTTGCGGCACACACTGATGCTAAAAAATACTGTTAGGGTGAAAAAAAAGGCCCTACTATGGCCAAATTAAACAGGAGAGAGAATCTGGATATTGAGACGGAATGCAATTACCCAAGTTGGAATTTGCCCAGGACACTCTTAGAGTGATCTGGCTATTTAACAACAACAAGAAATAGCCAGGAACACACACTCACTGCTGGCATCCTCCCTCCTACCTAACACTACCCTGCTATCAATGGAACGGGGTATGTAACCAGATCCAAGTTCTCAGCTACAACCAGGGTGCTCCTTGGTGAACTGCAATGGGCCGGCAGATCCACCTCCACCCACCTCACTTCAGCTGCAATATGTGTACCGCCACCTGAGTGAGGTGGGACATCCACTGACCCAGATAGGAACATCAGCAACAACAGGGAGCTCCCAAGTACTTAAGCTGCTCTATTACTGATGCACTATCCAGAAGTCACCCAAAACGTTCTTTATTAACAAAATGTTTACTGCTGGCACATTCAACACTCAGAATGAGTCAGAATCAGCCCCCAGAAAAACCTTCCCTTTCCCCAGAAGCAGCCTGAAAGGAGACTCTGGCTCAGAGCACTACCTAACAATAATCAAAGTACCAACCAACTCTAAACATCTGGAATGAAAGAAAAAGAGTATTTAAGATTCTTGACCACCCACTCCCAATCTCTGCCACTAAACAGGATCAAAGTGAGAATGTGAGAACCAAGGAGAATCCCCTGTTCTCAGCACCATGCGTGACAATTCCCGACACAGGAGTGCAAACAACTCCTGCACTGAGGAAACGACTCACAGCACACAAAGGTGACAGTTTTTCGGGAAGATCAGTTGTGGTCACAAGGTCAGAGAGGACAGAGTCTACTCAGCATCATGCCCTTAACAAGACTAACAGGGTTACAGGCACCTTTCAGCAATGAGGGATTTTAGACACCTCTGATCAGTCACACACACAGTTATTACAATGGGAGGAAAAGGGCTACTTGATTTACTAGCATTCGGCTGTTCCATCAAGGTGTCTTACTTTGAGTTTCTGCATTTAATTCCTCCAGCACACGGTACAAACAAGAACTGGAGGGGTTTTAAGTGCCGTAGACCTATAACTCTACACACATGGTCTCAACAGAGGAGAGAAAAATCTTTCTACGGGGTGCACTGGAAGCCGCTGTAGAAGGTCAAAACAAAACGATTTGCATCATTTCCCTGATGTAAATCAGTTCGTAACTACAGCTTAGCAGGGAGCACTTTTCCCTAAGTAAAGATGATCCTTAAACAAGTACTTCCCCCCATAAGACAACTACTACAAGTATTCAAACACATGCTTGCAGTTAAGTTGCTTCAGGAGTTATTCCTGTGCTTACCAGGAAATTCACTGCATCCTTTCTCCCTCCCATTAACAATTCTTCCTAGAGCCCTCCTATAGATTCAGGATGGAAAGAGAAGTTCAAAAACTGCCTATCGGCTACTGCCTGCTCCTGTTGCGCACAGACACAATCACATTCCAATGAACTGACAGAAACAGAGGTGCATGCGAATGCAGATTTGTAAATATTTACACACAGTAGCCTACAAAGCAAAGCCTACAAAGGCACATGGACGACACCCAGGAAAGCAGGTGAAAAGAATCAGTCCAGCTGCAAGTCAAGCAGGTATCATCAGCCATTCTTTTGTCCTCTACCACCTCAGCAGCCAGAGGACTGCTCAGAGTTCCTGCACATCCTGAACAGTGACAATAACACACAGACGTAAAGGTAGGCTGCATGTCCTCAGTGTCCCTCCACCCTTCAATTTGACACCCATCAGCTTGGAGGGAGGCTGTTGTTAGTTTCCTCCCTTGAAAAACACATGATCAATCAGTAAAAGTTAGCAGGCTCACTGGAAAATACATAGGCGGCTATATATGAATCTGAGTACAGACACAGCATTGCACTACACAAAATAGATGCATAAATATAAAATCACATATAAACACCCCCTGCTTGTGAATACAACCAACAGTTACCTTGCAAACTTCCCGAAGCGATGCTGTCTACCTTTCTGGAATTGTCTGAGCTGTTGGGTGGTGGTTTGTTGGGTTTGGGTGGTTTTTTTTTTGTTCTAAATGCAGGGTTTTGTTTTAATTAAAAAGCCCCCCAGCCAGCAAGGTGAAGTTAAGGAAAGGAACCGAACTGACTGTAAAATGGATGCAGTAGGTCCTTTTAAAGAGCAACATGTTGCAATCACCTTTCATTTTAGGGGAAGGAAGAGATTCCCTGAAAGGAACAGAGACCGGGAGCAGTGGGGGGAGGGAGGCTGCCATTAAAAAAAAAATCCCAACAAAACGCCTCAGGGATTTTTTTTAGTTAAAAACTTGGCTTTCCCCCACCGTGAGAAGGGGCTGGGGCCGGGGAAAAGCGGCCGGTGCGTCTGCAGAAGGCTGCTCGCCGGCAGCTCGGGGAGGAGGAGAAGGAGAGAAAAGGCAGAGCGAGGAGAAAAAGAAAATGGCGCAGAGACTAAGTCCCGACCGTCGACAAGGCGACTTTCCGTGGAGGAATCGGGGCCCAAAGGAGACCCCGGGAGAGCCGATGGGCTCGGATCGGGACCCTCCGGTGCCCCCACTAGAGGCGGCGGGGGTCGGGGCGGGGCGAGGCCGCCGGCAAGGGGCCGCTTTGGGCGGCTCGATGGGAACAATGGGCCCGGTGAGCGCGGAGCCGGGACTTAGTCTCTGGGACGCCATGTCTGAGCGCGGGGCGCGCCGGGGCCGCACTCACCGTTGGCTCGGAAATCCGCCTCGATCTGCGGGAGAGGAGACAGGGACAGACCGTCAGCGAACCGACCCGACCCACGGGGGGCGATTTCAAATTCATTGTTTCTTCAGACTAGGGGGTGTCGCGGGGGTTTTTTCCCCTCCCTACTCCCCCCCTCACCCTCCAACCTCCCCCCCCACCCCTCTTCCTTCCTTCTTCTCGTTTTTAGAGAAATTAAATAGCAAATGAGAAGTGACCCGGCGCGATGCCGGCGGTGCCCCGGGGAACCAGCCCTGGGTCTCGCATAGCCCTCGGGTTGATTCCCCCCAATCCCCCAGAGGGGAGTGAAGGTGCAGCCGCCCTTCTACCGAGCAGGGGGTCACACACGAGTCCGGTCTCCACAACCGCCCACCGGCTGGGCAGACGGGGGGTCCCGGTGGATGGGGGACCCAAGCACGATGGGGATCAGGGGACAGGCCAGGCTGACAGGGCTCTGCCCGGCCGCGTGGGCTGCCCCGAACGGGGCGAGTAGGGGACACAGCAGGAGGGTTCCCCTCGCTGGGAGTAAAGGACAGTTTGTAGGGGTCGCAACTGGGTCCCCAGGGCCGGCCCTAAGGGGAAAGGAAGACCCCGCGGCCACGGTAGAGCGAGGCCGGGTCCCATGGGAGCGAGCGGTGAGAGGCGCTCACCTGGGAATCGTTGTGCAGCTGGTCCCCGCTCATGGCGGAAGGAGGGTGCGAGAGGCCTCACGGAGCCGATAACGAGAGCAGAGCCGAGTAAAGCCAAGCCTTGCTGAGCCGGACCAGGAGCGCAGCCTGCAGCCGACCAGAGCTCAGCCGACAGCGGCTCCTCCGCGTTGTGTAACAGCCCGAGTCCCCACTCGATGGCTCCGCGCAGGCGCGACACCGTTACCGGGAGGCGAGGCCGAAGCACTGTTGGGCTGGACCCTGGCAACGGCGGTTGGGAAATTTACATACAGGCCACGCCCCGAGACTTGCACAGCCAATTCCCGCACCTGGCCGGGTCGCGTTTTACATATCCGGCCCCGCCTCTTCCTCCTTCTTATCCAGTAGCGTCGCACGAATCGACCCTTATTTACATGCTTGGCTCCGCCCCCTTCCTCCCCTCTCGGAGGAGGACGCGGTGCATTGTGTAAGACCTGGGCCCCTCTGTGCGCTCACTGCGCATGCGCCCCGCCCCCTGCCGGCCTATTTTGCATAGCAGGCCACGCCCTCGCCGGAACATGGCGGCGCCCGGGACCCCCCGTGGGCCCGCGATAACCGGCCGGGGCTACGGCCCTGTCAGAGGAAACGGGCAGTGCTTTCCCTGGGGCCTGGCTGGGCCTGCAGGCTGGACCCCCCACCCTGGTGTCACAGAGTGGCTGGAGCTGTGAGCGGGCTGTGGCCGCGCTCGGGGCAGTCCGGGCCAGTTCCCCCCCGAGCTGCGCTGAGTCGTCCCCCAGACTCGGGAACCCCGGGAGCTCCCCCAGCGCCGCTGCCAGCAGTAGCGGCCCTGTGTGCAGCTCACGGCATTTCACCGCGACGCTGCTGCCGGGTCCGGGGCTGGGCCTGCGTCCCGCTCTCCGTCCTCTGTCGGTGCCATTGGGTCCCCTCGAACCGCAGAGACCGCGGGCACTCACAGCATGAGATGCTCGGCCTTGTGTGGCTGCCTCGTGTCTGCGGGCAGCTTTAGGCTTCTTGAGGCCAGCGCCGCTGCCCTGCAACGAGATCTTTGTGCTTTGAAGATGAATCCACCAGCGTTTTTCTTCCAGAGTAAACAGGCCGTTTGATCATCTTTTCCGTCTCACAAGGAATCTGAGGGTAAAAAGGAAACGTAAGCTTTATTTCCTAAGTTGCAAATGAATCACATATGCCCCTAAAAAAACCTCCAACCTAAATCTGAAGGTACTTATTTCTGCTCTGCAGCAGCTCTACTAAAGGGGTTTTCATTTCACGACCTAAAAGGCAGGTTTAGTATGCATGGCTGGTACGTGTCTCACAGGACTGCCTCCACGCTGCTTCTTGGAGCTTCCATCCTCCGCTGCAACACACGTTGTACCTTTCCTCTGCTTCTTTAGACAACCCGTGCTTTGATTTGATGCTAAAATAACCCGGCACTGCCAGGCTATCTGAAGACATAGATCAAAATATAAGCAGTGACAGCAGCCACCTATTTGCACTGCATATTTATATCCTGTAAAGGGAAAACTCTGTGACTTTCTTACAGTCTTCAGAAGAGGATCTGAGGACTTCCCTTTTTTTTTTTTTAACCCAGAGCAGCTAAATATTTCTGGCTCTGGAGCTGTTTATTATGCAAAACTGCTTTAGTCGCTGTTAGTTTTTAAAATATAATGAAAAGGCTGTTTCAGGCTGTTGAAAGAGGTGGCTGCCCTTAGCTCACAAGAATGAGATGAAAGGGAAGCTTTGCTGTGGTTTTGAGCCTCTCCTTGTTGCCATCTGGGGGTGTAAAGCCTGTGTCCAGCAATGTGGGACAGTCTGGGAGCTGGCTGACACCTCCAGCTTTCAGCATTTGAAATTCCTGAAAGCTCTTTCTTTGAAGCAGTGTTTTCACTTTAAATCTTCTATAGCTGTTTCCCCAAGAGCCTGGCTCGGGTTGCTGTGCTGCCAGAAGAGAGGGACCTGCAGCAGCTCCCTGTGCTGTGGCTGCAGCCAGCCCTGTTTGGAGGGAAGGACTGCTACCTCTTCCAGCAGCTGCCATCTTCACAGGCGTTCACAAGCGCCTGTCTTGTTACAAAACAGAGCCTCCACACTGGCACATGAGAGGCACAGCGCTGAGCTGTTGCAGGAGCGTGCTGACAGCCAGGCAGGAGAGCTCTGACTGCAAGGGAAGCTGCCTAGTCTGTTAGCTGGCCACCAGGACCCCCAGGTCCCTTTCTCCTATGCTATTCTCCAACAGGTCAGTCCCCAACCTGTACTGGTACTGAAACCCCTCTGCAGCCACATCTGTTGCAACAAGGTGTATTGTAAAAAACGCACCTGATCTCACAGGACCCCCTCCAAGCCTAGAACCTGCATCATCACCTCTTCCCTCCCCCTCCCGACCTTGCTGGGGAGGCCCATCCCTAGGAAGGGAGAGGCCCATATAGGACCTGCTGCTGTGCAACCAGCCCTTTCAGCAGCAGAGGCTGGCAGTGAAGTGGTTAACAGGTCTGGACCTGCTTCTCTAGTGAGACTGTGCACACCAGATCAAGATAAATGGGGCAGTTCACACCTCTGTGCTGTTGTCTCTCTGTATCTCTCCAGGGCTCCCTGGGATGCAGTCTATCAGCTCAGGTTAATGTAGCCTGGGCAATTGCTTGCAAGAAGAAACGACTGGGAACTCTGGGTTTAAATTAAATCATAAATTGTCCTGGAGATAAAACCAATAGGAAACCCTCTAATTCTTGATCCCAGTGAATTAGGAGATTTTATTTATTTGGTGGGCTCAGGACTTCTGGCTGTGCTCAGGGTGCCTCTTCTGGGACAGGGAGGTGGGTGCTCTTTTCCTGACCGGCTTTGCAGTCCTGTGTGAGGATGGGATCCTACACCTTGCTCCAACCTGAGTCCCTCCCTGCTTCTGTGCTTGGAGATCAGTGATGGAAATCCTATTGTCACACCAGGCTTGTGGCTATAGGGTGGCTTCAGCCTCCTCTTCTGCATCAATTCTTTCTGGATGCTGGAACAGAGAGTTCAGGAGGGCAGCAGCTTCCACAGCCCTGCCTTCCTCATGCAGAAGCTGAACCAGTGGCTCAGGGGTCTCTGCAAAGGCTTTGTCATCAAAGAGATGACCACTAAGGCTGCATAGTGCTTCAAGCAGCAAAATCAGGACTCCTGCCTTTCCCAACCATCAGTGGGGTCTCAGGCCAAAGCAAGGCTGTGCTGGACTAGGAAGCCTCAGGTAAACACAGAAGTGAGGCTCTAGGACCAGCACAGGACAGAAAGCCTAGATAGCCAAACCCCTGAACAGCCATAGTCCTCTTGCTCAGCCATAACCTTGCTCTTAACACTCAGGTGAAGCCATTCATGGGGTGTTCCTTCAGCTAATTCTCTTTTACAGTCAGCTTTGTTAAATGATGCATTTCAAGTTTGAAGGTGGAGCAGATCTGGGAATTAAATCCATCCGTATCTTGATCTTTTTGGTTAGACTTTCAAAAGTTGAGGACTTTGATCCTCTTTCAGAGCAGATGAGAAAGAGCACAACTCATCTTCCCCCCTCCGCTTCTGAATATAAAACAAGAACATTCTGCTCATACAGACATAGCAAAGGCCCAGTTACAAACTAGATTTCACATCCCAAAATCTCATTCTTAAGAGCCTGACATGATTTTTGAGCCTTACTACCACTGTAAACACTACGGTTTGGGTACTTGTGTTGCTACTCTATGATTTTCCTTATGAGGAGAGCTGGGACTTGGAGAGGAGAAGGTTACGAGGGGACTAGAACACTGTTTATAAATCCATGAGGGCTGGATGTCATGAAGCAAGAGATAATCTCTTTTCACTTGCGCCCTGTGACAGGACAAGGGGCAGCGGGTATCAGTTGGAGCACAGGATGTTCCACCTCAACACAAAGAAGAACTTCTTTACTCCAAGGGTTGCAGAGCACTGGAAGGGGCTGCCTAGGGAGGGTGTGGAATCTCCTTCTCTGGAGACTTTTAAGATCTGTCTGGAAGTGTTTCTGTTTAACCTTATCTTAGGTTCTATGGTCCTGCTCAAGCAGGAGGGGGTTAGACCTGATGACCCCTGGAGGTCCTTTCCAACCCCTAATAATCTGTGTATGTTTCACAGCCAGACATACCTGCCTGATGTGCAGGATTCCCAGTTGATGTAATCTCATAAACCTGCTGTCACTGTAACAAAGTGACACTTGTAAGGAACCTCTTCCCAGTGAGGGTGACGGAGCACTGGAAGGGGCTGCCCAGAGGGGTTGTTGAGTCACCTTCTCTGGAGACATTTAAAACCCGCCTGGACATGTTCCTGTGCAACTTGATCTAGGGCATCCTGCTGTGGCAGGGGGATTGGACTGGATGATCTTTCGAGGTCCATTCCAATCCCTGATTACAGAATTTAAGAACATTAGGGATTGGAAGGGACCAGCAAAGATCATCCAGTCCAATCCCCCTGCCAGAGCGGGATCACCTAGATCAAGTCACACAGGAATATGTCCAGGTGGGTTCTGTGATTCCACAAAGGGACTGTTAAGTCAGATACAACATCTCCGGTCTCATTTTCCATCAGGATAACCTGCTCAAAACACTCACTCCTATTACGTGCTGTCAAATCTATTGAAACTGAATGATGTCAGTGCTTTGAAAGATCTTTATTTTCTCTTTATTAATTGCAGCAATTATTGACAATTTTTTGTGTAAGACAGGGAAGCAAATAAAGCAGAACTAGCAGATCCCATTGTAAATGGGAGCTTCCAAATGCTGCTCTTAATTACTAAGTTCTGCCTGAGACAGGAGATGGTGGTGGAAGCCCTGGGAAATTATTACTTGGAAAACAATAGCCACTATCACATGAACTTGATTATGTCCTCATTTGCCATGGTTAAGGCAGCCAGGAGTGGTAGGGAAGTTGGTGTAATGGAAAGAAGAACATTTGGACCATCTGTATGGTGTGTGGAGCCAGCTAACATACCCAAACCCCAGCACATCTGCTGTGAGGGTTCGGTGCTGCTGTATGACCAGTGCTCAATGCTGAGTGCAGTCAGGCATAAATCAGCCACTATGTTGTGTTGCCTCCCTGCTCCTAGCAAATAAAAGTGACTCTCCTGCTTCAAAAAACAAGAAGAAACCCATAAGGCCACAACATAAAAAGGATGAGGAGCTGCTGGAGGAAGTCCAGAGGAGGCCATGAAACTGCTCGGAGGACTGTAATCCCTCTGCTCTGGACACAGGCTGAGAGAGTTGGGGTTGTTCAGCCTGAAGATGAGGAGGCTCTGGGGGGACCTTATAGCCACCTTCCAATCCCTGAAAGGGGCTGTCAGAAGGCTGGGGAAGGCTGTTCCCAAGGCCAGGGAATGATAGGACAAGGGGTCATGGTTTGAAGCTGGAAGAGGGCAGAGTGAGACTGGACAGGAGGAAAAAGTTCTTGAACCTGAGGGTGGGGGATCCCTGGAACAGGCTGCCTAGAGAGGTGGTGGAGGACCCATCCCTGGAGCCATTCAAGGTCAGGCTGGATGGGTCTCTGGGCAACCTGTTCTGGTTAGAGATGGCCCTGCTTGTTGTAGGGAGGTTGGACTAGGTGACCTTTGGAGGTCCCTTCCAACCCAATGCAATCTCTGTTTCTAAGCAGCACCTTGCTTTAGCCCATCCTCATTTTACTGGACATGTTCCTGTGCGATTTGGTCTAGGTGATCCTGCTGTGCCGGGGTGATTGGACTGGATGATCTTTGGAGGTCCCTTCCAATCCCTGATGTTCTGTGATTCTGTGTAAAGCAGCACCTTGGCTTTGGAGATTACCCCAGCAGCAGCAGCAGCATGTGGGTGCTCTAGGAGCCCCAGGGCACAGGGGAGAAGCCACTCATGCATAACACAGCGAGTTATGCAACAGAATGGCTCTTTCTGAGTGTTAACGTGCTGCTGAGATAAGGAGCCATTTAATATAACCTGGAATTTCTCATTAATTCAGGCTAGCCGGTTTCACTTCTTTTTCCCCCTCTCCTGTCCCTGATTTCAGTCGCTATTTCTCACACGCAGGCGCAATTAAGTGATGCAAATTCCTGACATTGCAAGGAAAGGGTCCAAACACCTCTGTTCCTATCAGAACTGCTACTGAAAAAATACCCTGAGTTAAATTGAGCTCCCACAGCTAATAAATGGTTCTGTTCCACAGTACAATGAGATAATATTTCCCTTTTCTGTAGCATTTTCTGTCCAAAGGAAAGAAGAATCCCCATTTTGGGAAAGAAACTGCTCACTTGGAGCACTTCCATTTCTAGAGGAATGCTGGGCCCAGCTCCAGGATTTCTTAGCAGCCTGAAACCCCATCCAAAATCCACAGGAGCTCCGATAGTCATCGCTCCAAGCGTCAGGCTGTGTTTTGCCCATTCTGTAGCCCAACCAAAGGGACGCAGCCATCAGCAGAAAACAAAAGCACCTTGCATTGTCTGTCTGTTTGCAGAGCAAAGGTGAAATAGCAGTTGGTGACCAAGGAAGCAAAGGAAGAAACGTTCAGAATCATAGAAGCCTTCAGGTAGGAAAAGACCCCTGGGATTATCCAACCATCAACTCTACTCCACAAGTTCACCCCTAAACCACACCCCCCAATGCCACATCTAAGTGGCTTTTAAACTCATCCAGGGATGGGGACTCAACCACCACCCTAGGCAGCCCATTCCAGTGCCTGACCACTCTGTCAGGAGAATTTCTTCTTCATGGTCAGGCTAAACCTCCCCTGTTGAAGCTTGAATCCCTTCCCTCTGGTTCTGTCACTAATGACCTGTGAGAAGAGACCAGCACCAACATCTCTACAGTGTCCTTTCAGATA
>JAOXOE010000848.1:1673646-1693724 GCA_028565055.1 Phoeniculus purpureus | reverse complement strand
CCAGTTCCAACCCCCCCACCATGGGCAGGGACACCCCACCCTACATCAGGCTGGCCAGAGCCTCATCCAGCCTGGCCTTGAACAAAGCATGGCTAAAAAAAAGAGTTGTGAGAAGTCCACTGCACTTCAATTGTGAACTTTCAGGTTTAACTACTGGAACCTAACTTTCCTTAGATAGCCAAAAGCAAGTCTTTGGAAGGAAAATACACTGGATTCTAGATGTTGCTTGAAAAGAGAGGATGGCACACTGAATTAGACCAGAAGATCGTTTATCCTACAGGGCTGCCTCTAACAGAGATCAATACTCGGTGCCCAGAGAAGAGTAAATCAGCGTAGTGGCATTCAGCTGGAGCAACATTTTCCCAGGCCACTCCCCACACTGACAGCATTTTGGATGTAGAGACACTATGAAAATTCGCATTTTGCAGGGATTGATTTTTCTTTTATTAATTCATTCGCTGGATTTTTGAGACAATTTGAATGTTTAGCATTCATAACACGTCGTAGCACAGGTCTGTCCCAGAGCCCGGCTATGCACTGCTTGAATACCTACATCATTCTTTTAGCTCGATTTTATGTCTTTTACTCCTTGAACTGCAAGCGAACAATAGGATCTTATGAACCCTCAGCACTTGTAACTGTAGCTGAAAGGCAGCTCTGCCGCCATAAAATACATGAGATGGACTAGAAGAGCTGAAGGGATGATAGAAGAGCAGAGGTACCTTGGGATCTGTACAGAACACATCTCCTTCTCCTTTACCCAGTATTATTCAAAAGCCAAGCCAGTGGATTTTGGTATTTCCTGAAAAATGTAAATAACGTCTACCTATACCTTGTGCTCACAGAGTTGGGCATGAAACACACTCAAAGATGTATGAGTACAAACACGCTGCCTGCTGTTCAGTCCCACTTCAGTGGGCACGTCAGTGATGCGTATCTCTGTCTCTGCAGTCCTTTTTCCCATCCTGCACTGTTCGTGTTGCCAGAATGCACCGTAAACTCTCTGGAAATCTGATTCACGTTAAGATTTGTATTGTTATTAATACCAGAAGACCCAAGTCTCTAACATAAAGGTTCCATAATTACAACAGCAAAATAAATAAAATATTATTAATAAAATATTATTAATAAAATAAAAATAATAAAATAATAAAATAATAAAATAATAAAATAATGAAATAATAAAATAATAAAATAATAAAATAATAAAATAAAAAATAATAAAATAATAAAATAAAAAATAATAAAATTATAAAATAATAAAAAGTGTGGAAACCGAAAGTTTCATCCCAACAATGAGATCACTACTAAGAATGTGACCTAATTCATTTTAACCTTAAAAATATCTTTTTGATCATTTGACTTGGATCATTTTTGATGGACTGCTAGTCAAGCCACATGGCTAGAGCAGTTTGGGGCAACACCAACAGCTTCTCCTTGCTTTTTCTCGAAGAATGCACATTATTTATGATTGTATAAAGGATACCCTTCTGATGCAAATCACAGTTAAAATTGATAACTGATAATAAAAGAAGACTAAAAAACCTGGTGTATAGTGAAATGAAAGTCACAACACTAAAACTCCCAGAATAACTCCTTGCAGCATTTTTGTGTCACCATTCCAAAGGCACATTTACCCTTCAAGGAAGGAGCAAAAAGAAAAATAAATACAAAATTATTATCCACCAGGTGAAAACAAAGGTTTTAAAAACTTTCTTACAATTCTTGTTGACAGTTTATTGGGGGGAACCAGTGACTTAAACAACCAGGCTTCTTCCCTGAAATGAGATTCTGCTTACGAGTTTCTCTAAAAAATCAGTCTTAACAGATATTGCTGCAGTGTTCTCTCTGGATGTATTTTAGGATATTATTAATTACAAAGATTAAGGCTGGAGCAACATCTCCTTCTCTTTTACCCAATACTATTCAAAAGTCAAGCCAATGGATTTTGGTATTTCCTGACAAGTGTATACCTTGTGCTCACACAGTTGGGCATGAAATACACCCAAAGATGTATGAGTTGCAATTGTTACTACAAATATTTTGAAGTGTTATGATTATTTGATTCTAGAGGTGTGGCTGGAGTATTACAATGCAAGCTGTACCACCTCAGCCAAATTATGATGATTAAATGCTCATTCGAAGAGCTCTCTACAAGCACTTCCCACCCAAAACAAACATTTTTCTAGACTAAACTATTTTGCAAGACGCTAAACTAGCATGACTTTTCTCAACGTGGAAAGGAGCCCTCTTTCTTAATCCTGGCCCTGAGACTTATTGGGTCATATTATATTCCAGGCCCTAAAATGGTTGTAATAACAATGATCTCATAAGTGGGCTGTTAGACTAATTCACTTTATTTTCAGGCACCGTGAGAGAATCACCTCAATGTTATAAATACTGCCACACATTATGAAATTGAGCATTTTTGATAGGAAAAAGTACCTAAATTATTGTTGGGTTTTTAAAAAATAAATTCTGCCTCTTATTCCAGTGTATTTATTGCTGACAAAGGCAAATTAATTTTAGAATGAATGCCTTCCAATTAAAAATGTCCACATTTATTCATGCAGTGGTATTTCTTCTATGTCTTACTGATAATTAAGGAGTCGATACATTTTTGGATCTAATAGCTTGAACAAATCCAGACTCCATAAAATGATGTGAAAGCTACAGCTACTTAGACTATGCTCACAGAGCTCACTCTCTTTTGATGGAATTATAAAATCATAGAATCATTGGGGATTAGAAGGTACCTTGAAAGATCATCTAGTCCAACCCCCTGCCAGAGCAGGATCACCTAGATCCAGTCACACAGCAACGTACCCAGGCAGGTTTTAAACTTCTCCAGAGAAGGAGACTCCACAACCCCCCTGGGCAGCCCCTTCCAGGGCTCTGTCACCCTCACTGTGAAGAAGTGATTTCTCATATTGATGTGAAACCACCTCTGTTCCAGCTCACACTCACAGTCCCATGTCCTATCATTAGATGCCACTGGGCAGAGCCTGGCTCCATCCTCCTGACACCTACCCTTCACATATTCATAACCATTAATGAGATCACCCCTCAGTCTTCATTTCTCCAAGCTCAAGAGACTCAGGTTCCCCAGCCTTTCCTCATAAGGGAGGTGTTCTACTCCATCATCTCTGTGGCTCTGTGCTGGACTCTCTCCAGCAGCTCTGTGTCCTTCTGAGGGGCCCAGAACTGGACACAAGGTTCCATCCTGCAGTCCACATGTTTGTTTCATATAAATTTTCTCCCCACTGACATTTATATTTAACACTGCATTTTCTCTCTAGGATAAAGCCTATCAAAAACTCCCTCTTTCTGTGGTAACAATGTGGATTTATTCTTTAATACAGATTTTTCTTAGGTGGGCTTTGCATAGTCCTTCCTACGAGGGGTGATGCGAAAGATCTGAGGGCTACAAATGTCCTCTCCTAGTTTACTACACCTGTGAGTGGTTAAGATACAGAAGTGTCATCTTGTGAGTGGGAGAGGATGAAAGCAAGAAGCAAAATTAAGAATTTCTTCTACACCACTCCACACACTCCTGCCACGTGAAATCAGAATTATCCATCTTAGGTATGTGAGACTTATCTTGGCAGTTTAGATACTTCAGAGTCTGGATACAGGAAATACTCTCCTGCACTGGAGTTTTGCCTGCTCGATGCAGGTTTTATTTCAAAGCCTTCCTAAAGTACAGGGCAGGAAATGAAACTGTCAAACTATTACTGACAGACACAAAAGCCATCTGCTTCAAACCTGACCAGACAACGTTTTGAACTGCGGATGGTGTCCGATGCAGAACTTCTCAGAGGCAACTAGGGTACAAAGGTACAAACACAAAGGTACAAACCCAAGTTTCACCGACGACAATAGACTGGATTTCTGCTAAAGCATCATTCAACCTCTTTGAAAATCACAGAACATTAGGGATTGGAAAGGACCTCGAACAATCACCTGGTCCAATCAATACAGCACATCTTTTGCAGTAAGACCGCAGCTCTTCTGAAACACACAATACGCTTCCTCAAGGCTTATATGCAATTTTAAGCTGAACTTGTTTTGCTTTACAACCACCTACCACCCTCAAGACCAGATTTCACGACTCAGCACTGAATCCTTTTTAAGGTGACAATTTTGAAAGGCAGAAAACACACTACAGAAATATTGCCCCACCACACAGAACCACATAACATTAGGGATTGGAAGGGACCTCGAAAATCATCCAGTCCAATCCCCCAGCCAAAGCAGGACCACTGAGACCGAGTCGCTCAGGGAAGTATCCAGGCAGGTTTTAAACATCTCCAGAGAAGAAAACTCAAACACAGCAGCCTGAAGAGCAAAGCAATATGAAGTAATCTCTCCCCAAAACATGCCTTGAACAGAACCCCTACACATGCAGGCGCTCCATCATGCATCCACATAGGTGCGTCTTGCCACAGCACTCAAAGACGTTGTATCTTATCCCACGGGACGCACAAACACTTAATGGATAAACAAAGTCTGAAATTTCAGGTGAAGTGACTAGAAAACCTGATGCCTTCCACGCAGGGATTACAAGACAACACTGCAGGGAGGAAGGAAGGATCCTGCTCTGGCAGAAGGATTGGACTGGATGATCTGTTGAGGTCCCTTCCACCCCTAATATTCTGTGATTAGTTCCAAGATAAAACATGATTATATATCAATCCATGAGCTACATCTCAAATGTATTAGCCGTTCTTATTTCATTCCCATTCTTCTAGGATTTTATGTTTATGCCCAATCAGTAGTGTGCACCTTCAAGTTCTGAGCCATAATTAGTTCTCCAAGTTAAAAAAATGCTGACCGCTTCTAACTCATAGAATCATTCGTGCTGGAAAAGACCCTTGGGATCATTGAGTCCAACCATCATCCCTACTCTACAAGGTCACCCCTAAACCACATCCCCCAACACTACACCTAAGTGGCTTTTAAACTCATCCAGGGATGGGGACTCAACCACCACCCTGGGCAGCCCATCCCAGTGCCTCACCACTCTCTCTGGGAAGAATTTCTTCCTGATGTCCAATCTAATCCTCCCCTGTGGAAGCTTGAAATCCTTCCCTCTGGCTCTGCCGCTAATGACCTGTGAGAAGAGACCAGCACCAACATCTCTACAGTGTCCTTTCAGACAGTTGTAGAGAGCAATGAGGTCTCTCCCTAAGCCTCCTCTTCCTTAAATTCCTACACAAAGGAGGGTCAAATCATTAATGAATCCTGGCAATTTAAAGCTAGTGCTCACATATGGATGTCTTTCACTAAGCTTGCAGGAGAGAAAGGTTTCTCAAGTGAAGCAGTGAATGTTTGGAACCATGGGAGTCAATCACGGGGTGCATGCTTGAAGACCAGAATGATTCAAACCAGAAATCGAGGCAAGAGCTGTGTGAGCAAAGAGAGCAAGCAGTGTATTCAAAGCACTTCATCTTTCCTGTGGAAGACAGTAAATGCTGCAAGTTATTTGGCCTGCATTTTTTTCTTCCTTGACGCCCTTTTACTCTCAAAAAATGAGAAGAAATGTATTACAGAACGGGAAGGTTGTGTAACTTCTGAAAAGGTCACAGAAAACCCAAATAAAATGTGAACCCAAATAAAAGAAACCCACTGCTCGGTCTCTCTCTTCTTTAACGGGCTTCTTTTTAATAGAAATCGTTGTTAAACTTCATGGTTTTTATTAATTTTGAGATTGTTATCATCACACTTCCTCGGCAGTTAGCAAACCAACACTGCTGGGCCATAGTGTAAACACAATCAGCCATTCATCAAGTGTCACAACTCACCCTCCAGGGATGGTTTTTCCTGAGTTTCATTATCAGTGCAGGCTTCACAGCATCTGCACTTCAGGAGTCACAACTAGGGGGAAGTGTCACATCCTGCCCATGCTGCTCCACCACACCACCACAGACCTGCACAGCCAGGTCCTCCCAGCTCCCAGCCAGGGCAAAGGTATCAGCTGCGCTGTGGAATTCACCACCACCTCCAGAGCAACAGGTCATGGCAGTAAATCACAGACTCACAGAACATTAGGGATTGGAATGGACCTTGAAAGATCATCTAGTCCAGTCCTGCCACAGCAGGATCACCCAGACCAAGTCGCACAGGAAATGTCCAGGCGGGTTTTAAACGTCTCCAGAGAAGGAGATTCCACAACTTACTCCACAAAAATAAGTGTTTATGTTCAGTGGGGCTGACGTAGCAGATGACTGGCACAAGACACCTTTCCCATACAACAGCAGTGTGATCACTCAGACAAAATAACACAATTAAATCACCTAACCCTGCAGACACTCATAGCTCTGCCTCACAGTGCTGAGACATTCAGCCATCGCGGTAGCAGACCAAGGACATCACCACTGCTCTAGGGAACCATCTTTCTAGACACTTATAAGAAGGTTCACAATTTGCACCAGCTTTACTTCTACTAGAACAGTGGGGTTTATACCAGCCCTCCAGAGTGCTCTGCATTCGCGACATCCAGAACCACACAGTGTAAGGATTATGAACTGATCAATCTTCATGAAGGAGAAGTTCAACTAGTTTTTCAACACCTTTAGCACCACTAAACTACAATAAGCCATTGGTATTGGCTCACATTTGGAAGATACACAGCTCCAGCTACCCCTGTGGAGACACACACAGCGACACCAGTTGGGCTTAAAGCACCGACAGGCACAGACCGCAGTCAAAAGGCGGCAATACCAGAGTAAGACTGTCCATACAACCGTGTACTAAAGCCTACGAGGACTTCATTGACTTTTTCCTCACCTATTACTGTGCTTGGACTTTTCCCGGTCTTTTTCCTTGTCCTTCTTGTGCTCTTTGTGCCGGTGTTCTCGGTCTTTGTGTTTATCTTTGTGTTTGTGAGAATCTGCAAGCAGAGAGGCAAAAAAAAAAAAAAGATATAAAAAATTAAGAAATGAAGCTGGAAGACAACTCCAGGCCTCCCTCAGGACCCTCAAGATCCTTCCCCACCCTGTCCCAGCGTTTTTTGCAACGATTCAAAATTTCTAACAAAAATCTTGAGTTTCAGAGGTCTTCAAAGGATTCATTGTCCTGCAGCACAAGTTAATTCGTCCTGGCAACAGATGCATTGAGATGGTCTTAGTTCAATGACCTTTAAATGCTTTACAGACCCTGAAGAAACGCAACTCTTATTAAATAGGTAAGAAGTGCTACAGCGAGCTCAATCTTACTTGGCAGATGGGGAATCTCGCTTCCTGTGCCTCAAAGTATTTCATGTCAAACAGATTATAGGGCTACAGGAACAGAGCAATATTGCCGAAACGTTAAGCCTGCTGAATCACAGACTCATAGAAAGGGACCTCAAAAGATCATCCAGTCCAACCCCCCCAGCCAGAGCAGGGCCACCTGGACCAAGTTGCACAGGAACATGTCCAGGCGGGTTTTAAACGTGTCCAGAGAAGAATTTAGATTGCTACTTCCACAAGTGTCTTCTCTTGACAAAGCACCCCCTCCCTCAAATTGAATTAATCTCGTTCTTATGCACAACAACAGAGCAAGGGAGAAGGGGAGTAACGAGGGAAGAGAAAAAGAAAGGGTGAAAAGCAGAGAGGAGGAAATGTCACTTCATGATTCTCTTCTGCAGAGGCATTTACCGCCCCACCAAGAAAATCCCACCATGGCAGCTGTAATGAGTGTGGGCTGGCAGTAACCCACCCACACAGGTTAGGGCTGCTCCAAATTAAGTGATAGGCCAGAAAAATAGGAGATGGCACTCAAGTAAATCTACATGAATAGTCATTTCACTGGTATCGATTTCCACTCCAGGTGACATTTCCCATCCTCGGTGACAACTGTACGGTACAGTGATGTCCTTTAGAGCCCCAAGGAAAACAGGTCCAGCACAGAAGAAGAGCAACAAAATGGAATTGTAAACAAACTCATTTAACAAGCACCTTTAGGTCACAGAATCACAGAATCATTCAGGTTAGAAGAGACCCCTGGGATCACTGAGTCCAACCATCAACTCTACTCTACAAATTAACCCCTAAAGAGATCCCCCAGCACTACATCTAAGTGGCTTTTAAACTTATCCAGGGATGGGGACTCAACCACCACCCTGGGTAGCTCAGTCCAGTGCCTGATCACTCTTTCTGTGAAGAACTTTTTCCTGATGGCCAATCGAAACCTCCCCTGTTGGAGCTTGAAGCCCTTTCCCTATGCTAGCTGCTAATGACCTGTGATAAAAGATGAGCACCAACATCTCTACAAGTGTCCTTTCAGATAGTTGTAGAGAGCAATGAGATCTCCCTTAAGTCTCCTCTTCCTCAAATTAAACAACCCCAACTCTCTCAATCTCTCCTCATAAGATTCATTCTCCAGGCCCTTCTCCAGCTTCTGCACTGGCTCCAGCACCTCGATGTCTTGACCCAGCACTCAAGGTGCAGCCTCAACAGTGCTGAGTACAGGAGGACAATCACCTCCCTACTCCTACTGGACACACACTTTCTAATCCAGCCCAGGATGCCATAGGTCTTCTTGGCCACCTGGGCACCCTGCTGGCTCATATTCAGCCTCCTGTCAATTAGAACCCCCAGGTTCTTCTCTGCCAGACTACTTTCCAGCCACCCTACCCCAAAGCCTGTAGTGTTGCACGTGATCATTTAAAATATTCATTGTAAGTGGAACAAGAAAGGAGCTTCAGCTGAACCCGCCTCAATCCCACCTCAAAAGGCACCAGCATTTGCAGTCAAGGTCGCTAAGGTTGGGATAGAAGCGTGCACGTCCCCAGACTCCCCCTGGGATCTTTTACTGTGGGTTTTTTTGAACGTGCTCCTCAAAGCAGCTGAGCTCCTCGGGGTGCCGAAATGGCTGTGCTGACTTTGGCAACTGTTTTCAGATCATAGCAACACAATTACACCAGAGATCTATGAGGTAAAGTATTATGGCTTAATTAATTGTGAAGGTGTTGCTGTGCCTCTAGAAAGGCCGCTATCCCCGCACTAAGAATAGGAAACCGCAACACAAGGATTTTGTGACTTTCACAGTCACATGGGGAACGTGTTGCAGAGCCAGGAACCAGCCTCATCCCTCCTGACTCCAAGTCTTTCACCACAAATTCATTTTTCTCCTTAACTGACACCAGCTCTTATAAAGTCTAAACATTCAACTGGTTTGAGCACAAACATTTCCATTCAATTCCATTCCATTTCACATTTCCACTGAGAATTACTTTAATCCATTGCTTCCCGTGCCTTTTTTATTATGAGCATTGTTTTCAGACACCTGCAGTAAGACAACATAAACCAAGACATGAATGCTGACATTTAAGCCTCCAACTTGCTTTCTGCATCTTCCCCCAAGCTGTCAGAAAACGATGACACTCCGAGGGCTTTGCTTGATAGAGCACAGAATCACAGAACATTAGGAATTGGAAAGGACCTCGAATGATCAGCCAGTACAATCCCCCTGCCACAGCAGGATGACCTAGACCAAGTCGTGCAGGAACATATCCAGGTGGGTTTTAAATGTCTGCAGAGAAGGAGACTCCACAACCACCCCGGGCAGCCCATTCCAGGGCTCTGTCACCCTCACCAGGAAGAAGTTCCTTCTCATACTGATGTGGAACCTCCTCTGTTCCCGCTGACACCCACTGCTCCTTGTCCTATCATTAGATGACACTGAGAAGAGCCTGGCTCCATCCTCCTGACACCTATCCTTCACATATTTATCAACACTAATGGGATCACCCCTCAGTCTCCTCCAAGCTAAAGAGACTGAGATCCCTTGGCCTTTCCTCATCAAGGATGTGTTCTACACCCTTCATCATCTTCATGGGTCTGCGCTGGACTCTCTCCTGCAGTTGTGTGTCCCTCTTGAACTGAGTGGCCCAGAACTGGACACAACATTCCAGCTATGCTCCCATCAGGGTAGAGTAGAAGGGGAGGAGAACCTCTCTTGATCTTACCACCTCCCTTCTGATCCACCCCAGGATGCCATTTGGCTTCTTGGCCACAAGGGCACACTGCTGGCTCCTGGCCATCCTGCTCCCCACCAGGACCCCCAAGTCTCTTCCTCCTACATTGCTCTCCAGCAGGTCAGTCCCCAACCTCCACTGGTACCTGAGGTTGTTCTTGGAGCACACAAACTTAAAGCACAAGATTCAGCTCTATTTTGATACACAGGCACGTGGCAGGTTATGTGGAACATTTGGTGTTACAGCATCAAATACCAAGGGGTTTTCAAGTACCTAAACAGCAAAACCTATTTCCCAGCAGGCAGAGCTCTGCAGGCATCTCCTGCGGAGACCGGACACCTACACTCTCTCAACTGCCATGCAGCAATTTCTCAGTACCCTTCTTCCCACCAGGACAACACACATTTCACTGGCAAAAAATTTTTCACAGTGCATTTCACACTTAAGATTCTTTAGTTCAGCCAGGAGCTGGAAGCTCAGGCTGTTTGCAAACTGCCGGGGTTTATTCCACAGAGAGTTTACTCACTGATTCCTAAAGCACTGGCTAAGTGAACAGCCTTCTATTTACACTTGATGAATAGGTAAATTGCTAGAAAACCCATCCTGGTTCTATACATAGAACTACGTGCGGTTGTTCTGTAACACACTCTCTTCTCGAGGAAGCACAGACCAAGACAGAGACAACCTTCTACTAACCAGTCGATGGAAAACATGTGCGACTGAGCTCAATGCTGTTCTCTCCATGGCTCAGAACCACAACACTGATTTACCTTTTTCACAAAAAAAAACCAACCCAACAAAACAACCCCAAAGCAGAAAGCAGAACCTTCATTACCACATTCACTTCCACCTGAGTTGTGATTTCCAACTGAGATATCTACTCCTGAAGGTTGCTGTATGGGTATCCCCTGGAAAAACTGGTGTCAAACATCTGTGTCCTCAGTCACAGAATCACACAACATTAGGGACTGGAAGGGACCTTGAAAAATCATCCAGTCCAATCCCCTTGCCACAGCAGGACCCCTTAGAGCCAGTCACAGAGGAATATATGGCCAGGTGGGTTTTAAACGTCTCCAAAGAAGGAGACTCCACAACTCCCCTGGGCAGACCTTTCCAGGGCTCTGTAACCATGACTGGGAACAAGGTCCTTCTCATATTTATATGGAACCTCCTCTGTTCTGGCTTACACACATTGCCCCTTGTCCTATCAGTACATGTCACTGAGCAGAGCCTGGTTCCATCCTCCTGACACCTACCCTTCCCATATTTATCAATATTAATGAGGTCACCCCTTAGTCCCAGCTCAAGAGACCAGCTCACTCAGCCTTTCCTCATCATGGAGATGCTCCCCTCCCTCCATCATCTCCGTGGCTCTGCGCTGGACTCTCTTCAGCAGCTCTGTGTCCATCTTGACCTGAGGGGTCCAGAACTGGACACAAGATTCCAGCTGTGGTCTCACCAGGGTCCTCTGCTTACAATTTGGTATTCACAGTTAGTTAAAGCCTGGTACAGCGGCAGCACCGGACTAGTTAAACTAGCTCTGCTCACTAGTATTTCCACTGCTCAGCTTTCCTTTATCATCTGTCAAAGGAGTTCTAGCAGGAAGGTTTTCCACAGGTACTCTGGCTAAAAGGCAGGCTGGCACGGCTGGGAAATTGGAGGCTGTGCATGTGGGCTCAAAAGCTGAAAGGAAAAGCTAGCAGGACCTCTCTGCAGGAGACATCCTTCGTCTCTCACACTGGACAACCCTTTCAATCCAGCACTATCTCCCAGACATCTCCCAATAATTAAATCATTCTGGACTATTTGCCTGGCATTCAGACTCTACAGCACTGCCTTCTGACACACTGCCATGAGGTACGGTCTGTGTGAATACTTCAAGAGAGCTGGGTGAAATCTCGAGCTGACATACATATGTTTTTCAGAAAGCATTAAAGTTCTTGCTCTCTTTTTTTATTTCCAAAGAGTGAGCTGGATGAATTTCAGGAGCCTGAGTCACTAATAAGAGAGAACTCTTTCTTTTGGCCTACTACCCAAACCCATCTTGCTCCAGACTGGCTTCATCTAGGAGTCCACGTTGACGGTTTTTTGGTTCTTTCTCCGTTTCTGAGTTCCCACTTCAGAAATCAACATAGCATCACCTCCAACTGAATTACACAAGCAACAGATGACCAAACTGGGAACAAAACCAAGGCACAGCGGGCCACCTCGCACCAAACCTCATCGGCACACAAGCAATCAGCGGAAGTGTTCCTGTCTGCAATACAACATCTCTGATATATTTAGCAGACTGATTCCTAGAAAAATCTCCCAGCCTCCAGTAACTCTCTCCCAGCCTGCAGCTGATTGAGGTCCAGCCTCACGCAAGCTACAGAATGAGGTCAGACATCACAACACATTCGGATTTGCTTCCTGCCTTTTATGTCTTCTGCTAAGTAAGTCTGCTCCCTTTGACACTAAACAAGAAGATAAACACTCTTCCTTCTCCAAGAGCATTAGCAGAATCCACTGTCTGCTGGAAGCAAAGTTCAAAGGCCCAGAAGCTCATGCAATATTTAAAGATTTCAGGAACTGAAGTGTCTCTCTCCAGCATCAAGGTTACAGTGGGGACAGGGGTTATGCTCACTGGGCAGGGATCCATCACCCCTGAGGCTCTCCCTTCAGCATCCTCTGACCTAAACAGAGCTTTTGGCATCTCTTCTGTTCTAGAAAGCCTGATGTCTCTGGCACTGCTTCTCTGTCTGTCAATGCTGAGCCTGGTACATCTCCAAAAGATTACTGCAGCTCCCCAAACCATTCCAGCCATTCCCCCTGCAACTCCAACACGATCACGAGCAGCTCTGCATTTTTGTACATTGATTCATCTCTCGACTATTTAATTACAAGGACGCCTGATTTAAGGAGAGGAAATTCTAAGCGCTTCTGGTCTTTGGCTCTGTTTTGTCACCGTCATTTACCCCCTGGCCCCTCCTTTCACTCCACCACTAAGTCTCTGGGGAAAGGCTGAGTCACAACCCTTTCTGCCAGCCTCGTACATGCGTGTTACTGGAACAGCCAGTTTTCCTCTTTATCCAGGAACAGAGCTGTAAGAGGTTAGGCAACTCCAACTACAGCATGACAGGAAAAGAGATGAAATAACAGCAAGCCTCGTAGACTGGGCACTTACCACTGGGCTGGGGGAGGGAGAGAAGTAGAGCATGGACAGACAGCAAAGTCCTTTCATAATGGGAAAAACCCCAGCCTTAATAATTAACTCGGTGTCAAAATATTTACGTAGGACTACACTGTTGTAATTTACAAGACAAATTCAGTGCTTTAAAAGAACTTCTGAACGCTCTTCTCCACACTTTACCTTCCTCCCGCCAAAAGATTACTGACCAGCAAAGAGTCATGAAAATGATGGAGTAGAACACCTTCCTGATGAGGAAAGGCTGAGGGAGCTGGAGCTCTTGAGCTTGGAAAAAAGGAGACTGAGCGGTGACCTCATTAATGTTGATAAATATGTGAATGGTGGGGATCAGGAGGATGGAGTCAGGCTATTCCCAGTGTCGTCTAACGATAGGACAAGAGGCACTGGATGTGAGCTGGAATAGAGAAGGTTCCACATCAATATGAGAAGGAACTTCTTGCCAGTGAGGGTGATGGAGCACTGGAAGGGGCTGCCCAGAGGGGTTGTGGTGTCTCCTCTGGAGACCTGCCTGGATATGTTCCTGTGCAACTTGATCTAGGTGATCCTGCTGTGGCAGTGGGATTGGAGACTAGATGATCTTTCGTGGTCCCTTCCAATCCCTAATGTTCTGTGACTCTGTGATGTCTCACAGTCAGGGAAGCAGAGCTGCTTCCAACAGCAGTCTCGCAGTCCCGACTGCAGCTTTCCTAATGAAGTACTAAAATCCCAGGGCTCTGGAATGTCAGGGCCGTGCAGCTATCAACATTCTTTGGGAGAGCATCGCTGGCATGTGACACAGGACATTAGAGACGTCACTTTATCCTACCCTCACTGGCCGTTTTTACTTCACTCCCATTTTATCCCATTTTCACCATTCTGCATTAGAATCTCTCGCCTTACCCCTTGCTCCTCCCTTTTTTAAAAGAACTGAGGGGAGAAAGTAGGGAGCAGCAGCCCAATTCCTTCTCATTTTCCTAAATTGAGAGAACTGGCAAATTAACACCAAGTAACCCCAATTTCTGGTCCAGAGCAGCTTTTCCACGTAAACACATTAGCTTTCCGTATTTGCTGTCCTTTGGGTCACCTTCTTCTATGTTTTTGTGGGCACAATCTGAAAACACCATTAACCTGCCCAAATAAGGGTTTCTGCCAGGTGTCTTTGTTCTTTTGGAGGGTTTTATAAAGTTATGGGGATTAGGGGGGTTTGTATTTTCCTCCTGGCACCAGCAGCATCTCTGAGACAGCCTCAACCGCCACCTATACGCTGGTGTTTCATTCATTCAAAGCCTCCTCTAAATGCTTCTCCACGCTGATGTCCAGAAAGGCAGTTTACCCTGACTTGGGAGTAAAAGCTGTGCCCAGATGACACAGCATGAAAAATTCATCCTATTACCAAGTACCAAAACCATTTTTATTACTTTATTACTCCAGTAACACTTCAGATGAGCAGCTTAAATCTCTGCTCCAATTAACAACCAATCTCTTGTCATTAGCAGTTTCTTACAAGAGATGCACACAGG
Organism: Phoeniculus purpureus; assembly: GCA_028565055.1. Classification (NCBI taxonomy): domain Eukaryota; kingdom Metazoa; phylum Chordata; class Aves; order Bucerotiformes; family Phoeniculidae; genus Phoeniculus; species Phoeniculus purpureus. The sequence continues at coordinate 1,679,074 of JAOXOE010000848.1, read as the reverse complement.
CTCTCAAAACTTTTCCAGGATCACTGCTCTGAGCATAGAGTGCTCTACTACTGCTACGCTCAGCCACCCTGAATCTCAAGCACAAGCAAGAAACCCCTTACTAGCAGCAGAGAGAACACAGATGATGAAACCAGTAGAGTCTTTTCAGCCTCTTCTCTGGAAAGGAGAAGAAAGTCTTTTTTTTAAGGCTTCTCCAGTTCCACCACTAAATTATGCAGCTGAAAGGGAGGTAATTCAGTAACACTGGGTTAGGTTCAAAAGCCGGTCAAGTTAAACACTTCTGAAGAGCCTTCCTGTCTTGTATGTTGGGTATAAAAAGACTATGAGAGTTATCAAGTTCATTCTCTGAAATGATGCCAGGAAGGGTTCTGTATGTTCAGACACGTGAATGAATGCAGTCCAAGGTGTCCAAATCACTCTTCATACTCCTTGTCAAAGAACACGCACTGTCGCCTTGGGCATCTGATCAAACTGGTTTAGTGTTGCATGAGCTTTCACAATACACAGACCGTATCAGTGAGGAGAAAGCCTGTAACATTTAGGTATTATCCAAGATCTTTAACAGGCATAGTGATGCCATTAGCAGATTACCTCAACAGACAACAGTAATCCTGTGGCTAGGGCCTCTGGTCTAGCTCACACCCAGTGCCCCTTGTCCTATCATCAGATGCCACTGAGCAGAGCCTGGCCCCAGCCTCCTGACACTCACCCTTCACATATTTATCAACATTAATGAGGTCACTCCTCAGTCTCATTTTCTCTAAGCTCATGAGACCCAGCTCCCTCAGCTTTTCCTCATCAGGCAGATGCTCCACTCCATCATCTCTGTGGCTCTGCACCGGACTCTCTCCAGCAGCTCTGTGTCCTTCTGGAACTGAGGGGCCCAGAACTGGACACAAGATTCCAGCTGTGGTCTCTCCAGGGCAGAGTAGAGGGGGTGGAGAACTTCTCTCCACCTGCTAACTACCCCCCCTGATCCACCCCAGGATCTTCTTGGCCACAAGGGCACACTGCTGTCAGAGCATCGTCTGCTTTTGGGGCAGATACCCTCAAATGAGATCCTTGCCATGGTGCCAGGGTCGCTGCTTGGGCATGACCTTGCCTCTTTAACACAAGACCTTTGCTGATTACAGCACTAGCCAAGGGGTTATCTGCTGCTTCACATGTGTGACCGCAGCACACAGAAGCACCAGGCACCTCCTACGACTCTCACCCCAGTGCCACCCTCTGCTCCTGCAGACAAACTGGTGCATCGTAAGGCACAAGCAAAGGACAGACTGCAGCAGGGCTGCAGAAATCATCCAGTTGCCTGCACCAGCTCCTCACGTCTGCCAGCGTCACAAGCAGACAGCTCTTCCCGTCATCCTCAGGACCGCTGTCGATGATTAATGCACAGCAGGAGCATCTGGAAAGCCTCAGATGAAACAAACTGCGGGAAAGGGCTGGGTTTTGTACCCGATAGTGACCAACCCCATTTTATCCGTCGTGAAGATGCCAGCTGGCTCCACATCCACTCCAGCATGGGCTACAGTGGGGCCACCCCCACTCAAGGCATTGGAGGCTTTCAGAGGACAGAGCTACACCAACTCCCAGGGTGTTCCACGTTACCGTGTCTGGAGGTGCTTGGACAGGGAGCAGTGAAGTTGTCCTCTTTTCTCTTCCTTATTCCATCTTCAGGGCTCTAGTGCAACTCCTTGGATGGCAGCTGGACCTCTCTACAGGCAGTGAGTGGGCTGGGAGAGGACAGATAAAGAACATGCTTTGTACTCAGCTTTTAGGCAAGGAGAGAGATGTCCTCTCCTGGTCTCTCAGAACACCTCAGGCACACCAACATCCCTCCCTGTCTCCTCTCCTGCTCTCTCAGAACACCTCAGTCACACCAACATCCCTCCCCGTCTCCTCTCCTGCTCTCTCAGAACACCTCAGTCACTGTACTAAGGAACAGTAGCAAGAGTAAAGGCACAAAAAATCATGCACAACCCTACAAGATGCAGACAAGGGTGTTTTGTCTCTTTGTCTCAATTCAGGCTGGAGACACACTGTGTTCTAGTCTTGTAGTAGGGATTTGCAGCAATTACAAGACAAATGAACACACTTGGAGGCGGGGGGGTTGTGTGTGCACACTACTGAGATGGGTTTTGTTGTGTAGTGTGTCTGAAACGCAAGTGCCAACAGGGACTCCTCCTCTTTGAAAACAGGATGCCACTACCCTTTGCTCTGCAGAGCCTGGAGCTCTGGGGATGCAGCAGACCCCAATGAAATTCAGAGAGGGGATCCAAATTGACTTTTTCCTGCTTCTTTGTGTTACTACCACAGCGTCACAGAATCACAGAATGTTGAGGATTGGAAGTGATATCAAAAGATCATCCAGCCCAGTCCTCCCACCGCAGCAGGATCCCCTAGATCCAGTCACACAGGAACCCAGGAGGGTTTTAAATGTCTGCAGAGAAGGAGACTCCACCAGCTCCCTGGGCAGCCCCTGCCAGGGCTCTGGCACCCTCATCGGGAAGAAGGTCCTTCTCAGATTGGTGTGGAACCTCCTCTGGTCCAGCTCACACCTGTTGCCCCTTGTCCTATCACTGGGTGCCCCTGAGCAGAGCCTGGCTCCATCCTCCTGACACCTGCCCTCTCCATGTTTATCAACATGACCACCCCACCGTGGTGGCCCCCTCAGCTGTGCCTGTACCAGCTGAAGAGGCTGTTTTACCACCCCATGAAAAGTCCCACAGAGTCTCAGAACATTAGGGATCGGAAGGGACCTCGAAAGATCACCTGGTCCAATCCCTCAGCCAGAGCAGGATCCCCCTCAGCTCACAGCAGAAATCACTGGCCTGACGTAGTCAAAATGTCTCTCACCACCACCCCAATGGCGGAGCCTGGGGGCAGCACTGATGGGATGAGGGTTCCTTTACACCCCCGGCTGATTAGGTGTGAACAATGGCTGCTGACTCCTGTATCATTAGGGACTTCCCTTCCCTCCCCGTTTGGGATCATCAGAAGAGACAGTTGCTACACAAGAAGTCGCACCCTGCCTTTTTTCCTGAACAGAAAGCGCCCTCCCCTCGGAGGAAGGGAGGCTCTAAATCCGGAGCCGATGCACAAAGAGCCGGTGCCACAGCAGCCGTCACCGTAACTCTGCAGCCCGCCAGGCAAGGAGCCCGCCAGCGGGGAACGTGCCAGCGCCAGACACCCACCACTTGTCGCTCCCAGCCCGCTGCGCACAGAGCTCCGCAAGCGAGACGCTTCTCCCTTCCGTCCTCTCCCCGCGGGTTGCGCCGGCACGTTTTGTGCCCTTCAATAGCACCTGCTGCTGGATCCAAAACAACGGCGCTGTTCCGCGGCGGCTCTCGTCTCGGGAGGCGGCTCTGAAGCTGGAGGAGGGCTCTACACACACGTGGGAGATGCAGAGGAAGACAAACTTATCTTTTTGGAACTGAACTTTGTGATTAAGAGACGCTCAGGAGAAGAGAAGCGGGAGATGTCTCCAGCTACAACAGCCGATGTGGAATCAGGGAGGTGAAGAACAGTCGCATCGTTACGGGTCAAAAGAGATGTCAAAGGGGTGAAACTTCTCACTAAAAAGATGAGAAAAATAAGTAGATGGCCCTCAACCTAGGGGTGCTCCTGTGACAAGCACCTGGCTCTTGAATCTCCCTCTCTTCAGGCTTACAGAGCTGAAGCTCAGGCTGATCTCTGAGACTTCTCTGAATGGATGATCACTATGGATTCATTCACCTTCGAGAGCGGTTCTTCTCCCCCTCTGCTCTGCCCTGCTGAGACCACATCTGGAGTATCATGTCCAGTTCTGGGTCCCTCAGTTCCAGAAGGACATGGAGCTGCTGGAGGGAGTCCAGTGTAGAGCAGCGAGGATGATGGAGGGAAGGGAGCATCTCCTTGCTGAGGAAAGGCTGAGGGAGCTGGGGCTCTTGAGCTTGGAGAAGAGGAGACTGAGGGGTGACCTCATGAATGTCTATAAATATGGGAAGGGGGGGTGTCAGGAGGATGGAGCCAGGCTCTGCTCAGGGTCATCTAGTGATAGGACAAGGGGCAAAGGGTGTGAGCTGGAACAGAGGAGGTTCCTCATCAGTGTGAGAAGGAACTTCTTCCCAGTGAGGGTGCCAGAGCCCTGGCAGGGGCTGCCTGGGAGGGTTGTGGAGTCTCCTTCTCTGGAGATATTTAAACTTCGCCTGGTCACGTTCCCATGTGACAGAGCCTGAAAGAAGCATTAAAATAACACATCCACCCCCTTGCTGGCTGCAGGGAGCAGAACCTCACTGCAGCAGGGCAGCAGCTGCTCTTCTCGCTGTTCCCAAGGCCTAGGTAACACGAGCACTGCAATTAGTGAACGGAATTAATTCATTCTTGAGTCAGTCTTTAATTTCAACGTTCTCCGAGGGGAATCTTTCTGAATCTTAAGGCTCAAAAGCAGAGCACAATGCAAGGAGACGAGCGCGTGTTCGATATAACTAACGATGGAGACGATTTCCTCCCGCGGAAACGACGCTGTATCGCATTATATTACATACAGGAGCTTATTTCATCTCCCACTCTGGGGGGACACATCATAAAGTCTGTTTACTAGAGCAGCCTGAGACAAAACGCTTGGCTCTCCTAACATGGAGGAGCCTGGCAGATTCCCTCGTGTCGTTCACAGCTCTGGGTCACGCCAGCTCCCTTTGCTGCTCTCACTAGAACCACAGTGACGGCAGAGCCTTCAAAAGATTCACAAGCGCTGGACTCCAAGGAGAAGTCCCAGTATAAACTCGCCTCGGCGGGGAGAAAACGATCGTCTTCCTTCATTGTGTTTCATGTACAGAGCTAAATGAATCATATAATAGAACTCACAGGCTGAGGAAGGCAGAGATTTGCAGGGAGATTTGTTTCAATTGCACTTGAGCAGAACAGGCAAAGAGAAATGGATCAGATCAGAGCCACTAGCCCAGAAAGGATCAGGACGTGTTTGACTTTTTAGGATTAATTTTCCTTTAAGCTGCCAGCTGTGGTTGCGTGAAGAACGACGTAGTTACGCGTGAGGACGGATGGGCTGAATTAAAACCAAAGCTGATAGCTCAAACGGAGCGGCTCATTCTCTTTGAAAGGTAATTCTTTGGAGGAAATGACGATTCGGTGGGTTTCCAAAATGATGCCAAAGGCTGGTCCCAGGTTGTGCTGGAAAACATCATCTAATGCACACGAAGGCCATTTGTCTGACTAGACATGGCAATGCAGGGGTGGGACTGTGTGTGTGTCTGCTCCTCTTCTAGGGAGGAGGAGGTGGAGTCACAGAATCCCAGAGCATGAGGGATCGGAAGGGACTGCGAAAGACCATCCACTCCAATCCCCCTGTCACTGCAGGATCCCCTAGATCCAGTCACACAGGAACAGCCCAGGAGGGTTTGAAACATCTCCAGAGAAGGAGACTCCACAA
>JAOXOE010000848.1:1634068-1658928 GCA_028565055.1 Phoeniculus purpureus | reverse complement strand
GGTCCCTTCCAAACCCTAATGATTCTATGATCTTTTGAGGTCCCTTCCAATCCCTAACGTTCAGCTGCTGGACTTCACAGACCCACAGTTAAAGCCCAGCAGCACTTGTTACAGAGGCTGTGAGCCAGCAGCCAAGGAGGCTGTTACAAACGCAGCTGCCTACACCGAGCACTTTACCACAAACAGAAACAAGAGGGGTTTGCTAAAGGCCAGACAACGTAGCAGCACACCTCGGTGTGCTCACAAGCCAGCCCTGCCTTTCTCAGCTACCCCAAAAGATCAACTGGCAGCAGATTTTTTGGTCAGATTTCAGCTGCCTGACATTTGCTCTGGGAGAACTGCAAGGAGGAAGTGGTGTGCAGATGCAGACTTGTGGCTAAGCCGAGGAAGCCAGGTCCCAGTTTCGAGGACGACTTACGATTAGTGAGCTCCTTGAGCTGCTGCTGTAGCGTGATGGAGGCATTGTAAGTACGGAATACCTTGGCTGTCAGTCCCTCCATAAGGTCTTGAAGGTGTTTATTTAAGATACTGGTCTAAGGAAGCAGAAAGGAGATGATGGTTAGCACTAGACCTTGTGAAATCTCTGAACACACAGTTGATGAAGACATGCAGCTCTCATAGCTAAAGCCTGGTGTCCTCAGATCCGGCCACAACAGAATGGCCACAACATTACAGAAACCACAGGAGAAGTGAACAATGAACCACCAGAAGTATTAGATTTGTATGAAGGACCACAAGGGGCCAAAAAGGTTCATAGTGGAGGATTTGGTAGAAAAGATGACTGTCCCACCCCAGGGAAGGTGCCTGAACCACCGCAGTGCAGGTGGGGATGGTGTATGAAAATCTGTCACCTCACACCATCATCTTTCAGCTCCAAAAAGCTTCCCCATGTCAGAGCCAGTCAGGCTCACAAGGACTAAAAAGTCCATCACTTCAGGAACCTGTGGGCACAATGGACAATACAGACACCAGATGAAGACAGTCAGTCTCTCACTGCTTTTAGGCTGCTCAGGCCAGCTCTGGAAGAGAACTGCCACTGAAAGCATTCCTGGAACAGGGCAACTGCTGTTGCCTGGCGCAGTGAGCCTGTTCATGGTGCTCTACTATCATCCTTCACCATCAATTATGTGCTTACATTGAGGCGGTCAAAGAGGTCATCCTCAGGCTGCTTGTTCTCCATGAACAGCTGAAGATTCTTAAACACCTGCAGGAAAAGAAAACCAGTAACTTCAGGCGCACAGACTGGACAGCAGTAATATATAAAGCAGCAATGATCCAGGCAGCCACTGAAACTGTTTACAGGCAGCAGTATTTCCAGGTAAAGACCCATCTCTCAAGATAATGCCTGTGTGAAAGGCTCCTCCCGAGCGAACAGGAGTCCTGAGCATTCAGTGTCTGAATCAGACCCTGTTTCTGCTCTGGCTTTGCTGTCTAACAGAGAAAGAGACCCTAAAGCCATCACCTTTCCCTTACTCTCCATCATTACTCCAGCCAAAGAGAGACCCCACAGCCATCTCCATGGAATGAAGCTACCAAAGCCCCCGCTGCATTAAGCATTTCACCCATTTCCATCCCAAACAAGTCTCACTGCAGTAGGAGAATAATCTAAGCATTTTTTATTATACAGAGACCACAAATCTCAGCTTCAAATCCCCAATTCCCAGCTCCTCCACACCACACATTCTTCTTCTAGATCCCCAATACACAAAGCTTTCTAGTACCACAATAATCAATTCCCCACTGTAAGCACTGAAAGAGAGACCAAGAGATACCAACATCAATAATCTTCAGCAGAAAAAAGGCTTTCTTCCTGAAACAAGGAAGTAAAAATCCCAGTACATGCTCCTTCGTGCAGCAGCTGTACGCTTCTTCTCAGCTGTTTTGCTCCCCAAGAGGCCAACATTTACTGCTGATCACGACTGCAATCACCACAGAATTACACAGGCAGTGTCTAACACACTGTGCTGACTGCAGAGCTGGGGAACACATGCAAGGCTGCTACACCCGCTACAACAAAAGTGGGTTTGGATAGTGTCCTCCAGATTCACTCTGCTGGACGGGGATTGATTCTGAAATGTCCAACCATCAGCTCTACTCTACAAGTTCACCCCTAAACCAGATCCCCCAGAACTACATCTAAGCGGCTCTTAAACTCATCCAGGGATGGGGACTCAACCACCACCCTGGGCAGCCCAGTCCAGTGCCTGACCACTCTCTTCTTGAAGAATCTTTTCCTGATGTCCAGTCTAACCCTCCCCTGTTGAAGCTTGAAGCCCTTCCCTCTGGTTCTGTCACTAATGACCTGTGAGAAGAGACCAGCACCAACATCTCTACAATGTCCTTTCATAGTTGTAGAGAGCAATGAGGTCTCTCCTCAGCCTCCTCTTCCTCAAACTAAAGAGCCCCTACTCTCTCCATCTCTTCCCATCAGATTGATTCTCCAGGCCCTTCCCCAGCTTCGTTCATAGAACGTTGTCTTCCTCTGCACTCGCTCCAGCACCTCGATGTGTCCCTTGTACTGAGGTGCCCAAAACTGGACCCAGTACTCAAGGTGCACCCTCACCAGCGCTGAGTACACGGGGACAATCACCTCCCTGCTCCCACTGGAGAAGTATCAGCGCACCTCCTCTGTCTGTTCTGGAGCACCCGAGGTCATGATGTGCTTCAGTGTGGGCTCAGCTCCCACATGAAAGTTGCACTGCTCCTCTAACAGAGCCACCCAGCACCGCATTTCAGAACCCTTTGTGCAGTTACTTGTCACAGAGGCCTGGAACTCTACCACCTACAGAACACACAACCTCCTCTGCTGACCAGAATGAGACCCAGCGATGTCATCTTAACACAGCTGCTATGGTTATGTTACACCAATTCCTGATGCTGAGATCACACGGAAGAGTAGAAAGATGCTTAAATATCTCATCTGCTGAGCCAAGTCACAGCTCAGCAGGTTTATGTTCCACCACAGGGCCAACAGAAAGAGGAGGACGTCAACTGACATCTTCTGGACAGGTACCTGGCCACTGACAGGGCACCCTGTTACTGCCATCAAATCTGTGTGTCACACGTTCCCGTGTGGTTCAGCCCATGTATGAGGAGATGCCTTACCCTCTTCTCAACAGGGACTTTGTTGTAGTATCGGATGGAGTCCTTCCCGAGGAAGTCGAACTCAACCACGTATTCCTGGCCGTCCAGTTCAGGATGCAGCTTGATGTGTTCTACTCTCAGCGAGCAGCAGCCCACTGTGTCAGCTGTCTCTCCTTCCTCTTTCTCATTACCAGCTCTCAGGGCAAGCTGCATCAGGACAGCAAAGGTAAGCATTTCAAACGCTCCACATCATCACTTAAAGGCTATATTTAGCTGCATACAAATGTGTTTTAACTGTACTGGCTAAATCAATGTGTCGAGGAAAACTTCAGGCCAGGTGGGTTTGAAATGTTTTCAAAGGAGCCTCCACAACCCTCCCTGGCAGCCCCTTCCAGGGCTCTGTCACCCTCACTGGGAAGAAGGTCCTTCTCAGACTGATGTGGAACCCCCTCTGTTCCAGCTCACACCCACTGCCCCTTGCCCTATCACTGGCTGCCACTGAGCAGAGCCTGGCTCCATCCTCCTGACACTCTCCCTTTCCATATTTATAAACACTAATGGGGTCTCAGAATCACAGAACATTAGGGATTGGAAGGGACCTTGAAAGATCATCTAGTCTAATCCCCCTAGGATTAGACTAGGCAGCAGGATCCCCTAGATCCAGTCACCTCTCAGTCTTCCTTATGCTGCGGTTAAAAAACCTGCAGAATTAAGTAACCTCGTGACTGTGAACTCACACTAAATGAGGTGATGTGCCAGCACAAATTCCCAGCAGGAAAAATGAAGCAGCTGGAGACAAAAGGCCCCCAGCAAACTTCCCAGTAATCCAACTGGGTGATTCTGGAACCAGGCTGTGAATTTTGCCTGAGCTAAAACAATGCTGCCTGAAATAGCCGTGTTCAGTACAATAGGTTATTGCTCTGGACTCCAGGTAATGGGAAGGAAAAAGCAACGGGAGCCTGTCCACCAGGAAGTCTCAGGGTACCTCAGTCACTGGGCTGTGCTGTGCTGCAGGAACAGACTCTGCACTCCCAGTACCCCCAGCAGGCTGGGAAAGGTAAGGGGAGTGTGCTGGGCAGTGATTCTTACTTTGTCAATGAAGTACAGTGCCACAGCCCTCTGCCGCACTTTCATCTCTTTGGATTTCCAGTCTTCTCGATACTGATTCCGGATTTTGTCTACGCACTTCTTCAACCTCCGAGCGGTCTCATACTTCTGCCAGTCCTTCTCACCCTGCAGAGCAAGTAGGAAGCGAGTCAGCAACACAAAACATTAGGGATTGGAAGGGACCTTGAAAGATCATCTAGTCCAATCCCCCTGTTGGAGCAGGATCACCTAGACCAGAAAGCAGGCAAAGGACCAGTCCCACTCTGCATCTCAAGGCTCTGCAAGTCCATGTGTGGCAAATGCTGCTCTCGCTCTACAAAAGCCCTGAGATGCTGCTGCGGAACAGCTCAGCTTCAAACTGCGCTGCCAAGCAGCTGCAGGTCATTGAGATTTCCATGATATTAAACCCTTCCACGGAAGCCACTATAAAGACACAAAAGATATTATGTCTTCTCTGCTTTTCCACACAGAAATCATTTCCTCTGCTTTATTTGGATGACACTTATGTTCTTTCAGCAGTGCAATCTGACATCCAAAAAACGTAAAAGCAACATCGACAGTTCATCATCATCATTGTATTTGCAAACCGCTGCAAAAAGAGGCCATGAATCCACAAGGAACAGAGGTGGGGGCTTTATTCCTGTACTTGTAGGACAAACCCCTTCTTCCCAATCCAGGCAAAAATCTCTTTAAATAAAAGACTTAATGAGAGGTTAAATCCTACCCCCAAAACTGAAGGCTACTTATCTTTCAAAGGGTTTATCACTGCTTGTATGGAATTGATCTGCTGACTGGTTACTTGCTCCCACAGCAGGGTTTGTTTTCCTTCATTCATGAGCTGCTCCTCCTCAGCCAGCAGCCTGGTCACATTTTCAGTTTCACAATTGACTGAACAGCAACCCATGGTTCAAACTTCACTACGTGATCAGTGACAACAGCAGAGAAAATACCCAGCAGAGCAAGCAAAGGATTCCTACTAAGAATGTCACAGTGATGCTTCTCTGCAGACATTTACCAGCTTTCACCTGCTCTCCCGTGCAGTAGTTGTATTACAGAATCACAGAACATTAGGGATTGGAAGGGACATCGAAAGATCATCCAGTCCAACTCCCCTGGCACAATAGGATCCCCTAGACCAAGTAACACGGGAACATGACCGGGCTTTTCCAGGGGTAACAGAAGCACAGAAGCTTAACTACTAGATCCTTGCCTTAATTCTTGAGCTAGGGTTCAACATGATGTATTTAATAGAGCCTTGGATGTTCTCAGTCCACGACACCAGCCAGGTAACCTTGTTATCATGCCGGACCTCCTTCCATTTGTGTCCTGGTGGTGGGGAAGGGATCTTGGAATCCCTGCAGAGAATTAGAGAACAGCAAATAAAGACCAGTTAGAGACTTCCAGAGAAAGTAATGAACACCATCACAGAATCACAGAACATTAGGGATTAGAAAGGACCTCCAAAGATCATCTAGTCCAATTCCCCCATCACAGCAGGATTCCCTAGGTCCAGTCACACAGGAACACATCCAGGCAGGTTTTAAATGCCTCCAGAGAAGGAGACTCCACAACCCGCTGGGCAGCCCCTGCCAGGGCTCTGTCAACCTCACTGGGAAGAAGGTCCTTCTGATATTGATGTGGAACCTCCTCTGTTCCAGCTCATACCCGTTGCCCCTTGTCCCATCATTGGGTGCCCCTGAGCAGAGCCTGGCTCCATCCTCCTGACACCCACCCTTCACGTATTTACACAAAGAAAGCACGGGAAAAGAAACTGAGACGACACAACTAGTGACTTCAACAAGGCAGCAATCAAGTGAATCAAAGCAAACCATCAAAGATCAGAAATTTAAATAAGAATTAGACTGTAGGTGGGACCACAGTTTGCTAGGATCAACTCTGGCGTGTGGACACTGCAGTAGTGTGACCACTTAACAGGAAAGGATTGAAAAGAAGCCCACCACATCTTAGCCTTCGACATCAGGGAAGACAAAGTAGGACAACCTGCCTAGAAGAAAACGAATTTCTGAGAAGAAGAAAGCCTGTTTGAGCCATGGGCACAAGGAGGAAGTTAACAGTTCTACACAAAACCCACAACAGCCTTGTTGAGTCTTGTATGACTCAGTTTCTCATCCATGTAAGAATAAGACAAACAGCACAAGCTTCGGTATCAACCTATAGGGATTTGAAAAGAGAAGCTGTTCTATCTAGAAAGCCAAGCCAAGGTGTCAAGCACCCAGTGCTCACTTGCTGCAGTTAATGATGATGTCTTCTGGCATGATGCGTCTCTTCAACATGCCCATTTTGGGATGGTTCCCACGACCTCTGAAGAGACCCGGGGGTTCAATCTTAAAGTTGGCAATTCTCTCCTTGTGGTTGTCCATCACGCAGTAACCATATTCCTTCAATAGCCGCTCGTTCTCGTCTTTGATTTTCTGGAAGAAGCCAAAAGCAAAGGTGATGTGGCACAGCCAGCACAACACCCCTCTTTAAGTGCCAACACTTAAAGCACTTTTACATTGGCATTATGTTAGTGCTGAAGGCTCAACTGGAGACGAGATGATGCCAAGTGCAGTATCAACAGAGCACACTATCCAGAAAAGCATCAGTAAAAGTCGAACAGCTCAAACAAAAAGGAAAAGGGAAATAAAACGCTCTCAATCACACCAAATCATAATGTAGGGGTTAGAAGGGATCTTGAAAGATCATCTAGCCCAACCCCCCCGGCCAGAGCTTGTATTGAGGGAAACAGATTCAGACTGGTGAGGACAGCTGCAGTTCTGTCACAACAGAGGCATTTACTGCTCTCCATACATCACAGCTCCAAGGGCAGCCCCTGCACAGTACTGCTGCTTTAGTCTGTAGTCAGCATTTGACATCCCCTAGACTTTACATCTTGTTGTTTATGTATAAAAACTAAGACTTCTGTTTGAACCGAGCATCAGAAAGTAGGCAGAGGAATGTCTCCAGCCTGCTGCATGTCAAGCCTGTGTCAGCAAATGGGCTCATAAACAGAACACGGTCTTCTAAGTAAAAATGTGCTGAGATTTCACTGCATAGTTCTGTGCTTGAACTCAAATTATATAGAAGGGAAAATAAAAACATTGTGGCTCAAAAGAAAACATCTGACCAACAGACAGCACTGGTGCACCAGCTAAAAGCTAACAGAAAAAGCCTCTCATGCTGCGTTGCAGCAGCTACCACTGACAGGAACTGAGAAGGGCTCAAGTGGAAACAGCAGTAAGACGTGAGCGCTCTGTTTTGGTGGGGTCTGTGAGCTACAAGGCCCCTCACTCAGAAGACAATTACTGTTGTGTTAGAAAAGATCAACTAAGGACTTGTGACAAGTTTCCAGCTGGTATTGCAGTAAGTCTCAGACATCACAGAATCACAGAAGATTAGGGATTGGAAGGGACCTTGAAGGTTCATCCAGTCCAAACATTTCAAAATGATGTAATTCTCTCCCCACATGCAACTGGAAAATCAAGTTCATTTCTTTATTCAGAATCAGAGACTTTAAGGATTGGAAGCGACGTAGAAAGATCATCCAGTCCAATCCTCCTGCCACAGCAGCATCACCTAGATCAAGTCGCATACAAACATGGCCAGGCGGGTTTTAAATCTTCTCAGAGAAGGAGACTCCACAACCCCCCTGCGCAGTCCCTTCCAGAGCTCTGTCACCCTCACCACGAAGAAGTTCCCTCTCACATTTATGTGGAATCTCCTGTGTTCCAGCTCACACCCACGTTAACTGATATTTAAGATTTGTTCTCCAGTTTTATTCACTGAAGTCATTGCCACAACCCTTCCACTATCCCCACTTTTGCCTTACAAACCCACTAGGAGATTCCAAAATGAAAATCTACCCCCAACTGACCATCTGCTGCTCATTATTGGCTAGTGACCAAGGCTCCCATGGATGCAGCACCTCTGATTCTCTTTATTTACTTAAGCAGGATCAGGAGCTTTAGCCCTATCAGTATAATTTTAAGTCAGGATGAAGATTCAGCTGTAAACACATTGCTTTGCCCTATCTGATCTGCACAGTAAAACTGCACAATTTCCTACAGTCAACATGAAAATAATCATTTGGAAGCTAGCAAACACGGCCTTAAAAACAGCAAGGAAGGCAGGGGAATGATTACACAGACTTTCACAAGGCAGACAAGAAATGAGAAGTGTCTTAGAACTCCCTCTGGTACCTGTTTCTCCTCCTTGGACATCTGTTTCCTAGCTTCTGACTGAGCTTTGAAATACTGGCTCATGTGGGTGAAGTCGCACTTGCTGAGGTTGGTGATAGTGCTCTTCTCTTCGGAGGTCATTTCCTTGAAGAAAGAAAGTAGGGCTTTGAGTTTTCATACACAGTTCATTTTCATGTCTAGTAGAGTTTAGAATCATTGACCTAATCTAGTGGGATGTGTCCTTGCCCACAGCAGGGCGGCTGGAACTAAGATGATCATAGAATCATTCAGGTTGGAAAAGACCCTTGGGATCAGAGTCCAACCATCAACCCTACTCTGCAAGTTAACCCCTAAACCAGATCCCCCAATACCACATCTAAGTGACTTTTAAACTCATCCAGGGATGTGGACTCAGCCACCACCCTGGGCAGCCCTGACCACTCTCTCCAGGAAGAATTTCTTCCTGATGTCCAACCTGAACTTACCCTGTTGGAGCTTGAAATCATTCCCTCTGCTTCTTACCCTGCCCTAGGCAGTTTATACAGGAAGAGCAGACAGGGGCTCATGACAAATCCCCCACAACCCCCAAAATTCTAGCAAGTGCTCACTCCATCTGAGTAAAGAACAAAGGCCAACAAGCAGAGTGGAGCCCTGGCCTTCTATGGTCTGATCTCTGAGTGCTGGACAATGCTGCACCAGCCTCAAAATGAGCTGGGACCACAAGGGACTGGCAGAAACACCCTGCAACATGTCAAAGCAAGCTGTACCAAGTGATCTAAAGGTTTGGTCTTGAGGTGAGGCTCAGTTTTCAGTCTCTAAGGGTTTCCTCATGATACAAAGCTGGTTCTTCAGCAAGGCACTAACAGGCAGATCAGCCATAAACCCCCCCCGTACTGCAACAGGCAGATCTGGCTGGGAGAAGCCTTACGTGTTGGTGTAGAAAGGTATTTACAATTGGTCCTTCTGGGGGAAACTCTGGGATAAACTGGAAACTTCACAGCTACACTCAGCAGCCCCTGTGGCCTGTGCAGTGCTGAGGAGACACTGAGCAGTGTCACAGTCTGTGCCTGCAGCTCGGGGTGACGTGCATACCTTCCTCCAGTCTTTGAAGAAGTTTTTCCTGAAGATCTCCTTTGTAGTGTACTCATGGTCAAGCATTTTTGCAAAGAATGTGGCAACTTCTTCTGCTTTGGTACTCAGCTTCATGACTTTACCTACAAAGAAAGGTTTGCTTTTTGAAGAAAATAGTAAACAGGAATGGAAGCCAGAAAGAGGCTGCAGTAAGTCACAGAATCACAGAACACAAGGGATTGGAAGGGACCTTAAAAGATCCAATCCTCCCGCCACAGCAGGACCACCTAGACCAAGTTGCACAGGAACATCTCCAGGTGGGTTTGAAACGTCTCCAGAGAAGGAGACTCCACACCCCTCATGGGCAGCCCCTTCCAGTGCTCTGGCACCCTCACTGTGAGGAAGAAGTTCCTTCTCATATTGATGTGGAACCTCCTCTGTTCCAGCTCACACCCACTGCCCCATGTCCTGTCACTAGATGACACTGATCAGAGCCTGGCTCCATCCTGCTGACACCCACTTTTCACATGCTGATCAACATTAATGAGGTCACCCCTCAGTCCCCTCTTCTCCAAGCTAAAGAGTCTCAGCTCCCTGAGCCTTTCCCCATCAGGGAGATGTTCTACTCCTTTCACAATCTTTGTGGCTCTGTGCTGGACTCTCTCAAGTAGCCATGTCTTTCTGGAACTGAGGAGCCCAAAACTGGACACAAGATTCCAGCTGTGGTCTCACCAGTGCAGAGTAGAGGGACAGGACAACCTCGTTCTATCTGCTAACCATCCCTGTTCTGAGTCACCCCAGGATGCTACTGGCCTTCTTGGCCACAAGGGCACATTGCTGGCTCACGGTCATTCTGCTGGCCACCAGGACTCCCTTAAAGGGCACTGGTTGTTTTACCACAGAGAAGCTTTTCTTAAAACATTACTCAATGGAGCAAACTGGATGGAAAAAGGAAACAGAGGAGCACAGTTGCTTGACTTTTACCCTAAACATTTGGAAAAAAGTTTCCTCTGGAATCTAAACATCAGAAAACGCAGCAGTAGTGTGATGTGAGATGGGGCTGAGGGACAGAGGACAGGAAGAGGAAAAGGCCTCCTGCAGGAAACCCTGTGCTGAGACACCGCAGTGGTGCTTGCGCTCCAGGGAGACGCTGCTGTTGGAAGTGAGCGGGGCAGGGGTTTGTCAAACCTCGTATCGTGGCCCTCAGACATGTGGGAAATACGGTCCTACCCATAGAGGGACTCTGCTCTGGAACATCCCTTCTAGCTTTTAGCTATTTCTAGCCAGGAAAAGGCCTTCCTATGGATGTACCACAAGCAGCTGGAGAGCGATGCCAAGTATTTAACTCCCCTTCATTGCAGGGAGACGTGTGAGGATGCTGCTAATCGTTCCCTCTGCTGCAGGAACACGCTGCCGTGTCTCCAAATGAAGCCAGTCATTTGTAAGGAAGACTGAGCCTTCAGGGAACAGTGAGATCACATTTCAGCTGATCCGCAAGACTGCGGTACAAAGCAAAGGCGCTGCAAGGGAAGGCTTCAAAACACCAGGGAAAAGAGGCTGCTGCAACGCTGGAGCTGTGGATTCACCACCGAACACTCCTATCGAGTGGGTTTTTTTGGTCCCGATCGCATTCCTGATGGCATTGAGGTGCCAGTGACCCCTGGGATGGATTCTGCATGCAGCTCACATCTCCGGCTAGTTGCAAGAAATATTTCAAGTCCCAATGTGCTGGCAGATAGTCAACACCTGTGGATTTTTTTTAACAGCCATTTCACTGCACAAAAGCGACTGCAAGAAGCAACTACTGTTGATTGTTTGGTTCTAGGCTCTCAAAAACAAACCCAACCCCACAAAAACCCCCCATCAAACCAAACCACCCTGCTTTTGATTTACAACATGTTTTTAAAAGTTGCATCATCTCTAAAACTGAAGCATGAGAGTCGGCTGTAAAGCCTTAAGATCTATAAAACCTTGTTAAAACAGGGCTTAGCAAAAGGTCCTCCCAACGATCTGAGAGTATTCCACAATTAAATTAAACCAACAGTAAGTCTGCCAATTTTGGAAGCTGTAACCTAAAATACAGCGTTTGTTTGCTGCTGACAGGAAATGGGGGAAGGGAGAGACAGCAAGGGAAACGGTTTTTCCAGGCTGCGAGCCTCTAGCTTGAGAGACACGATCGAGTTAGTGACAAGTTATGGGGCTACAGAGGCTCCTATTTCCCCCAAATAGCTGAAGGCTCAGTCACCTTCATCTAATCACTTCAGAATGTATTTCCCTGCACTCACTTTCCAGTTTTTTATCGAGGTTTGAAAGGGCTCTCGGTGACAGGGCTGGCCTTTTAAAGAACACACAATATTTATTCCAGAGGCATGGAAGTTAGCTACTTGACTTAAAAACCAGAGAGCAACAGGGGGACATGAAAAGCAGAAGAAATCCCACAGCCCTGACTGAAATGCAGCTACCACCATCGACACTCCCACCTTACCGCGGCTACAGACAAACACGTGAGTTCAAGCCACCTCTGGGGTACGAGCAGTATCACAGAACCACAGAACATTAGGGATTGGAAGTGGCCTCAAAAGATCATCTGGTCAAATCCCCCTGCCACAGCAGGATTCCCCTAGATCCAGTCATTAGGGATTGGAAGGGACCTTGAAAGATCATCTAGTCCGATCCCCCTGCCACAGCAGGATTCCCCTAGATCCAGTCATTAGGGATTGGAAGGGACCTTGAAAGATCATCTAGTCCAATCCCCCTGCCAGAGCAGGATCCCCTAGATCCAGTCATTAGGGATTGGAAGGGACCTCAAAGGATCATCCAGTCCAACCCCTCTGCCAGAGCAGGATCACCTAGACCAAGACGCATAGGAACACATCCAGACACGCCTGCCCAGCCTGTAATTGTGGAGCCTATTGATTATTTCTGCCATGACCGAGACAGAGGTTGTAAAGTCCCTGCAATTCCTGAAGGTTTCATGAAATGGTGACTAGACAGACGAGGAGCTTATTTCTGCCTGCGCCAAAGGGAGAGCTGCAGCACAATTCTCTCCTCCCCTTCTCTCGACAGCAGAGACATAGAATCATTCAGGTTGGAAAAGACCCTTGGGATCATCCAGTCCAACCATCATCCCCACTCTACAAGTTCACCCCTAAGATACCACATATTCTTCAGCAGAGGGAAAAGGTGTCCAACCTTATATAAAATTCTTATCAAGGCTGAAGAAAGAAGTCTGCAGACATCCCTGATCACTGTGCTGCTTGGATGTCTGTGTCACTACCTTATTGCTGAAGATGACTGCCACCTATTTCTCAGTATTTAAAAACACTGTGTCGTGTCACATGAGAACAACACGTGGCTCCTGGAAGAGTTCCATGCCCAGATGTCCTCTTCACCAAACATTACATTTTCATCCATTCAAACTTAACTTAATCCTGGGTTAATTTGATCCTTCATTTAACATGATCACAGGACTAAAAGGAAACACACGGGTCATCAAGTCCAGTCCCCAGCAGGCATCACATCGTATAACCCCTTCCATATGAGCCTCTAACAAGCAGTCAGCCCAGCAGATTAGAAGTCAGCCCACACCAATTAGTTCTACCACACACAACAGCTAGTGAGTGGGACCACAACTTAAACCCTCTTGGGGCTGGAGTCAGCTCATGAATCCCTACAAGATACTAATCACAGAACATTAGGGACTGTTCCTTTACTTGTACAGACCCTTCCCTTCACTTAGCCAACGAGGAAGGACTTCTAAGTAACCGCTCAAACAAAGCCACCTCCTCATCTCTTCAGTCCCCGGAAGAACGCTGCGATAGCCTGAGAATGTTTATTTCTCTTCCCAGCAAGTGGAATGGCAGATTAACTCACCATCATAATAAAACTTGACATTTTCAGGCAGAGGTTCATATGGTGGAGCAAATACAGGACCTTTGTGCTCTAGGAACTTCCATTTAATGCCTTCGGGGTAGCGCTCTTCTTCCCACCTTCAAGAGAAAAAGATAAACCAATATAATTTTAAGCTCCTAAGCTCTGCTTCATTACTTTGTGGGTACAGGAGTAGCAAAGCACAATTAGCAAGTAGTCACTGCTTTGCCAGGGACAGACCAAGTGAAAACATTTAATGTGCTGACACCATTTACTGTCTCCCCCTCATTTTGTTTCCTTAAAAGAACAAAACCCCCACAACTACATCCATGACTAGAACAACTTGGGCTGCAGGTTATCTGATGACACTCAAGTGCTCACCTCCTACCTGCTGCTCTTTTCATAAAGATCACACACTTAAGCTTAGAACTTAAGAAAATGAAGGACAAGTCTTGTACAGCAGCTCAGATCATCACAGAATCACAGAACATTAGGGACTGAAGGGACCTCGAAAGATCATCCAGTCCAATCCCCCTGCCACAGCAGGATCCCCTAGACCAAGTCACACAGGAACACGGCCAGGCGGGTTTGAAACCTCTCCAGAGAAGGAGACTCCACAACTCCCCTGGGCAGCCCCTTCCAGTGCTCTGTCACCCTCACTGGGAAGAATTTCCTTCTCATATTTATACTGCATCTCCTCTGTTCCAGCTCACACCCAAGGGCCCTTGTGAGATGCCACTGAGCAGAGCCTGGCTCCATCCTCCTGACACCCATCCTTCACATATTTATAAACATTAATGAGGCCATCCCTCAGTCTTTGTTTCTGCAAGCTGAAGGGTCCCAGCTCCCTCAGTCTTTCCTCATAAGGGAGGCGTTCTACTCCCTTCATCATCTTCGTGGCTCTCTCCAGCAGTTCTGGGTCCTTCTGGAACGGAGGGGCCCAGAACTGGACACAATATTCCAGATGCAGTCTCACCAGGGAAGAGTAGAAGAGGAGGAGAACCTCTCTGCCAAACTAGAGTCTGTTGTGATCTAACAGCAGGCCCAAGGTGCCTGCTCAGCACAGCCAAACAGGATGTGGTGCATGAAGATGCAGCTGCTTTCAGATGCAGACAAGTCTGCCATTAGGGGCAGAGATAAAGGAACATGTTTGTTTACAACCTAAATGAGAATAAACCTGCGTGGATGAGAAACCCTGAAACCTGCCTTGTCATTTTAGATTCATTCCAAGTCTTTGGGTCAGAAAAGCAAACTTGAAGAACAGGAGCAGCAGAGGGAAACTGCAAAGCTGCCCTTAAAGCCCCTCTATAAAAACGTTTTGCAAACGATGCATGAGGTACCCCAACACAGCAAGGCAGGCGCCGCCAGTCCCACATTCCAGCTGAATAGGGTCAGGAATTCATCCACAGAGAAAAGGGGCTTCCTCCAGTTCCCAGCACCCCGTGCCCAAGTAACTCACCCCACACTCCTCCCCCCCTTAACACTTCTTTCATGATTACCAGAACATCGCTGCTACACGATGCTGGCACAGGACTCCCAGCTGAGCAAGGCTATTTTAGCTTGGCCATTCATCAAGTGGAAGACCATTAACCTGTCACATCACTGCAGACAACTTTGTCGAGCAGCCATGACAATAAACAACTTCCCTGTAGTGTCAGCCCCAAGGCACAGCCCCGGTCTGAGCACAACCGCAGCTGAGAAAAGCCGTGCGTGTCCTGCACGCACCCTGGGAATTGTGATGCACAAATCCACATCACTTCAATCCTAATGAGTTAACGGGGTCACTGTACAGAAGATTAGCACTGTATGTGCTGTATACAGAGGAAATGTTCACAAATATGTGAAGGGTGGGTGTCAGGGGATGGAGCCAGGCTCTGCTCAGTGGCATCTAATGATAGGACAAGGGGCACTGGGTATCAGCTGGAACAGAGGAGGTTTCATATAAGTATCAGAAGGACCTTCTTCCCAGTGAGGGTGACAGAGCCCTGAACAGGCTGCCCAGGTGGGTCGTGGAGTCTCCTTCTCTGGAGACGTTTAAAACCCCCCCCCCGGGTATGTTCCTGTGCAACTTGATCTAGGTGATCCTGCTCTGACAGGGGGATGGGACTAGATGATCTTTTGAGGTCCCTTCCAATCCCTAATGTTCCATGACTCTGTTAAAAAAAAAACAAGAGCTGCTGCTGCTAGAAGACACTCAGAATGGTTTCACTGGTGCCTGCACATCAATAATTTAGGAGCAACTGTATGGGATGCAGTGCTTTGTTGCCGTTAGAAAGGCACCATCTCAGCTACCAGTACCAAACCTGCCTGTTAGATTCTAGTCTCTGGCTGGAAAGCTGTCTTGAGTAAAGTATATGGATATAAGAAACTAACATTTGAAGCCTAGACCCCAAACATTTACATTCCTAATTATTGTGGGCTTTAACTTAATTAGAAGCTAGAAGTCTAAATATTCTGTCGAACGCAGGCCTAGGCTCTTCCATCCAGAAGCTCCTTCTAGCCAAATAAATCGAAGCCATTTGCCTCTCCTCACAGGCAGGGAAAGGTTATCCTCTCTGATGAGTATTTTTACTCTGGTAAGAAAAGATCATTCACAGTAGCTGCTGCATTACAGGACAGGGCTGTCATTTTTCATCAGTGGTTTCAGATTCATCACTCTGGTATTTACTTGAAGTGAAAATTTGTTTCTCTACTCATTCCTGTTCTTTTACACAAAGGACATCTGCACAAGGAGCACTAAAAGGCTGGTAGTTTAAACAGACAGCTGGTGCCTTACGGGAGAGCTACGAGGAAGCACAGGATCCACGAGGTGGTTTCTAAGCCCGAAGCTATCGTGCAGTTTGCCACAAACATCACAAACCATTCCCAACCCCGATTCCAGCCTCCTAAATCTTGCACCTAAGCGTGAAGATGAAGTAAAAATGAGCCTCCTGAGGTTAGCTAACGTTTCATTGTCCTTTGGTGTTACACAAAAAAACAAAGCCCAAGCTAACTCTGGGCCCTAAAGCAATGTTCTGCTGATGACTTTGTGGGAGCAAGGAAAATGCTGTCTGTTAGAAAAGCTGCCTTATTGATTTCAGCAGACACTGTGCTAATCAGTTAATAGAAGCTCCTCAATTAAACCTCACATTAGACCTACAGAAAGGTAGAGTTGAGGAGGTTCTTTAAAAAGGAATGAAAATAGAGAGGACTGTAAGGACAAACATCACGATGGATCAGAAGGAGGGTGGTTAGATTGAGAGAGGTTCTCCTCCTTCTCTACTCTGCCCTGGTGAGACCACCTCTGGAATCTTGTGTCCAGTTCTGGGTCCCTCAGTTCCAGAAGGACACAGAGCTGCTGGAGAGAGTCCAGCACAGAGCCACAGAGATGATGAAGGGAGTAGAGCATCTCCCTAATGAGGAAAGGGTGATACAGCTCAGTGGTTTGCTATTTCAATGAAACAAACTCACTGCAACGTGAGGTGGGAGAAGTGCTCGTAACGGGGTTCATAAGGGTCACCTATTCCTCAAATGTTGACAGGGTGTGAAAATGAGCTCTAGAAGAGTTCCATGTGGTGATGAGCAAGGCCATTGCCTTGGGAATGTCTCGTGTCAACTACTCGTATCAGGATGAAAACGCTCAAGGCAGCAACAAGCACTTGAGAAAGCAGCCAAAATAAGACATCAGACGTTGAGAAAAGTGACCCAGATGGAACACAAGAGGCGCTTAGGAGACACAACTCAAGTGCAGCTGAATCCCTGTCCGGCAGACACGCTGTACAAAGCTGCAGATGGACGACAGGAACATCAGCAGAAGGATGCAGTTACCTGCTGCCAAAGTTTGCAAAACACGCTTTCAGCTGCACTTTCCCTCGGCAGTAAGCACAAACCTCAGAGCTTAACGTGACTACCGGCGACTGCGCTGCCAAGACAGGTGGGGAGAGAATGCAACGGCTTTCCAGTAACAGTTTGCTGTTGAAGGATAGGGACTACAGTAACAGGGAGCTGTGAGAGCTGAGTGTGAAGCTAGAACCAGCAAGGGAAGCTGAGACAAACCCAAAAAGACAACACATCGTTAAGGCTTCAAGAGACCTTCCGCAGCTCCCTCCTGCTTCATGTCCCTGCGGCTTGTTGCAGTCAAAGCACATTAAAAATCTACTGTCAAAAGGGAGCAGGGAAAAAAGTGAACTGCTCAGAAAACAAAAGAAAGCAGGAGAGTTTTCGGATGGAGCCTCAGAACCAAAGAGTATACAAGTATGAAAAGACATGCAAGCGCTGATGTTCTGAGGCAGCGATGACAATCAAAGAGAAATATGCAGAGACTATGAACACCACAGAAGAATCCTTTAAAAAGGTGAATCAGTAACAGTAACGATAAAGGGGCAAAAGATTGAACCTAAAAGATTGAAGAGGATGGCAAAGGCATCTCCCAACACTGCACATCTATTAAAAAGAGGCAAATGTTCTGAGAAAAGACAATGCTCTTGGGAATGTCACCCTTAAAAGGTCATAAAAATAGATCACAGGAGATAACAGAGGTGCAGAAAACACACACTTTTGAAAACTACACAGGCACTAAACTGAGGGGAAGGAGGACTAAGACCTAAACTTCAAAACACACAAGCAGCAGCTCCTCAGATCCGTATTTTCCAAACAGCTCAAGTTTAACTGGTCCTGTCTTTCACTCCTATGCCAGAGAAAGGCAGGTGCAGCTACGAGAGCTGACAACTGATATCCAGCTAGAATGAAAAGGTGGACACCCACTCTCATTGTACCCTCTGTGTAGTAAGAACCATAGAACATTAGGGATTGGAAGGGACCTCGAAAGGTCATCCAGTCCAATCCCCCTGCCACAGCAGGATACCCTAGATCCAGTCGCACAGGAACATGGCCAGGCGGGTTTTAAACATCTCCAGAGGAGACTCCAAAACCCCCCTGGGCAGCCCCTTCCAGGGCTCTGGCACCCTCACTGGGAATTAGTTCCTTTTCACATTGATGTGGAACCTACTCTGTTCCAGCTCACACCTGTTGCCTCTTGTCCTATCATTAGATGATACTGAGCAGAGCCTGGCTCCATCCTCCTGACACCAACCCTTCACATATTTATCAACATTTCACGGGGTGAGCCCTCAGTCTCCTTTTTTCCCAGCTCAAGAGCCCCAGCTCCCTCAGCCTTTCCTCCTCAGGGAGATGCTCCACTCCACCATCTTTATGAATACATCTGCACACATTTACACAGTGCTGCTAACACGTCAAAGCCCAAGGGTTGTCATATTGCTCTGAAGAGTGTCAGCAAGGAGCAGGCTCTGGGCACAAGAACACTGGTCATCACAGTTAGCCTCTACATTCTACATGGCGGCGAGGGAACCCAAACCAAAACCACAAAGCCCGTTACCTCTCTACTATAAAAAGCTATTTTGCTTCTCTTTCAGAGGATGAACACAGTGAACAAGATACTTGTTTAGGGTTTACAGAAAAGTAAGTGAATTTTTCAGGACACATCCTCCAGAATAAATGAAAGACACAGCCAGATGTGCTTATTCATGGGAACTCACGGGGACAGTTTGGGTGCAGAGAGCGGCCAGCATCATTGAGATATAGTTACCATTTCCATTTTTGCTCCTCTTCTTTTTTCGGCTTCTTTCTCTTGTCCACTTCAGGGACATTCTTATCTTTGCTCTTTGCTTTCTTGGCTTTCAGGTCCTGCCAAGTGAGTAAGAAGCTGTTAGAACAAGCTACTTCTTAAAATGTGTTTTAAAACTACAAGACTTGATCTAAGTGATCCTGCTGTGGCAGGGGGATTGGACCGGATGATCCCTTCCAATCCCTAATGTTCTGTGATTCTGGGAATGTACCAGTAGGTACCAACTACAGAGACTCTTCCAGTGAATTAAAGAACTAAACGTGTTGCCAGGAGTTGGATGCAACATCTTTCTCACAAAGGTATCTTTGCTAGATGTGCAGAGTAGTTCATTAGCCTCAAATTCTGGCTAACCTGTCTCTCCCTCTAATCCCTCTCCAAAGAAATTTCTACTGTAGGCTTCATCTAAAAGCTTCCTTCATCTAAAAGCTTTAAGTGCCTTTCTAGCTGACTGATCTCAGATTGATCCCCTCTGCTTCTGAACTGTGCTACATCATCTGTGCAGTTACCAGATGTTCTTAGCGAGGCTTCTCTACCCTCTGTGAGCTACTGAACAGCAGGACTGTGAATTGCCTGGAACAGGCTGGATGTCCTGAAGGCATCTTCTCCATCCACTGTTTTCAGAGCAGGAGAGAAAGGTTTCCTGACTTTTCATACATTAGGGCTCAGATCAGTTAAGCTGCACCAGAGGTGGGGAGGCCCCTGCCTCCTTACCCTTCAACTCAGCTTCTCCCCACTCTACATAATTCTACACCAAGTTGTCCGCCTTTCTTTTCCTCATCACAGAAATAAAACCAATCTGTCACGTTACCTCTTCTTCCTCTTGTTTCCTTTTCTTCGCTTTCTTGATGTCTTCTGTTTTGATTTTCTTCGGTTTGTAGTCAGCACTGTAGGAACAGAACCAGCTGATGAAAATCATCAATTTCCCAGTACAGAACCACAACGAGAAGCCGCAGGTATGCAAAGTGCCTGGGCACAAATTCACACGATTCCTAGCAACTTGCAGGATCGGGTTGATGGCTGGACTGGATGATCCCAAGGGTCTTTTACAACCTGAATGATTCTATGAGTCTACGTTTAATTTCTAAAGAACATAGTTCTATGCCTCGCTCTCTCAGAAGACTGAATAATCCCTATTGGGCAAAACAACCTACCAACCCCTAAAAGCCATTACTGTGAACATCTCTGCCCAAGTTTCAGGCTGCTGAAGCAAAACTCTTTGTTGATGAAGAATGAATTCAAAAGCTTTAGTAGCCACTCAGTTATCTCATGGGATGAGATAAATGGGCAAGCTCTACCCCAGTCACCAGCCTGGGATCTCCCCACAAGGCTCACTTTTTGCATCCCTAAGTGGCTCAAACACCAGCACAGTTAACTACTGGCAAATTCTTAATCTTTCCCTTGCAGATGTGAGATGAGAGGGGACAAAATATGAAGGTGGAAAATGATTACACTAAAGAAAAGATGGCACACCCATCTCTCTTGGAAACTGCAAAACACCCCACAGGGACAGAAGGCCACTATGGTTAAACCCTTCCAACCCTTTAACTGCACTGCTAGTAAGATCACATGAGCTGGACACCCCCAAGATGATAACAGATCATAGTGTGATGTAACTGGGCTTTTAATTTCATCAGGTATGTTGCTGTATCAAGCAAATATCACGTGTGTTTTCCTACTGATTGCAAGGGGATTGATATCCCCTCAGCAAACTCCATGGCACATTCAGACTGCGGACAAACCTCCTCACACCCTCAAACAGGCTGACAAGGCGTTTTTTTTTCCCCTCTTGTGCAGTTATTTCCTCACCCAACAGAACCACTGCAGCCGCTCCGCTCCTGTTAATACTGCTCTGCTCAGATTTATGATCTACAGTCTCCATCGGAGCCTTGACCTACCTTTGGGGTTTTTCTCTTTTTATTTAGTAGCTCTGCAGTGCTTCACAGCACCATCTGCAGCAGCAGACAATGGCATTTTGCCTTGGACACCACAAATACTACCCTTGCCCTGCTCCAAGAACCTGCACACCATAAGGAGTCTGGTCGCAGATCTCCAGTCACCCATCTGAACAAGATCACCTGAAACCCCCTCAATGCTATCTGCTCCCTCAATGTTATCTTCTTAAAATTAAAGGCAATCACCCAAGTCACCAGCATCCACACCACTTACTCATCATCTTCTCGAGGTCTCTTCAGAGGTTTGGAGTCCTCTTTAGGAGAGATGTAAAACCCATCATCATCTGGCTCATCTTTAATACGTGGTGGACTACAGAAAGAAGCAAAGAAAGGTGGTTCTGACTTCAAAGAGGAATTTTCATGGAAACCAGCAACAACTCAGTTTTAAGAAACCAACTGAGAAACGGAACGGTCTTGTGGTCCTGGAATGTGCTGTCAGCTTAAAACTGGGTCTCTTTAGCTTAGAGAAAAGGAGACTCAGGGTCACCCCATGAATGTTGATAAATATGTGAAAGGTGGGTGTCAGGAGGAAGGAGCCGGGCTCTGCTCAGGGGCATCTAATGACAGGACAAAGGGCAGTGGGTGTGAGCTGCAACAGAGGAGGTTCCACATCAATGTGAGAATTTCCCAGTGAGGCTCCCAGAGCCCTGGAAGGGGCTGCCCAGGGGGTTGTGGAGTCTCTGTCTCTGGAGACATTTAAAATCCACCTGAATAAGTTCCTGTGTGACTGGATCTAGGGTATCCTGCTGTGGCAGGTGGATTGAACTAGATGATCTTTCAAGGTCCCTTTGAATCCCTAATGCTCCGTAATTCTGTGAAGACCCCAAGGACATGAGGTGTGTGATTCTCCAAGTATCCAGAGACAGTGTGTTTGCCATTTCTCAAGCAACATCAAGATCAATCTGAAACACTCAGAATTCACTGCGTTTGCTTGAGGTTTTGAGAACAACAACTGTAGCTTCCAGCACTTTCAAACGTACTTAAAACCAAACTGAAATGGCTGCATGTGTGCAGTCACGCAGATGACATTTAGTTTCAACTCAATCCTTACTGAGCCTGATAAGAGAGAAAGATTATCAACCAAATGAAGATTTTAAAGCTATTCCCCTCAACGTGTTGCCAATGAAATCTTCAGGCATGTGAAAACCAGAAAAGGAAACAAAGATTTGGCAAAGTTAAACTGGTCAGTCTCTTTTCTGCCGTCCAAACCCCAGGAAGCAAACAACCCTGTCCCTTTCAACAAATATGAAGTTATGCTCAACTTTTTCAGCCCTAGACATCAGTAATAAGAACGAAAAAATAGAGCATGAGAGGGAGAGAGACTGTTCTTTTAAACAAACTCATTAGTTCCAGATTTTTGGAGCAGCATTTCACTTATCTTCATCACGAAAGCGATCACAGAATCACAGAACATTACGGACTTTGAAAGATCATCTAGCCCAATCCCCCTGCCACAGCAGGATCCCCTAGATCAAGTCACACAGGAACACAGCCAGGTGGGTTTTAAACAGCTCCAGAGAAGGAGACTCCACAACTCCCCTGGACAGCCCCTTCCAGTGCTCTGTCACCCTCACTGAGAAGCAACTCCCTCTCTAACACTGATGTGGAACCTCCTCTGTTCCAGCTTACACCCATTGCCCCTTGTCCTATCATTAGATGCCCCTCAGCACAGCCTGGCTCCACCCTCCTGACACCCACCCTTCACATATGTATAAACATTAATGAGGTCACCCCTCAGCCTCCTCCAAGCTAAAGAGTCCCAGCTCCTTCAGCCTCTCCTCATAAGGGAGGTGTTCTACTCCATCATCTTCGTGGCTCTGCGCTGGACTCTCTCCAGCAGCTCTGTGTCCTTCTGGAACTGAAGCGCCCAGAACTGGACACAAGATTCCAGCTGTGGTCTCAGCAGGGCAGAGCAGAGGGGGAGGAGAACCTCTCTCGATCTGCTAACCACCCTCCTGTCTCAAGGAGTTAAAAATTAAATCTCTAAGCACTTAGTGCTGCTCCTCTCAGGTAGAAAAAGCAACAGTGCCATTTTGGGCTTTCCTATTCATAGTCAATCAGCAGCTTCTCGATCAAATTGACTCAGCTTCCACGTCACCACATAGGTTTTGCAATTGGATGAAGTGGAAGGGAAAAAAAGGCAGCAGTGCTCTGCTTTGTAGATCTCAGTGAGCAAGAGACATTCTGGAGTCTTATTTTAGCTGGTAATGTGTCCATGAAGCAGAACAAGGCAGTTTGCTCTTTCACAGCTGTAAAGCCACTGCAGTGCTGGCAGATGCAGCTCAGGAAAAGCAGATCCACGCTGCTCTAAGAAGCCATTTCTGTGGCATCGCCTGTGAGTAACTGACAGGGAGACAACTGCAAAATGTCTATGGAAAAAGAGGTATTTGTCCCACTTAAATTAATTCAACCTCCCAGGCAGAAAACTACTGTTTATGAAGCTGCAAAGGAATTTTATCTCGTCTGTTTTCACACTGAAGTATTTCGCAACGCTCTGTAAGAGTGGGCAATGAAATGTGATGATACTAAAACAAAGGAGCTGTGTGACCAAGCTGAACCTTGACTTGCATTGTTTCCAAGACTGGAGCATTGCTCATCACACCAAGTCTTAAGAAAGAAAATCAAAACCATCTGAATGAGAATATTTTTCTCTGGTGAACTTGTAAAAGAACATTTCAGCAGGAAAACAAGCTCTTCTCAGTGTCATCTAATGACAGGACAAGGGGCAATGGGTGTAAGCTAGAGCAGTTCCACATCAATATGAGAAGGAACTTCTTCCTGGTGAGGGTGACAGAGCAGTGGAAGGGGCTGCCCAGGGGGGTTGTGGAGTCTCCTTCTCTGGAGACATTTCAAACCCACCTGGACATGTTCCTGTGCAACTGGATCTAGAGGATCCTGCTGTGGCAGGGGGATTAGACTGGATGATCTTTTGAGGTCCCTTCCAATCCCTAATGGACAGCAGCTAAAGGATCTCTGTCCCCAGGGCTGCATCCAGTAGCCACACCAAGGGACCACACCTGCGTGAGAAGGGCTGATGCTTCTCCTACACAACCTCTTACAGCAACAAGTTCCAAAAGGCAACTGAGGTGACTTTCAGTTCGTGACTCTCTTGCAAGGGTTCACGCTGCAAAGCTTTAAACACTTTGAGGCATTTCAGCATGCTCCTCTCAGCACTGGGAAAGCAGAACCCACAGAATCTATGACTCAAGCTTTGTTTTCACTGTTAGATGTTTTTTTACAACACATTTTTGGAAGTCATTAGTGGAAGACAGATACATTTAATTAAAAGCTTCACCATTACTAGTACTTTTCATTTGAAGTTTCACGTCTCGGTGCTGACGGCAGCAGAAAAGCTCAATTCCACTGCCTGATAAAACACTTCACAAGTGCCTCTCAAGAAATTGTGTCATAGATCTCACTCTGTATCCTACAGAAACATCGTATTACACACGTCTGGAGCTTCCTGCCACAACAGCCGCTGCAAGAAGGTCACCTACAAGGAAAACTGCTCTCATACTACCATTTAAAATAGGAAACTGGATAAAAAAGAAATATGAGGACTTTGTTTTAGGGTTCATTTCCCAGCTATTTCCTTTTTGCATTCTGATATGCTGAAGTGTTCTGCATCCCCTAAAGGTAGAGTCTAGCATCTGGGCAAGAACAACCCCAGAGACCAGTACAGGGTGGGGACTAACCTGTTGGAGAGCAGTGTAGGAGGAAGGGACCTGGGGGTCCTGGTGGCCAGCAGGATGGCCAGGAGCCAGCAACGGGCCCTGGTGGCCAAGAAGGCCAATGGCATCCTGGGTGGATCAGAAGAGGGGTGGTTAGCAGATCAAGAGAGGTTCTCCTCCTCCTCTACTCTGCCCTGGTGAGACCACATCTGGAATCTTCTCTTCAATTCTGGGCCCCTCAGTTCCAGAAGGACACAGAGCTGCTGGAGAGAGCCCAGTGCAGAGCCACAGGGATGATGAAGGG
>JAOXOE010000848.1:1607677-1623107 GCA_028565055.1 Phoeniculus purpureus | reverse complement strand
GGGGGGGAGTGTCTCTTTCTTTATTGTTTATTTTCTAATTATTGTTGATGCTGGTGCTGAATGACCTGGAATTTATTTTGTGCTTGGATTTATCCAAAGGAAAATTGTGTCATTGCAGCTGCACCGGGACCTTTCATAAGGGTTAAGGTGCAGTGAAGGGGAAGCAGAGTTGAAGGCTCTGCTGCTGTCTTGGTACTGGGGAAGGTTCTGGGGAGGGGTGGGGGGGGGTAATTATTGTTTTTAAAAGACCACAACTTTCGATGGTCTCACCTTGGCAATCGTGAGAGGCTGGAAAGAAGAGGTTTTACTTTGGGTCAAAGGGTTTTCAAGGCTGGGGAGGGGGGGGACCAACCCCAAACCCTGCAAAAACACCCTTAAGTGAAGCTGCCTGTGATTGTGGGCTGTGGTGGCTGGCAGTAGGGTTGGGGTAGCCTGGACCTGCTCTGGACTTTACCTGCTCTTATTCTGAGGGCAAGAACTCCCTGTAGCAACAATGCCACTTCTGAGAAGTGAACGGCAAGTTTCCCTTCCTTTTGTATATTGTGGGTGTGAGGGTGGCCGAGGGGGAGAGCTTGCTTGTACAGTTTGTTGAAATGAAACCAGACATTTTTGGTTGTTCCTAAATAAAGAGAGTGACAGACGGACCCGGGAGTCGCCTGCTGATTGCTCTTGGCTCTGCGGGAGAAGCCTGTGGGGTGCTGCGGGGATGGGCTGTGTGGCTGCTGCTAATGCTGGGCGATGGTGAAAGCTGCCCTGTGCAGGGGGTCTTGCCTTGTCCTGGAGCAGGGAGTGCTCAGGCACAACCCTCACAGTCACAACTCACCCCTAAGGTACAGTCAGAGCTCAGACACCTCTGTCCTCGGAGCCCTTGGAGGTGCAGCCAGAGCTCAGACACCTCCATCCTCGGAGCCCTTGGAGGTGCAGCCAGAGCTCAGACACCTCCATCCTCAGAGCACTCCTGCAGCCTAGAGTCACTGCTCATCCCCCCAGGTTCAGAAAAGCACCATCAGCTCAGTTCCCACCCCCTTGCTTTTACCTTTCTGGCTTCAGATTAAACCTGGGGGTGCTCCTGCTTATTTTTTCCTCCAGCAGCTGAAACTCCCTGAACCAGGAGGGGACCATTCAGCCCTCCCCTGAGCACAAACCTCCAGACACAGTAATACTGACACGTTTATTGTCACTTAAAGCTAGAGCGGCCTCGTAACTGTAGAGTCTCACTACTGGCCCCATAGGCAGTGGCTATACAGGTAGGTAGATGCGACGCCACCAGGACCTGGAGGTTGCTGCCTCGGTCACATCATCCCCTCGTTGCAAAGGCTGGAAGCCACCGGTGACCCTCCGGCAGCTGCAGGAGCACCGAGACCACCGATGCAGAGGGGTGGCTGGGTGGGGAGTGAGGAAGGATGTGGTTGGGGTCTTCCCTTGGTGATCAGAGGCAGCGTTGTGTCTCTCTCTCCGCGGTGGCTGGCAGTCTGCACGCACCGATGTGCTTCGTTAAGGGCTCGGTGGTGAAGGTCGGTGGGGTTTGGGCTTGGGGGTTGGTTTAGGGACGGGGTTGGGGGGGGTTTTGGGGTTTTTTTCTTTCCCAGTATCTTTACTTTTTTTTTTAGTTCTCCACTGGAGCTCAGTTCAGCGGAGAAACTGGAAAAGCTGCCTGAAAGTAGGCCATAGCAGTGCCGTTTCCATAGAAACCAGTTCACAGCGTGCCGTGAGATCCACAAGCACTTGGAGGGGCTTCTGCCCGCCCAGATGGGCTACAGCCGGTTGTCCCCGTTGACCCGGGTCCTCCGCAGTACCCTGCAGCGGGGCACAGAGAGAGGAGGGGAACGGTAGAGTGTGGTGGGTGCAAAGGGACCTCTCCAAAGGGCATCTAGTCCAACCCCCCCTCTACACCAAGCAGGGCCAGCACTCGCCAGACCAGGTTGCCCAGAGCCCCAGCCAGCCTGACCTTGAGTGGCTCTGGGGATGGGGCCACCAGACCCTCTCTGAGCAGCCTGGTCCAGGGATCCCCCACCCCCAGATTCCAGACTTTCTTCCTCCTGCCCAGCCTCACTCTGCCCTTTTCCAGCTTCAAACCAGGACCCCTCATCCTATCGTTCCCTGCCCTTGGGAACAGCCTCCCTCAGCCACCCCTTTCAGGGCTTGGAAGGTGGCTACAAGGTCCCCCCACCATGGAGCCTTCTCCTCTTCAGGCTGACCAACCCCAACTCTCCCAGCCTGTCTTAGGTCAGTCCTCCTGCAGCAAAAGCCACCCCATGCGAGGAAAGTGGGGGCTCAGCACTGCCCCAGCGCCGAGGAGAAGTGCCACTGCCTCAGTGAGTGGCACCTCCTTGTCCTACCCTACTCCCACAGACCCCCAGAGCCACGATCCCCCAAAGCTCAGCACCTCCTTGTCCCACTCTACTCCCACAGACCCCCAAGGCTTCGCACAACCTCGATGCTGAAACTTAGGGTTTCCAGGTGGCAAACGAGGCTGCAGCTCTGCTCCGGGTTACTGGGGGGCTGCATTCAGCTGCCTCCACCAGGGAGAGGGCAAGATGCTGGGGTGGGCTGGGGGAAGCTCTTACCTTCGCTCCCGGCTCTCAAAGTGGTCAGCTAACTGCTCCTGCGACACGCGGAAATCCTCAAAGGGCTGCTGGTACCGGGACTCGAAGGACCCCTCTCGGCCTCTGCTTGCCAGCAGCTGACTGGAAGCATCTCCTCCTCGTTCCCGCAGGGATGAAGCACTGAAGAGGTTGACTTCCCCATTCTCCTGCTTGGATTAGATGGACAAACCCCGTGGGAAAGGGCTTGGGATTTCAAAGCTCGTGGCTTGTAGTGGATGCAGAGCCCCAGAGGCACCCCCACAGGGTTATCCAGGGGGCTCAGGGCTAGCGATGGGCAGATGCTCTGGCTTTAACAGCCATTGCTGGCTCCCACCAGCATCGTTTTAAATGCAGCAATGAACTGACCTCCACTCACAGAATCCGAGTGTGTTGGGTTGGAACGGACCCCCAAAGGGCATCCAACCTCCCTACACCAAGCAGGGCCACCTCTAACTAGCCCAGCTTGCCCAGAGCCCCAGCCAGCCTGGCCTTGAATGGCCTCCACCAGCTCTCCGGGCAGCCTGCTCCAGGGATCCCCCACCCTCAGAGGGGGTCACCACCAGGCAAGGGTCACAGCCTTTGTTCCTCCTGCTTTGGGTTGGTGCCCCAGCCTCACCTTGCAGGGGAAGATGTCGATCCTGACAAGCAGCGACGCCAGCTCCAGGCTCTCGCTGTAGTTGTTCTTTAGGGGTACAGCCCGGAAACCTGCAGCACAGACAGAGTCCTGGGGTCACTTGGGGCACCGCAGTGATGTGCGGGTGGTGTAGAGCTCGATGGGTCTTCCCCACCTCCACTGCCCCAGCTGCCCTCAAGTAGCCCTGAAAGATGTCAGAGCACAGCTTCTCCCTTCACCTGGCTGGGGAGGTGACCTGGAGGGGCTGGGCCACCCTGGGGACTGGCAGCATCCCCCTGTGACAGCCTGTGTGTCCCTGGCTCAGGCTGTGGTTAGGAAGCTGGTGAGGACCACCGTGCCACCCCATCCCCTCTCTCCTCGGCCAATGTTTCACCTGTCTTCAAGCCTTTCACCAGGAAGGTGGCCTGGGCCAGGAAGTTCTCGTCGCTGAACATGTCCTCCTCGTACACCACGAAGCGGAGGAAGGCAAACTCGGGGTTGCTGACCTGAAAGTGGAACTGCTTCGGGGTCCAGAGGGGGTTCAGCCCGTTGTCCGCTGGACACAAAGCACTGCGGTCAGTGGGCAGCCCCCAGCAAACCCCACTCTGCTCGGGGCGGCACAGAGCCATCCCCAGCCCCAAAACCAGGCTTTGCTGCAGCACCCACAGCTCAGGAGTCGGGTTTTTGGGGGTGTGGGGTCCCCTTCACTAACCCACTCACCCACGATCTCGGTCTTGTGCTTGGCGTTGTCGTACTCAGCGCCGGACACCTCCACCTCCACAAAGGGACAAACGATCCCCCTCCCATTTTTGGGGAGGTGTCGGGCACCCAGGACCTGAGCAGAGAGCAGGAGACACTCGGTAAGAGACAGGGGGGAACCCCCCCCACACCCCGTGTTTTCCATTCCAGGACATCTTCCCTGCAAATAAATCCCCTTGGCTCTGCTAACTGGGGAGAGAAGGTGCTGACGGCCAGCCCAGCGCAGCCGCCCTCTTGGAGGACAGCAGCTCCCACCCCTGGAAGCTGCTATGGGGTTCTGCTTGGGCTTTGGAGCCCCAACAACAGGCAGCTGAACTGCCCCAGGCTCTGGCAGCACCAAGGATGGAGCTGAGCACTGCTGGACCCCTGCTTTGTGCCCCAACTTTGCAGCCCAGGCATGCAAAGGAGCTGCCTGTCCTGCTCACAGCACAGCCTGTGCTCGAGGCTGCTGCAACCTGCTGCCTCGGGGAGAGCAAAACCCCAGCTCCCCCTTGCCAGGGGCCATCTGTCGCTGCTGGTGCAGGAGGAGGTGCTGCCAGTGCTGCGTCATGTGCTGCCGGGTGGCTGCTCCGGGGCCAGCGGGCAGCATCGCCAGAGGAGCCCAGCGCTTAAAGGAGACAGTGCCAGGCTCTGGCACAGGGTTGTTGCAGCAGCATCCTGAGAGGCAGGAAGAGGGTGGCAAACAGGGACGGTGTTGCCGGTGCAGATGGGCCACGATGGGGTGTCCTCCCTGAGCAGGGCAGGGGCTTTCTGAGGTGGGAAAGGGGGTGGCCCCAGAGGAGCTGCGTGTTGTCAGAAACCCTTGAGCACCTACAAGCAGGATCTCTGCTGCCTCCTCGCCTGCTTGAGACAAAGGGTCTCGCAGAACTGGGCAACGAGCATCTGCAACCCGTTCTCTGGTACCCAGAGTGACCCAGGACAAGGAGGGGACAAGGCACAGCTCCAGTGCCACCCTGCCTGGCACCATCCTGTGCTGCTGCTGCCTGGGGACAGGGATGTCCCCTCCTCTGCAGCTCGTGGATGCCACCTGCTGGCTCTGGGGCCCGGGCTGGAGGGGTCCCGGAAGGAAGGAATCCAGGGATGCTCCAGCTCCTCCAGCCCAGGCACCCAGAGAGGTCGCTGATGCCTCCCTCAGAAGCACCCATGGGTCTTCCCCTTCAGCTCCGCAAGGGCTCTCCAAGCCTGTGCAGGGGCTGGGGTGCAGGGAAGGGGTTGGTGAGGAGCAGCTCCCAGAGAAACCATCACCGTAACCGCTCCCCAGCTCCAACCCTGAGCTGCGGTGCGGCACTGACCTCAATGGAGATGGAGAGCGGCTCGACGCCCCGCAGGGTGCTCTTGTCGAAGGGGTCGAAGATGTCATCCCGCATGTTGGCCGGCTGCAGGACGTACCCACACTGCCCGCTGGACAGGAACAGCGCCTGGTTCATCTGCATCGGCTTGTCTGCAGAGCACAGGCACCACATGCAGCCAGGAGACCCCTGAGCCTCTTCCAAGAGCCAGGTCACCCGAGCTACTGGTGTCTCCTGTAAAGCCTTTGCAAGGGGATCTGGCCCGTCCCTTGCAGCCTGTGCTGCACGAGGGACCTCCTGCTGCATGGGACATCCCCCATCCCCTCGAGTAACCCCCTGCTTCCTCAGCGTTTCTTCTCATTCTCAGGGCTCCACAACCTCCTGGTTCAGCCCCAGCAGCCCAACTCTTCACAACTGACTGCCCTCTGCTGCAACCCTGTGCTTGGACACAAGCCACCAGCTCTTGCCCCCTGACCCCCCCGTTAGCCAGCATGGGGTTAGCAGGTAGCAAGCTGGAGGCTTGAGGAGGTGCAGGGTTGACCCCCAGGAACCTGCCCAGCCTCCCTGCCTGCTGCCCTCACCTGGGGTCTGGAAGTTGAGGGCCACCAGCTGGCTGCCACAGATCCACATGGGCAGGGGGTCGTAGTTGGAGGAGTCGAGGCGCTGGCCCTTGGGGTAGATGCGGGAGAGCTGCAGGCGGTTGTACTGCAGGAACTTCTTCCCTTTGACCTTGTTGACGTACTTCTCCGCCTTGGTCTCGGGGAAGGAGGACATGTCCCGGTAACAAGCCCTCTCCGTCCCGATCTCTGCCAGGAGACAGCACGGGGTGAGCCAGGGGAACGTTCCCTTTCCAGACACTTCAGGGACCACAGGTCCCTCCCCAACTCCATCCTCTCCTCCCATAGAGTCCTGCAGAGCCCACTCTACCCTGGTGGGTGTTTGCCAGCTGCCTACAGCAGCCAAAGCAGCACCTCAGAGCACACTGTGGAGGCTGTAATGCCCCAGTAACTGCCCACAGTGGCCACTGGGCCAGCAGATGCTCACTCTCTTCATCGAAGGGCACAGGTCGGCAATAGACAACCAGCTCCGATAGCTCCAGGGCAATCTTCTTCCTCCTCTCCATCATCTTCCCTTCAGAGAGCTGCCAAGACGAGAGAGAAGCATCAGGGCCAGGCAGACACTGGCAACCGAGCGCCCAGCTCACAGCAAGAGGCCAGCAGCAGCGCTAGCCTGGTGTGGCTGCTCCTGCCCCACTGCTGGGGCTGTATGGGGGGAGCCCACAGAAGTGCCCATGGAAGGGCTCTCGGTACCTCCCACCTCCAGCAGGACTGGCACCAGTACCAGTGCAGGGAGCTGAACACTGGCACCCCTCCCAGATGGAGATCCCATCCCCTCCTGGGGCTCCAACACCCTCCCAATGGACCAATATTCCCAGCTAGAACCACAGGCTGTGTTGGGTTGGAAGGGACCTCCAAAGGCCACCTAGTTCAACCCCTCTACAACAAGCAGGGCCATTACTCACCAGACCAGGTTGCCCAGAGCCCCATCCAGCCTGACCTCGAGTGGCTCCAGGGATGGGGCTTCCACCCCTTCTCTGAGCAGCCTGTTCCAGGGATCCCCCGCCCTCAGATTCAACAACTTTCTCCTCCCATCCAGCCCCACTCTGCCCTTTTCCAGCTTCAAGCCATGACCCCTGGCTGCCCAGACTGAACCTTCTCAGGCCACACACACACGGCCACCAACCCTTGCTGTACTGTCAGTGACTACTCTGCCTTCATCCCCCCTTTAACTGCTCGACCAGTTGCCACAGGCTGCCACCTCTGCCCCATCCCCACCAGCCCCTTGGCCCCTGGGGCAACCCAGGGCAGGGCAAGGAGCCACCCCAGCCAAGAGTCCTCCCAGCTGACCCGTGCGTCGGCTGTCTGAGCTGCCTCCCGGATCTTCTTCACCCAGTCCAGCAGGTCCTCGTGGGTATCGGCTGCCACGTCGAGGGACACGCGGGACACCGAGGCCATGCTGATGGAGAAGACGAAGAGGCGGTTGTTCTTGCCCTCGGGGCGGATGGCTGTGCGGGGACAGGGAGCAGAGGACAGGAGGAGTAAGGGCACTGAACATCAGTAAGTGCAGAGTCCTCCATCTGGGAAGGAGGAACGAGGAGCATCAGGCTGGGGGACAATCCACAGGAGAGCACCTCTGTGGAGAGGGATCTTGGAGTTCTTGTGGACAACAAGTTCTCCACGGAACAGCACTGTGCTTTTGTAGCCAAGGCGGCCACTGGGATCCAGGGATGGATCACAGAATCATTAAGGATTGGAAGGGACCTCGAAAGATCAAGAAGAGTGTGTCCCACTGATCAAGGGAGGTTCTTCTCCCTCTCTACTCTGCCCTACTGAGGCCACATCTGGAACACTGTGTCCAGTTCTGGGCTCTCCAGTCCAAGAGGGACAGAGATCTGATCGAGAGAGTCCAACAGAGGGCCATGGGGATGATCAGGGGACTGGAGCACTTGCCTTATGAGGAGAGATTGAGAGACCTGGGGCTTCTCAGCTTGGAGAGGAGAAGACTATGAGGGGACTTAGTCACTGCCTATAAATCCACGAGGGCTGGGTGTCAGGAAGGAAGAGACAATCTCATGTCACTTGGGCCCCATGATAGGACTGGGTGTCAGCTGGAGCACAGGAAGTTCCACCTCAACATCAGGGAGAACTTCTTCACTGTAAGGGTCACAGAGAACTGGAAGGGGCTGCCCAGGGAGGTTGTGGAGTCTCCTTCTCTGGAGACTTTGAAGGGCCATCTGGATGTGTTCCTGTGTGACCAGTTCTAAGGTCCTGATCGAGCCGTGGGGTTGGACTTGATGATCTCTGGAGGTCTCCTCCAACCCCTAATGATCTGTGTATCTGTGTCAGGTCACAAGCAGGAGCTGAGCCAAGACCTTCATCACACAGAGGAAGACAGGACAGACACGGCAGCCCTGGGAGTCTGCAGCTAAGAGGAGGAGCTTCCATTTCTGGTCATCAGAGACCACAGGCAGAGCCCAGGCAGCAACAGGTGAGGATGCAGAACGTATCCTGTGGGGACTGAGAAGCCTCATGGGTCCTTCGTAGTGTCTTCTCCCTCCCATCCCTGTATCTTCTTCCCATCCCTGCATCTCCCTTCCATCCTCGCTCTGTGCCCTCAAAGCCCAGGTGGGAAAAGCTGCTGAGAGCTCCAGGTTCCAGGAGCCAGGGACAGCAGAGAGCTGCAGACCAGACCCTGCTCTGCCAGCACTCAGCAGCCCCAGAGCCTGCAGCAGCCTGGCAGGAGGGCTGGAGCTCATCTGCAGCGAGGGAGGTCGACAGAATCAGTCTGAGCCCTCCCTTGCCTATGGGAAGCTGCTCCCTGAGCAGGTTTAAGGTGAGCCGGAGCAGTTCCTCAGCTTGGCCCTGGGTGCTTGGCCTCAGCTGCCCGCAGGGACACCAGAGGACATCCAGAGCACCCTCTGTGCTGGGAGCATCTGCGACACACTGAAAGACCAAAGCCCTTCAGCCCAGCAGAGCTGCAGAGGCTGTAACCCCCCTCTTCTCCTGCAGCCCCCCTCAGCACTCACCGATCTGGCAGGAGGGCACATCCAGGACACCTCCGAGCAGGTCTCCCAGGGGGCTGTTCTCATCCAGCTGCTGCTGGGAAGGAAGCACAGGCAGGATGGTGCCGGGCAGCACAACCGAGCGCGGGGGGCTGTGCACGGCCAGCACCCCCTCCCTGCTCTGCTCAGGCACAAACTCACCTCCCGCTCCGGCTCCAGGCTGCTGGGACCAACGATTTCCTCCACGTAGTTGGAAGGGAACCACAGCTGCTTCTTGCCCCCATAATCTCCTCTCCACCTGGAAGGGAGGGAAGGGGCAGCGTCAGTGCTCACTGTGGGGGTCACACATCCTGACTGGGGTCCTGGGTGATCCCCACACAGACCCTTGAGGGGAAAAAGGATGGGGACACGTCCTTGTTTTTGTGAGGTGGCAAACCGTGCTCCCAAGGGAGAAAGGAGGGTCAGGACGAACTCACCAGCCTCCCTCCTGCTTCTCCACGTTCTGGATGATGGCGTTCTTGGTGAAGGTGAGCTCGTCCTCCCGCTGCGCCTTGTAGTCGAAGAGGGCTTTGACCGCACACTGCAACAGGCAGGGGTCCACTGAGCCTGGGCAACAGGTGGTCACACAGGCAACAAGCCCAGTGGCATGATGAGTGGCATGATGAATGGGATGATGATGATGGTGAGTGGGATGATGATGATGAGTAGGATGATGATGATGATGATGATGATGAGTGGGATGATGATGATGATGATGATGAGTGGGATGATGATGATGATGATGATGAGTGGGATGATGATGATGATGATTGAGTGGCATGATGAGTGGCATGATGAGTGGCATGATGAGTGGCATGATGAGTGGCATGATGAGTGGCATGATGAGTGGCATGATGATGATTGGGTGGCATGACGATGACTGAGTGGCATGATGAGTGGCATGATGATGACTGAGTGGCATGATGAGTGGCATGATGATGATGAGTGGCATGATGAGTGGCATCATGAGATGATGAGTGGCATGATGGTCACCTCCCAGTGCAGACATGTTAGCTGGGGTTGGGGGGGGTTGTGAGGCACATGATGTGCAGGCAGCACTTAACGCTGCTGCCAGACTCCACTGCCCCTTGCAGAAGAAACCAAGGCCCCAGAGGTCAGTCTGGCCTGGCCCCACACGGGCTCCTTCCTGCTGGGTTTAGTTTGGGAAGTTGAGACCAGGAGGCAGCCCAGCCCAGGCACCCAGAGGCTCAGCCCGGAGCATGTCCTCCTACAGGGTCTAGAAACGACTGCACCCAGGAACACAGCTCTTGGAGAACAAGACAGCTGCTAAACCCTCAGGCTGTCCCACACCCAGCAGTGAACAGGTACCTTGAAGGTGGGCATGGGATTGGCTTCCACGTAGAACCCGGGGTGCCGCCCCTCGTACAAGGCTCCGTAGTCTGGCTCCTGCAGAAGCGAAAGGCCACTGGTGACAACTGTGGCTCTGCAGAGGAACAGAGCCCCTTCTCCACCTTGGGGGAGGTAGGGAGAGCACCCCAAGGAAGGCACAAGTCCCAAGGTGATGATGCACACAGCAAGCGGGTGCCCAACCCCACACACCCTGCCGAGCTGGGTCAGAGGGCAGCAATACATCCCAGTCAAACCAGTAAGTGATTCCAACAGAGCGTGGAGCTCTGAGAAGAGTGGACTGTGAAACAGAGGTGGCTCAGCACCGCTTAGAACATACTGGATTGGAAGGGACCTCCAAAGGTCACCCAGTCCAACACCCCCCCCCCCCCCCACCAAGCAGGACCATCT
Organism: Phoeniculus purpureus; assembly: GCA_028565055.1. NCBI lineage: Eukaryota > Metazoa > Chordata > Aves > Bucerotiformes > Phoeniculidae > Phoeniculus > Phoeniculus purpureus. The sequence continues at coordinate 1,612,502 of JAOXOE010000848.1, read as the reverse complement.
CTAACTAGACCAGACTGCCCAGAGCCCCTTCCAGCCTGACCCTGAATAGCTGCAGGGACGGGACCTCCACCCTGTCTCTGGGCAGCCTGTTCCAGGGATCCCCCACCCTCCTACCCAGCCCAGAACAGACTCATCCATCTTCCTTTGTCCTAGCTCTTCCCACAGCGGCTCACACTCACCGCTGTCCCTATCTTCTCCAGCGTCTCCTCGTTGATGGGGTACCGTAGCTTCATCTTGCGGTACAGCGGGTGCTTCTCATAGTAGCTGATCAGGTCCACCAGGCTCTCGAACTCAGAGTTGCCCAGCAGCACGGTCTGGCCCTCCTGCTGCACCCGGCAGTGTTTGATCTTCCCTTCCGCCCTGGCAGGAGCAAAGACACAGAGAAGCCCCTTGGCACCTGGCAAGAGAAGGTCTCGGCCAAAAGCAGCCACCCCAGAGGAGGTGCCCAGGGCTGGCTGCTGGGTGCACCAGGAAGGCAGGAGGAGCAGGGTCCTGCACAGGGCTGGAAGCCATCCAGGACTAAGAGGAGCTCCCGGAGAGCTCCTGGCCCCCTCTTCTGCTGTCTCACATGCTGCAGCATCCCAGCCCACCACCCCCCTCGCAGGGACGCACCGGAAGGAGATGGCGTAGGAGCTGGGCTCGCTCCTCTTGCGCACCAGGAAGGCTCCGTCGCGCGGCACCCGCATCAGCATGTGCTCGGCTTGGGCCCGGGTGAGGTTGGCGTGGTACCACCTTGCGGGAAAGAAATGTCACTGTGCACAGACTCCACATGCCCAGGTCACCCCACATCTCTGCCAGGCCACACTGTGCCCCCCCCCAGCCCCCACAACGGTGCAGGAGCCCTCCAAAGGAGGACAAGGAGTAGGGAGCATCGTATGCATGACCCTGCAGCTGGGCTGTCTTCTCCTTCATCCACCTCTGCTATGGCTGAGGGAGCTAGGGTTGTTCAGCCTAGGGGAGAGAAGGCTCCAGGGGGACCTTAGAGCTGCTTCCTAGTCCCCAAAAGGAACCTCCAGGAAGGCTGCAGAGGGACTTTTCCCAAGGGGTTCCGGCAACAGGACAAGGGGAGATGGTTTGAAACTGAAGGAGAGGAGGTTCAGACTAGATCTGAGAAAGAAGTTCTTCAGTGCCAGGGTGGAGAGACTCTGGAATCGATTGCCCAGAGAGGCTGTGGTTGTCCGCTCCCTGGAGGTGCTCAAGACCAGGCTGGATGAAGCCTTGAGCAACCAAGTCTGGTTGAGAGGTGTCGCTGCCCATGGGAGGTTGGTGGAGATAAGCTCTGAGGTCCCTTCCAACCTGAGCCTGTCTGTGGTTCTGTGGAACAGGCAGAACTAGAACCATCTGGAGACAGAAGTCATGGGCAGGGGCATCCCAACCAAGCCCAGCATCCCCTTTCCTTTGCACTGAGCTTCCAAGACAACCAGCTCCACCAACAACCAGCACGGAGAGCCCCACGAGGAGCAAGAGGGAACCAGACAGCCCAGCAGAGACGGACAGACTGGAGAGACCCAGGAGGGTTTCCAGAAGGGTTCCACCAGCCACCCAGTGGGCACAACCCTCCATCCCAAAGACCGACTCACTCTTTGCTCTCGTGGGCGTTGGTCTGCGGCACCGGCTCTGTCAGCCGCATCTCAAACTCATTGCACCTCAGGGGCACCTCCTGGTAGTGGGTGATGAGGTCGTAGAGGCTGTCGAACACCAAGTTGTCCGTCAGGAAGAACTTGGGGCTGCCGGCATCCTGCCGCGAGTGGATCCGGCAGTGCTGCACCTTCCCGTTGCGCCTGCGGAAGAGAGAGACCAGAGTCATCTGGGGAGATTCTGTGGCCAGCCTGGCCACAGCGCTCCTGCCCCACAGGAGACCCATCGTGTGAAGGGACCTGACCCTTCTGCACCGGGGGGCAGGGAGTCGACCTGATGGCTGGAGCACAGAGAACGGGGAGACAGCTGCTTGCGGGGCACTGGGCAATGGGAACCCTCCCACTGAAGATGGTGTCAAGGTGAAACTACCCCAGGAGCAACACCCAACAGAGGGCCGGTGCCTGTGGCTCTCACCAGAAGGAGAGGGTGTAGTCTCCAACGAAGGTCTCGCTCTCTCGGACAAGGAAGGAGCCGTCGGGGGCTCCCGTCTCGATGCAGTACTCGGTGAGCAGCCGCTCGGCGATGTGGCGCCCGTCACGTCCCGCTCCCAGCTTCCCGTGAAACCACTTCTCCATGGAGTGCAGCTCGGTGCTGTTGCTCACCTGCACGGGGGAAAACCCACCGCTTCGGGTTCCTGCGGGCAGCCTCGTGGTGCTCGAGTCTGCTCTTCCAACCAGGACCTGGGCGTTTCTGAAGCAGGTCCCATCCTTCCCAGCACAGGAACCTCCCCTGAGATCAGCTGGCAGTGGAGATGCTCAGCCCCTGGGCCAGCCAAGTCCTTTCTCAAGGGAAACAACTCACCGTCCCGCAGGGAGCCCTCACCTCCTTTTGCTCCTCCTCATCCTCGTTTCCCTGGTCGCTGGTTGTCTCCCCGGAGTAGTAGATCTTGCTGCTGGTCAGGACAAAGTAGTGCGGGTTCCACTCCTGCAAGGAAACATGAACTGTGGGCAAAGAGACCCTCTGAGGAGGCCCCAAGCTGTCCCACCACCCATCCGTGGGACCTCCTCTTCCTGATCAGCCCAAGCAATGAGGGGTGATGGCGGTTGTGAAGGACAGTCGCCAGCAACACTGGAGTCACTGGAGCTTCCCCCCAGATCCAACCAGCAGCAGAACACCAGCATGTGGTGGGTGTCCCTGTACAGAGGCTGCAGATCACCCTGCAAACACCCCACTAGAGCTTCCTGCAGCAAGAGGTAACAGGCTATAGGGACTACACAAGGGCAGCTGCAGTGCCTCAGCCCAGGGCTCCCCCTAAGCTCAGCCTTCTGCCTCCAACCAGGGCCAGCAGGAGATGCCTAGGGTAAAGATGCACAGGAAAGAACCAGCAGCAAACCTCCCTCAGCCTCCAGAAACTCATGGAATCATAGACTGTGTTGGGTTGGAAGGGACCTCCAAAGGCCAACTAGTTCCAACCTAACCCCCACAATAAGCAGGGCCATAGAACCACAGAATCATTCAGGTTGGAAAAGACCCTTGGGAGCATCAAGTCCAACCACCAACCCTACTCTACGAGTTCACCCCTAAACCTGATCCCCTAACGCTACATCTAAGTGACTTCTGAACTCATCCAGGGATGGAGACTAGGATGGATGGTCACAACGCTCACATCTCTAACTGGAACAGGTTGCCCAGAGCTCCAGCCAGCCTGACCTTGATTGGCTCCAGGGATGGGGCCTCCACTCCCTCTCTGGGCAGCCTGTTCCAGGGATCCCCAACCCTCAGATGCAAGAACTTTTGTCTCACATCCAATCTACACCCACCCTGCTCTGGTTTAAAAGCACTGCCCTTCAGCCTATCACCACAGGGCCGCGTCAACAGCCCTTCTCCTGCCTTCTGACAGCACCTCTTCAGAGACTGGAAGCTGCTGTAAGGTCTCCCTGGAGCCTCCTCTTCTGCAGGCTGCACAGCCCCAACTGTCTCAGCCTGTCCTTACAGCAGAGATGCTCCAGCCAGGACACAACTGTGACCCCTTGGATCGGTTGCTCTGCAGCCCTCCCTCCCAGCCCCACACAGCCCCTTCGGAGCGATTCACCGAGCCCAGGGAGCAGCAGGGTCAGGGAGGCAGCGGTGGAGAGGGACGTACGTGATTGATGGGATCTTCCAGGTAGAGGATCCCGTTCTTGATGGAGTTGCTGATGTCATTCTCTGAGTACATCACGGACGTGGGCAGCTCCTCGTAAGCGCTGCCCTCCGCCAGCTTCTTGTGCTGTGGGAGCAGAGAGCAGGTCAGGCACCCTGCGAGGAGCAGGCACCCAAACAGCAGCATGGATTTCCCACTCCACAACCCTCAAAGCCCAGGTCTGCTGCACTGGGTTCCTCTGGACCAACAGACCGAGGTAAGCCCTGTGCTACAGAGAGCACCGAATGGTGCTAGAGCCTTGCACTGTCTTCCAGAGGTGATTTCTGCAGCAGAAACACCAACATCCCTGAAGCTCTCCAGAAAGGCAGAACCCAGCTGCTGCTCCCATTTCCCAGCACCTCCTCTCAAGCAAGATTGCTTCTTGACTCCGTAGATGGTCTTCTACCATCAAGTCTCCACTCAGGCATCACCAGCGGAGCCTTTCCAGAGAGATAAAGGGCTCCCCTTGCTCCCATCTGCCCCCACTCAGGAGCCTGGCTGGGGAAGGGAGTTCACCTTGATGAGAATCTTCCTCTTGAGCTGGTTTGGAGAGGGGAGGCCGTCAGCAGAGATATCTACTGGTTTGGTCAAGAGCATGTCCCCAAAGACCTTCTTGAAATTCTGAGCCATGTTCCTCTGCTGAGCGATGCTGCAGTGGTCCTCAATGGACAGGATGACGGGGAAACTGGGAGAAGGAAAAACACCATCAAAACCCAGCACGATGGCTGGATGGAAACCAGCAGCTGCTGAGCTCCACTTCACAGCCTGCCCTCCCGTGCCCTCTGCATCTACAGCGACCTGTGCTCTCCATGGAACCTCCCTACAGCAAGGGGTCCCCACAGCACCACTGGTGATGCACAGCAGAGGACTGGCAGATCAGCAGGGTCTACCCAAAACCTTCCACCCCACAACTCTGTTCTCTTGGGAGAATCACAGAACATTAGGGACCTTGAAAGATCAGCCAATCCAATCCCCCTGCCACAGGAACATCTCCAGGTGGGTTTGAAACGTCTCCAGAGAAGGAGACTCCACAACCCCCCTGGGCAGCCCCTTCCAGGGCTCTGTCAC
>JAOXOE010000848.1:1587304-1605289 GCA_028565055.1 Phoeniculus purpureus | reverse complement strand
TCTTCCCAGTGAGGGTGACAGAGCCCTGGCAGGGGCTGCCCAGGGGGGTTGTGGAGTCTCCTTCTCTGGAGAAGTTTCAAACCTGGCTGGACATGTTCCTGTGTGACTTGATCTAGGTGATCTGCTGTGTCAGGGGGATTGGACTGGATGATCTTTTGAGGTCTCTTCCAATCCCTAATGTTCTGTGATTCTGTGAAACCTTGGAACAGGCTGCTCAGGGAGGTGGTGGAGTCCCCATTCTTGGAGGGGTTCAAAAGGCCAGTGGAGGTGGCACTGTGAGACAGGGTCTGGTGCTCGTGGAAGGGTTGGCTTGAAGGTTGGACTTGCTGATCTTAGAGATCCTTTCCCACCTTAATGATGCTGTGATTGGAGATGAAGCTCCCCTGGACTGCTCTCACCACCTGCTGCTGAACTTGCAAGCAGAGAGCTGATCCCAAGAAGAATGAGAGTTTCCAGATCAGGAGGAGCTGTAGAGGAAGGGAGGATGGGTGGGCTGAATTTGTGCTGAATCGGCACTAAGAAGGAGGCGAGAACAAACATTAGTGCAGAGAAGGACTTGAGCCTAACAGATAGCCAAGGAGGGAAGGTGAAGGAGCACCAGCCCTGACGGCATCCCCTCTTTCCCTGAGCAGGTAGGAAGCTGCCTGGCCTCTTTGGGGACCGCCTGGATCGGCTGGAGGAGGAGGTGAGGCGCCTGTCGCAGTCCTACGACAGCCTGCACACCATGGTGAGCAGCCTGGGGGACCGCCTGCGCCTGGCCATCCAGGAGGACACCACCAAGATGATCGGCTCCCTGCTCAACAGCCCTGGCGCTCCCGACTCCACCGTGGGCTTCGGCATCATTCCCGACGGCTTGGTGGACACGGCGGACAAAGGCGACGTCGCCGCCTTCCCTCCCGTGGGGGAGATCCTGAGCAAAGTGTCGGAGGTGAGCGACGTGCTGAAGACCAAGGTGGACCTGCTGCACGAGGTGCGCGGCATGGTGCTGGACCATGACGGGCAGATCAAGCACCTGCTGGAGTCAGCCCGGCCCTCGCCCCTCACCTCCATCGACCTGCTGGAGGAGTACGTGGACGCGCGGCTGAGCAGCCTGCGCGGGGAGCTGCTCGACGGCTTCGAGAAGCAGCTGGGGAAGATCCAGACCACGTGCGACTTCCGCATCCAGGAGGTGCGGCAGCAGTGCGAGGAGGAGAAAGCTGCCAACCTGCGGCTGCAGCAGACGCTGGACGGGAAGGAGCTAGAGATCAAGAAAGAGATCTCCCAGCTGGAGACCCAGATCCAAGGGCTGACGGTGGTGGAGAGCTGCTGCAGCAACCTGGACTACCTCACCGACCGCATGAACATCCTCGAGAAGGGCCTTCACAGCATCTCGGAGTCCCAGAAGAACTTGCACTCGCGGCTCGATGGAGAGATCTCCACCGTCACCCTAGGGAACCTCTTTGAAGGCCGCTTTGAGGACCTGGAAGCCAGACTCAACGCTTCTGAGAGAGAGACGGGGAGCTGCTGCTCCAGCATAGAGGACAGCGTGAGAGGCACGGTGGTGGCAGAGGTGGATGGCGTGAGGACTGCCTTCGAAGAGAAGATGCAGACCCTGGAGGACAGGTTCGTGACCATCGTGGGGGAGCTGAACAACGTCAGTTCTCCTGTGGGCATGGACGGCGCGGTGGTGCCGATGCTGGAGGGGGAGCTCGCCGGCGTGAAGAAGCGGACGGACAAAGCTCTGGAGGTGCTGCAGAATCGACTCATCACTCTAGAGAGCACCTGCTCCACGGGCTGCACCTCTGCCTCCAAGGACGTGGAGAGCTTCCGCACGGAGATCAAGGACTGCCGGGACAAGAGCCAGGACCTGCTCCTGCGGATGGACAGCAACTCTGACCTCCTGCGCAAGCTGAACGCCACCATCCTGGAGATCCAGCGGCGGATCGAGGAGGAAGCGTCGGGGGCTTTGCAAGGGGAGATCACCCTGCTGAGGATCAACCTGAACACGGTGAGCAAGTCTCTGACGGGGCTCAAGGACTCCGTCTCGCAGTACTCGGACACAGTGACGCACCTCAACTCCTCGCTGGACGAGCGTGAGCGGAAGATCGAGGACGAAGTCCACTCTATCCAGGAGAAGGTCAGCGACCAAGGCTCCCAGCTCTTCTTCAGCAACCGCCGCGTCCTGAACCTCAAGGGAGACTTGGAGCGGCTCAAGACCAGGATCGTCGGCGACCTGAGCTCCTGCAAGAGCGTCGCCCACGACCTGCAGCGGGAGATCGCCCACTTCGACGAGCGGGTGGCCCGTGTGGAGCGGGTCTGCGGCAGGCTGGGTGCCGTCACGGGCAGCTTGGACGGCATCAGGGATGAACTGGAGAAGCACACGGGCAGCCTGTGGGACTACATGGAGCGCGTGAACGGGACCCTGGCTGCCCACTCTCAGGAAATCACGGGACTGAAGGACAACCTGCTCGACTGCCAAGCCAAGGTCTCCGAGCTGTCGGAGCAGGTCGGCCACTTGGAAGAGCAGGCAGGAGGGAGGCAGCACTAGCCCTGCGCTGCTGCTGCTGCTCCCCACGGAGGATGGGATTAACTTATATCAACCACACAGACTCACTCTGGTGGGACAACACTTGTTGAGATGATTTTTTTAAGACAAGAGGATAAATTAAAAGCTGCTACAACCCCTTTTTTATAAACCCTATTGTCCCCTACCCCTGCTGTTCTGGTTCTCTCCTCCCACCATTCAGCAGCTGTCCTGAGCCCAGTGCAGCAGCATCGCTGCCTCCTGGCTTGGGTGGTGCTTCGGGCTGATGACCCCAGCAGGACCGTTTAGGAAGAAGCAGGATGGATGACTTTGTTCTTGGGGATTTATCACTTCTTAAAGGATTAAACCCTCCAGGTCCTGCTTGAGGAAGAGCGTTTCCCTGGCTGAAAGGCCACCTGCATCTTAAGCCAGGGGGGCTGAGCAGAGCCAGGGCTCCTTGCAGAATGTGCCACGGGAGCTGTGGATTTCAAAGAACACACGTCTCCACATCCCTCTGGAATCTGCCTTCCCCTGCTCCGAGACAGCAGCTTAGAAATCCATTTGCTCTGCTCAAGAGCTCGTGAGGACAGGCACGGGGCAAACCCACACGCAGATATATAGGGGAGGGGGTAACGTGTGGTTTTTCGGCTGATCCCCCGTCATGGTGCTCATCTGGTTGCCAGGTTTCATCTTGCTGGCTCTGTGGCCCTCACTGCATCTTAAAGGACCACAGTGAGCGGCTAAAACCCAGCTGTGGTCCCCCGGGGCTGCTCCACTCTGCAGTCGCTGGTAACAACTGGGGCTGACATGAAGGGTTATGGAAGAGCAGCATCTCCCAGAGATGCTCGTGGCTGTAGGTGTCAGCAGAGACCAAACTGGGCATGGAACTGGCTCATCCTCCAGCTCTGGGTGTTCTCCTGGTGTATGGATTAAACTGTGAATGTGGTTTCCCTCATCTCACCCAGGCCAAGAGAGCTGCAGCTGCTCCAGGCTTTCCCTGTACAGCAGTGTGGGAGCAGCAGCCTGTGTCCTCCTTGCATTCCTCTGAGCTCACTGGGATGCCAACAGCCCTGGGGGACCTGTGCGGAACAAGGGAGGACACCATGAAGACAACCTCAGCTCAGCCTGGGAATGTAATTACTTACCCACCTCAACTCTAGGTTCCCACAGACTGGAGAAGGTTGTGTGTGTTCCTCAGCAGCTCCAGCCTTGCCCCACAGAGCAGGCACCTGGACTGTGCAGCACACAAAGCTGTCTCTCCTGGGGAGCCCAGTGTCAGCTGCTGCTCAGTCAGCAGGGACCTGAAAGGATGAAGAGGAAATTAAAGACCCTCCATCTCTAGCACTTTATAGCAGAGGAACATCTTTCTATCAGCTTGTGGACCCTTCCACACCAACGAGCCTTCAGGTCCCACCTCATACCTATCACCAGGCCATCTCTGCTCTTCTGCACCACAACTCCTCTCCCAGTCCCTGCCAACCCCGTAAAGGAGCAGCGCTGAGCTCTGATGGGAGTGAAGCAGCAGCAAATCCCAGCAGAGATGCATCTGGGTGCCTTTTCTCCTCCGTAAAAACTGGATGAACTCCACGAAGCGGATGCATCCAGGCTGGAAATGACCACAGGGAATCATCAAATCCAGTTTGCATGAGGCAAAAGCTTATTCCCCTGCTAGTGGAGCACAGACCATCAGCTGGAGGAGCAGGGAGAGGGGGACCAGGCTTCTACTTCTTGCTTAACCCCACCAGATGCACCAGAGCCCACTCTGGGCTTTGCTGACCTGAAGCTACACTGCAGCTGCTGAGATGCTCCTCCAGCCAAGGAGCAACATTCAGCTGCCTTTGAGACTCCTGCAAAACCTGCTCTTAGATGATAAAACCTTTAGTCTTCCTTTTGCTCCCAGCCCATGGCAGGAGCTTCAAGGCAGCCCCCAGCACTATGAGCCTGAGCCCGCTCCCCACCCTCTCACAACAGGGGCTGCTGCAACCAAAGACAAACCCAGCCCAGCTCATCAGGGAGAGCAGCTGGACTGGCCCCAACACGACCAGGACAAGGAAGAAGGGTGACCTTCCAGAACATGGTGCTATGTTTGGACTATTCCTGATCAGTCACTTGAAGCTATGGACAGTTTGCATTTCAGTTCTCAGCTGTTTGTTTGAAAAAACAAAAGGAACTTTGTACAAAATAGGGCATTTTTAACTGTTTCTGGTGCTCGTGGAGAAGGAAGGAGGTGGTTGTCCCTGCTGGGGCAGCTGTCAGAGGCATTTGCTAGCAGATCCTGTTGAAAGGTCGGGTGCTGTTGTTGTTGTTTTTCAAACCTTGTACAGTTGGTCAGATTTTAAAAGCAAAATAAAAAGTGTTTGTACTGGAAAGGAAAAACAAATATTCCTGAGGTTTCTGGGGTCAGGTTTGCTTGGATGGTGCAGAAGGTGAAGAGGAGAGGATTTACACCAGCAGACAAGGGCCAGGGAAGGAGAAGGGTGATGTCAGACTGCAGGAAGGAGCCCAACACTGCTCCTACCTGCTCTGTATGTAGGTAGAGCTGAGAGCTCACGTCACAGAACATTAGGGATTGGAAGGGACCTCAAGAGATCAGCCAGTCCCATCCCTCTGCTGCATCAGGATCCCCTAGATCCAGTCACTAGGGATTGGAAGGGACCTCAAAAGACTATCCAGTCCAATCCCCTGACTGCATCTAGGGGATCCTTCTGTGGCAGGGGATTGGACTGGATGGTCTTTGGAGGTCCTTTGGAGGTCCCTTCCAATCCCTAGTGACTGGATCTAGGGGATCCTTCTGTGGCACACAGGAACATATCCAGGTGGGTTTTAAATGTCTCCAGAGAAGGAGACTCCATAACCCCCCTTTTAAATGTCTCCAGAGAAGGAGACTCCATAACCCCCTGGGCAGCCCCTTCCAGGGCTCTGTCATTCCTCTGTCATTCTCACCGGGAAGAAGGTCCTTCTCATATTGATGTGGAACCTCCTCTGCTCCAGCTCACATCCAGTGTCCCTTGTCCTTTCACTGGGTGTCCCTAAGCAGAGCCTGGCTCCATCCTCCTGATACCCACCTTAAGAGGGCAGAGGAACTGCTCAGATACCTTATTGAACATGTTAGCTGCTCATATCTATTCTTCAGCATGGAAAGCAGATCTCAGGGGACTGATAGAGATTCTCCTGCCACCTGCCCTTTCCATATTGATCAACATTCATGGGGGGGTCCACACCTCAGGCTTCTTCCAAGCTCAAGAGACCCAGCTCCCTCAGCCTTTCCTCAGCAGGGAGAGGCTCCACTCCATCATCTTCATGGCTCAGTGTGCCTGGCTCTCTCCAGCAGCTCTGTGTCCTTCTGGAACTGGGGGACCCAGAACCAGACACAATACTCTTACCAAGACACAGCAGAGGAGGAGGAGAGCGCTGTTGGGATGAAGGCTGGGTTTTATGCAGCTGAGGCATCTGCTCCACAGGGCAAGAAAACTGAAGGTCCCATAGGTCTTCCTCATCTCCACCACTATCAGAGCCCCTCTACAGCAGGATCAACCCAACCACATTTGTCAAACAACAAGGAGTCTGGCTCCCACTTCCATGCACAGGGCTACAGCAGCCAAGAGACAGCCCAGATGGAGGCTGTTTCAGGCACTATTTATTAATTAGTCATTAACTATTAGTGAAGACCACTCAACCCCCAACAGCTTCCATCCACCTGCACAAGTCGTTTAACAAGAGGACAGCTTCACCCCACCAGACACCAACTGCAGGTAACTGGGAACACTGGCCAGAGCAGGGTTAGCAACAGCTATGCCAGAGGCACAGCAGTGACTAAGACCCAACACCCCCAACTCTGCAAAGGAATCAGTCTTTGAAGGGGTTGAGATCATCAAGAATCAGCAGATAGGACTTTCCATTTAGTAGTCTCAGAGCTCCTCTCAGTGCAGGATACGACCTGTGTTAGAAGAGCAAAATGCATCTTGAGCATCCACTTGAGGAAGCCCAGGAGAGCCCTGGGGTGGTTTCTCCAGAGGTAACAGGCTCAGAAGGCATCAAAGTCAACAGCAGGCAGCAGAGGTCTCCAGTAGGCAAAGTGGCTGTACTCTGGGCACACCAGAGCAGCGCTCCCACTCTGTCCCAGGGGAGGGAAGACAAGCTCCACCAGCTCTGACAGCTCCTCGTACCTATGGGGCAAGAAAGGATCCCTGTTGGGGTTCTGCTGGCTTTTCCACCCCATGAGGTGCTTCTCTGGTTAACTCAAGAGGTGTGAAGGAACGAGCTCGGTACTCACGTTGATTTGTGGTGCTTCGTGAGCTCCTGGAGCAGCTCTCCCTTTGGATTCACCGTGAACACACGGCTCTCAGGCAGGCCCAGCTGCTTGTAAGCACAGACATCCTACCCAGAGGGAGGTCAGCAAGGCTTGAGAGCTGCAGGAGGGCATCACCTCCACCCCAGCACGAGCCCTCCCCTCTGCCCAGGAGTCCCACTCACACTGGCTCTGTTCCCAAAGGCAGCGTAGAAGGGCAGCTTGGTAGGAAACAGGTTCTGGATATCCACCAAGCAGGAGATCTTGAACACCTCTGAGTTCTTCTCAACCACTTCTCTGCAGCACAAGGTGGATGCACAGAGCAGAGGTCAGTACAGCATCACCTGGCCAACCCAGGGCTCAAAAGAAGGGTGAGGTGGACTTTGTGCATCAGGAGCTCCAGCACTGAGCTCTGGGGAGGGCAGGCAGCTCCCTCACTGCCTCCCATGGAAGGTGCCCTGCACCAGTAAGGCCAGAAACTGGTTAGAGCTGTGACAGCCTTGTTCAGCCTGAGGAGAAGGCTCTTGGGGGACCTCATAGCAACCTCCCAACCCCTGAGAGGGGCTGTCAGAAGGCTGGGGAAGGCTGTTCCCAAGGGCAGGGAATGACAGGATGAGGGGTCCTGGTTTGAAGTGGAAAAGAGGCAGAGTGAGTCTGGACAGGAGGAAAAAAGGTCTTGAATCTTTGAATCTGAGGGTGGGGGATCCCTGGAACAGGCTGCCCAGAGAAGTGGTGGCAGCCCCATCCCTGGAGCCATCCAAGATCAGGCTGGCTGGGGCTGTGGGCAACCTGGTCTGGCAAGTGCTGGCCCTGCTTGTTATAGGGGGTTGGGACTGGATGCCCTTTGGAGGTCCCTTCCAACCCAACACACTATGATCCTACGACACCCCACCACACCGATAGGGATAGATGGTGTAGGGGACAGCGGGTGTAGGGCTGGGGAGGAGGAGAAGACACAGTACCTGTGGAAGGTAGAGAAGAGGCTACTGGGGGCAAGTAGGATGGGACCCCTGGGGAGGGAGCAGCCTTGCTCATTGACCCATTTGAGGTAGCCCTTGGCCACATGAGCTGTGCTGATGGCCCTGGCTGAGCAGTAGAGGAACTTGTAGCCGTTCCTAGAGAAAGCACAGGGAAGTCCTCCGGGCTGGTGCCCACCACTTCTGCTCTCGGGTGAAGGGTAGGAGAAGCCAGATTGTAAGCCCCAGCCCCGCAGCTCTCCCGGGAGCTGGATCCCGGTGTCCGCCCCATCGAGGCTGGGACGAGCCATCCGCGGGCCAGCAGTGCCTCTTAGCGGCCACTGGGGCTAGGGACGCGGGGCTGGAGGTTGGGATCGGCCGGGTGCGGGGATTCGACAGCCCATCGGGTTCCCTGGGAACAGGCGCGGTGTCTTCCCCACCCCGTCCAGGAGCCACGGGAAACAGCAGCTGGGCACCCAGAGTGGCAACTGGCACCCAATTACTGGGCGGTCCCTCACTCCAACAGCATCATCAGTCATCACTGATGGCAGAGTTAACTGGGGCAGGACTGGTGGAGCAAGCAGCTCCAACTTTGGCTCCCATTCAACCTCTTCTCCAACCACCTCTCACCTCACCCTGGGCTCCAGATAACCCAGTACCTACAGGTGGATTTTGTGGAAGAGCTTAGCAACCCCATGATGAGTCCAGTCTCTTCCCAGATGCGGACAGATGTGCCCCAGAGCATCTGACCTGGAAGGAGAGGACACAGGGTCAGGCTGACCCAGCCTGCTGGGTGCTGACCCCCACCACCACGGGGTTTGTGGTCCCCACCTTGCTGCTTACACAAGCCTAAGGGGGTAGGGAACAAGTATGTGGGACGGGAGAGAGGTTCTTTACTTGGTGATGGTGCCATCGATGTCCGAGATCACCACCTTGTCATCCCAGTTCCACAGATAGATGGTGGCCTCGCAGCGGCAAGTGCCCTGGCACCGAGTTGTCACACTGAATGCCACTTTGTTGGGGCCATCCTGCAGATTCAGCCTTCCCTGAGGCAGAGGAAGACGACAAGTGACACCAGCACCAAGGCATACCAGTCCAAGCCTTGGGAGAAGCCAGTCCAGAGACACCAAACCTCTCCAGGGTGGCTGCCCAGGGCCAAAGACTTGGATGCCCTATGCAAACCTGAGGTCAGGAGGAGAGGAGTCCCTGTTTAAGGGTTGTCTCCTCCCACCTAAGTCTAAGTAGGCAGGGAAGAAAGAGTCAAGTACACACTATCTGTCTGGAGGAGAGCCTCAAGGACTTCTTGTAGGTTGGTGGAGATGTCTGTGCAGGGTTCTCCATCGCTAACGTGTCCTCCTCATCACTGGATGGCCCCTCTTCCTCTTGCCTGTACAAAAGGAACTGCATGTTGGCTTCCTCCTGCAGTCCACAGCTTTGGAGAAGCTCTGGAGGGGACCCAGGACAACACCTCCACCAGAGAGGAGCTCGGATGAGCTGGGATCACTGGGATCAGCCAGGACCGTAACACAACTGTGTGTCCTCATGTATTAGGAGTAGTCTGGAATAACTTGATCTTGGGGACAACTTAAGGATGAGAAGAGATGAGGAACAGGCACAGACCCCTAAAGGCAAACTGAGGAGGAAGCTCTTACCTCTGCTGAGCAGGGTCAGGCTGCGGCATCCCCACGCTGGACTTCCCTGGCCTCAACTGCTGCTGCAGGCAGAGAGGGATCATCAGCACCTCAGCACCCCAGGCAGGAGCTGCTTTGCTTTACTGGGGGCAGTGACACCAGGAGAGGCAACAACACATCCCTCTGCCCCGGTGATGAGGAGCCACAAACTGGTGCTGTGGTGGAATCAGCAGATCATGGGGTGCCTGGGCTGCGGCGTGACAGGCACACAGCAAGAGGTGTCACCACTGCCAGGCCCACACAACCCCGCTGCCATGTGCTCTGCTGCTCAGGCAGTGACAGACCCAGGTGAACAGCAAAAGGGCTTCTTGCCAACAGGTCCTTCTGCCTTCTTTCGCAGTCAGGGGCCATCTCTGGGGGCCCTGCTGCTTTGTCTCCTATCTATCTCATCCCTGGCAGCCACCAGGATGCTGTCTGTTCCCTGGGGGACACGGTCATCAGAGCCACTGCTGTGACACCTACCTCCTCCACCAGGAGCTCTCTCCTCCTCCAGGAGAACCACCACCTGCTGCCTTTCTTGGGCATCTTCTCCTTCAGCAGTTGCTTGATGGCACTCTGTGAACATGGCAGAGCACAGCATGGAGTCAGTCCTCAGCCCAGGGAGGATTCAGCTGCTAGTAGGCTGAGGACACCCTTGTCCAGGCAGGATTTCCTCTGCAAAATTGTTCACAGCTGCTGCCACTGTCAGAATGACTTGTTCCTTTCATGCAGCTTGGGATAAAAGAAGATTGGAAAGAAATGTCTGGATGCCTTATTCCACACAACCCCCAGCCAGGTCTGTAGACCCTGGAGCTGCTCACAGGTCCCAAACCCTCCAGGCATCCAGATCCTGGGTCCAGCCAAGCTCCCACAGACACAACTGTGTGGAAGAGTGGGGAGATTTTCAATGAGAAAAATCTCTGCTCTACAGGTTAGCACAGAATCATTCAGGTTGGAAGAGACCCTTGAGATCACCATAGATCATAGAACAGTTTTGGCTGCAGGAGACCTTCAAGATAGAGTCCAACCTTTTCCTAGCCCTATCAGCATGACTAAACCAGATCATTCAATGCAGTGTCTACCCCCTCTCTTAAACACCCCCAGGGATGGTGACTCTACCCTCTCCCTAGGCAGCTGTTCCAGTGCCTGACAACCCTTCCAGGCAAGAAATTCCTCCTGACATCCAACCTGAACCTCCCCTGGTGCAGCTTAAGGGGATTTCCCCTTTGTTATCAGTGGCCACTGGGGAGAACAGATCAACTCCTGCCTCTCTGCAACCTCAAGTAGTTGTAGAGAGCAGTAGAGTGTCCCCTCCATCTCCTCAGCCCCAACCACGAACCCTACTCTACCAAGTCAGTTGTACCCAGGTATCTAAAAGCCACTCTGATGTTCCCTCTGGGGGAAAGGACAGACCTCAGAGTCTGTGGGCTGAAGCAACATGCAGCCCAGCCCCAGAGGGGCTGCCCAACCCCTTGCAGCCCAACTGTGCTCCTCAAGCCCTCTGGAGGAACCAGTAAACTTGTGCCACTGACCTCCGGAATGTTCCTCTGGAAAGCCTGCAGGGACAGCACCATGGGAGCAGCCACTGCCCAGTTGTAATACCTGCAAGAGGGATGAGAATGCCACCACCAGACCTGGAACAAGGGCTGTCTCCAGGTCACCACCCTGCAGCACGGCCAGAGGTCTCCTGCCTCAACCACCATCTGGGGTGGGGGCGGCATATTCCTACAGGAGTGTTTCTGTAGGGTCAGAGGGGCCACACTTGGGATGAAGCAGCAGGGAGAGCAGGCCACTCACTTTCTGTTGATCAGTATCACCAGGTTGGGGTCATCGATGAGTCCTGGATTCTCAGCAAACTGCTCGTAAGAGACCCTGTGCTCCATGAACTTCTCTGGTGGGACAGAGGCTGTGTCACAGCACTGGTGTCTATAGTGGACTTAGGACAGTAGATGCCACCTCCCCTCCCACCTACCATGAGAGATCTGCCAGCTGTCCCCCAGGCCTCCACACAGAGACAGAGCGATTGTGGGTGCTGCATCCCAGCTGGAGTCCTTGGGGTTTGTAGCAGGCTGGTCGGATGGCAGCTGGACACTTAGAGGGTTGCTGGGGTCTGCCACAGACGTGGAACCCTGCTCTGGGTCACCACCAGCAGAGCAAAGAGCAACAACATTATTCCAAGAGTTGCTTGGACCTCCTCCCAGCCCTTCAGAGGAGGCAGCAAGATGAGTTGCCTCATCGCCTGGGATGAGGGTCACAGAGCCTTCAGCAGCAGTGGTCTCTGTGGACCTGGCTGGTTCAACTCCTTCTGATTTATTCACCTTAAGGGAAGCAGAACAGCAGGTTTGAGGATGGGATGAGCTGATGCTCAAAGCATCAGCTGGAACAGGACAACTTTCTAACACCGCCTGGCCACAGCCTCCTCCACTCTCTGCAGGTCCTTCAGACACTCCCCTAGCACCAGCTGCTAGAGGACAGCAAGACAGGGACTCACCTGAGGTAGCCTTCCCCAGCTCCACTGCGCATGGGATGTAGCCCCTAGAGCAAAGTCCTCCTGCTGTTTGATATCCAGCTCAGAATCACTTCTGGGAGAAGATGGATGGTTCAGGATAGGGCTATGAGAAGAGAACATGGACCTCATCTACCCTGCAGCCCCATGCTGTCCTTTGACACTTGGGGCCAAGGACTCTGTAAGGTTGGTTTCCCATTGAGTCAGCTCTGCCCCATAACACTGTCACTCATAAAGCAGCAACCCTATGGCAAGCTGACCCCAAGGAAGCAAAGGGCTGTGCAGAAGCTGCCGAGCTGCAGAGGCAGGAGACCCCTGCGCACACAGACTTCCTGCATCCGTGACCATGGCCAAAAACATCCCTCATGGGTCCTGAGCTCTCCTCAGTCACATCAGGAAAACCCTCCTCTCCCAACACCCCCAGGTCCCTTTTCCCTACCAGCTTCCCAGCCACAAGGCACATCAAAGCCACAGTAGATCACCCTGACTCTGCCCTTTACCTGCCCACAGAGGCCAGCTCCCCATCGGAGTAGGGGCACATCTCTGGGGGATGCAGTGGCCTGGATGTTTCCTCAGGGAGATCAGTGAAGGAGAAATCCACTGGAGCACTGCAAAGGAGGCACGAGGTCAGTTTTGCTGCTCTCCAGTCTCCTCACCTGGGAAGTGGCAATGTCCATCTTCATCATTTCACTGGCTTCCTGCCCCACAGGAGGCTCAATCCAACTCAACACCACCACCACCCCTCCTATGTGTCTCATCCCATCATGTCACCCTGTCCAGACACAGCAGTTCACCTCAGGGCTGGCAGCTTGTGCAGCAACTCTGAGGACATCCTGCTTGTGGTCTCCTCACAGTCTTCTGAGTCCAGCAGTTCCTTCTGCTCAGGCTTCCTCCTGCACAGCATCACTTCAGCACTGGAGACCTCCTGCCCATCAGAAGAGGGAGCAGCATCCTCCAGGCTTTGCTCCCTGGGGATGGGGGATGTGCAGAGGCTGGAGGGGATGGTGCCCTGAAACAGGGATGGGAAAGACCCATCAGCTCCAGCACCCTCCAGTCAGCTCACAGCTCTGCTCTAAGCAACAAGAAGCCCTCAGCTTGGGGGTGTTTTTGTGGCTTTACTCAGCAGGAAAGACGTTGTCCGTGCCATGGGTGAACATAAAAAGGAAGCAGGGCTATCCAGGCACAAGAGAGAGACATCTCTACTGTGGGCAGGGAGAGGCAGGCAGGAGATGGCACCATAAGACCAGAATTATAAAGACTGCTAATGGGATTTGTCTCTGGAGACCTCCCCCTGCTCTCAAACCCAGGAGTCACCAGTCATCCTGGGAGGGAGCTGCTAAGGCTTCTAGAAGCCACAACTCATCTGATTCCATTTCCCAGTGGGGCAAACAGCTCACACAGCCTCTCCTCCTTGTCCTAACAAGATCACAAGCTCCAAGAGCAGTCTAAATGTGGTCCTTCTACCTCAAGCTTTCGTGTCCAGGTGGCTGGAGGAGTATCTTTTCATCACCAACCTCATTCTCCTCCAGCTCCTGGACAAAGAAGGCCTCTCCATCATCACCCAGCTTCATGTGCAGGTCCACAGGCTTCCCATTGATTTCAACGTCAACCTGGGAAGGGGCAGAAGCAGCCTGTTCACCTGGTCCCACTCACCCATCAATGGGGGCAAGCTCAGAAGGCTGGCAGCCACCCAGCTGTGAGGCAGCTTTTCCAGGAGGTACAGTCCTTCCTGAAAAGGGGCCAGGTGCCACTCTGGGGCACCCCCCTCCCAAAATTGATCAGGTACCCCATCCAGCAGGGTTCCCACTGCCTCAGCAAAGTCATGGAAGGTTATGGGAAATCCACCAGAGACAGGGCAGACAGCGCTCACCACCTTCTCCTCGGAGCTCAGCGCTCCCAGCTTCCCAAAGCACACACGGAACGGGGAGCACTGGAAGGAGTTATCGGGCTGCCTCACCACGACCACGTCGATGCAGCCTGTCAGGATGCTGGGGTTCAGGCCCTGGTAGAGCTCCATCACTGTGACAAGGACAGTCTCAGCGAGCTGCCCCACGTAGTTCATGGTTTGCCTCTGCAAGCAAGAGACAGGAGCGGGTTCAGTGGGGGAATCATAAAGGTTGGGAAAAGACCTTCAAGACCATCCAAGCCCAACTGTCCACCCTACAACCACTAAACCATCTCCTAGAGCCAAACCAAACAGGAGTAACTTCAAACACAGTCACACCATGGGGATAGCTAAGCCTTTAGGGAAACTGAGGCAAAGATATAAAGGACCTTGATGAGGATCAGCCAGAGCCTCTGTGAGCACCAGGAAACAGGGTAGAGGCCAGAGCTTTGGTTATTGCATCCAGCTGAGAGAAGAGACACCTTGGCCTTTGGGATGCACCATCACACCTGCCCCTTGGGAGGGCAAATACCTCAAGCAACACTTCACAACCAGCCTGCTGACATCCCTCTCAAACAAGAATTTGGTTGGCAGGAGACCTCCTGCCCTGCACCAACCTTAAAGAAACCTCTTGGGATAGAGGGGTGGGAAGCCTGTGGAGCTGCTGCAGGGAATCAGCTGAAAGCCCAGATCCTCCCTGGAGGCAGGGGTGATGGCAGGGAAGCACCAGGCAGCTCCCGAAGCTTCGGTGCCTCCATCAGCTCTGGGTCACGAGGCCACCCACCAAGCTGCTGAGACCAGCTTTCCCAGTCACTGCTGCTGGGGTGGGCAGAGGTCCAGCTGCCTTTCCCACAGCGCCCAAGCAGCAGCAGCAGGAGGAGAGAGCTCCTTGCTGCTGAGGAACAGGGATTGGGGTAGTAGAAGCGTTCAGGCTGGCCCTGATACATCTTGGGCAGAGCTGGTGGGGCTCCTGGCTAGGGAACCCATTGAGAGAGACTTGAAAAACACACAGGGGACAACCCTGGGCAGGTAAACCTGTGGTGGTGGGTAGAGGATTTGGGGTGAAGGAGTCCCTAGGAACAAGCAGCACCCTCCTGGTGAGTGCAAGGGCAGCAAAACACACTGCTGAGAACCTTGTGTCAGGCTGCACCTCTCCCACCCCAGCAAACACTACAAACAGACCCAGACCTCCCCCTTTACCTCAGCAGCCACAGAGCCTCAGCACCTCCCTCCTCATCTCTGGGGCAACCAGCCCAGCAACGCCAGATGCTGCTTTGTACCAACAGTAACACCAGCCCATCCTCAGCTCCTCCTCTACCTCCAGTTTCCTTCCCCTCACCTGAGCAATGAGAGAGCCCCAGCTCCCCAACAGCACCCAGTCCCGAGCTCTGTCTCCTGCTGAGCCTAAAAGAGCTTCTGGGAGGGTGGGTCTGGAGAGGCAGGTCAGCACCTGCACCCAGCAGCTGGGGCTCATTGCCACCAGCTCATGTGTCTCACCACAGCCTGCTTTTGTCGGCTCCAGCAGGCAGAGCTGCTTTCTGCTGATGGAGACCTTCTTCCCTCCTTCTCCAACCCACCAACCTGCTGCAGTCTGACCCATCAGGAATTTCCAAAGACAGTCCTTTCATTTTCCAGACCAGATGTCCTCATCGTTTACACCCTCAGGTCACAAACTACCCCAAGTCCCAGCTCTCAGGTCCCCAAGGGAAGGCTGCGCCCTGGAGAACTGATGCTTCTCCAGGCCAAGCACACAGCTTGAGGGATAATTTTGGTTGCCCCTCAATAATTGCAGACTTTGAAAGAACTAATTGGAGTGAGTTTATTCCACTGTGGAAACTGGGAAGAGCCAAAGCTGGAGAATGGCTGCTTAGGACTCCTCCAGTCCCTTGAGGAGGAGGGTCCAGACTACCCAGGTTGGTCTCAGCTGATGGTCTGATCTCCAGAAATGCCACAGCTCATTCCCAGAAAAGCCCTTTGATCTCCCTGTGCCTCAGTGTCCCTAGCTGAGCGAAACTGGTTGATGGCAGTGGGAGGCCTTTATCCACCTTGTCCGTACAGCACCAAGCACAGCCTGGGCACAAGGTCTCAGAGCCAGTCTTATGGGAACTTCCCTAAATGCTGTGACAAACCCAGTAAGGAGGGAAGGCTGGTTTTCAGCAGCCTGGCATTTCCAAGAGCTCTACCCCTTGGTGAAATTGGACTGAAAGCAGCTATTGTGGGTGGCCAAGAGTAGCTGCAGTCCCCGAGGTGGGTGGGCTGGCACCGGGCAGCACCAGCTGCAGACCCCAGGAAGGTTGGTGGGGACCCTGGGGTGGGAAGCTGCCACCAGACTCCACTGGTCACCACCAGTGGGAGAGTAGCCTACTGTAACCTCAACCTGGACATGTTGGGATGCGATATGTCAGGTGCTCTGTCCCTATCACACATCCCAGACTAAGGCTCAGTGATGCCACCAGAGCAGGTCTCACCCAGGGTGGTGGTTTGGAGCCTGCAGACTCTGGGACTTGGAGCACAGACCCACGAGCTGGGATACAAAAGCAGGGCCAAAGCATGAGGAGCAAAGCTCAGGTGTCCTGGCCCTGGAGCCAGGAATACAACAGGAGAACTGTGGTGTTGGGTTTTATTTTTCCTTTCCTATTCCCAGTAGGATCAGGTCAGTCTGGCTTGGCATGATGGAGTGGGTGGGAAAAGCATTTTGCCTGAAGAGGAGGAAATGCCATCCTGTCACCAATCCCAAGCATTGAAAAAGCTGAGCTATGGCCGCAGGACTGGTTGGAAACCATCCGTTCTGGTTTATAAACACCCTCCGCTGACCTGGCTCTGAGCTGCTGACCTGTTCAAAGTTCACATTTCTTCCATAAACACAAAGGCTTTGAGTTTACTTGAATAAAACCCACCCCAAAAGGCTGCAGTTCCCACATCATCGCACAGCTCCAAGAGCCAGGGCTTGGAAAGAGATCCAGCCACGCTATAAGGCTGGGAGAGCTGACAGTCCTGAGCTCAGAACAGCCCTGGAACATGAGCTCTGTGCTCTCAGGATGCACCGAGAGCCCTTCACTCCTGTGCAAACCTCCTCGTCCTGGGATAAACCTCCGATTGTCCCAGCTGCCAGTGACCCAGACAGGACCCAGGTTAGAGCCAACAGCTCTAGATAAGCGACATCACGTTGACATCGATTCTTTGAGCAGAATCTGACCACCAGATCCGACTCCGGGAAAAGGGGGATGACGCCTGCGTTTAGGCAGCTGGAAAACCTTTTATCTTTTGTCCAAAGCTGGCGTCTTATTTCAGCACAGACGATGCTTCCAAGCCACACTGTATTCAAAAAATAACCGCTCTGCTCCATCCCCATCCTGCTCCCAGCCTGCTGCTAGCGGGTGCTGCCAAAGCCCTTGGGGCGCGGCGGTTTGGCCACCCCAACAGTGGAGCACATGCCTGACCCGTTGCCCTTTGCCTGGCAACGGGAACCCATTCCGTGTGGGATGGGGCAAAACGTGAGCTGGGCACCCGGGGGAGGGTGGGCGGGCCGGGCTCCTACAGACGGTGGGACAGGGGGCCAGGGCTAGAGAAGCAGGAGATGGGCTGCATGGGGCACCCACCGCTGCTCCCGGCACCCCCGCTCTCATCGGAGACCGGGTGCCGCGACCCTGTTCTCCCCGGTATCCAGACCCGGTTCTGACTCCCCCTGTTGCCACACACTCGGTTCAGATTCTTGGTTTGGACTCTTCCCGGTTCAGACTCTCCCTGGTGCCCAGTCCCGGTTCAGACTCTCCCCAGTGCCCGGAGCCGGTTCAGATTCTTCTCCGGTGCCCGAACTCGGACCAGACTCTCTCCGGTGCCTGGATCCGGTTCGGACTCTCCCTGGTGCCCGGACCCGGCTGGGAGTCTGCCCGGTCCGGACTGTTCCCGATGCCCAGACCTGGCTCAGACTCTCCCAGATTCAGACTCTCCCCGGTGCCCGGACCTGGCTTAGACCCTCCCCAGCCTGACCCATCCCCGCAGCCAGACCCGCTCCGCACTCTGCCCGCTGCCCGGCCCCGCCCCTCCCGGTTCCCGGAGCCCCACGCGCAAGCGCGCAGCCCCCCGGCCCCCGCCCCTGGTGACGTCACCCACTGGGCCCCCCCCCCCGCGATGGAGCCCCGCGAATGCCGGGGTGTGTCGCGCCCCCCCCCCCCCC